>OX465096.1:7544122-7894122 GCA_949987625.1 Chalcis sispes
TTAGTCGCTAGACGCTTTTTAATTATGTACCGTGTAGATAATTGCCGAATCGCATTCGGTTATCGCGAGTGCTCGGATAAGATTGAAGAGGTGGGATCGAGGAATTTATTCAAGAGCGACTTTGTTGCGACTTTGTTGTTTTTTCTTCTTCTTTTTTTTTTTTTTTTTTTTTTTTTTTCTTTATCGCAGCGTCAAAGTCGCTACGAATTTTGATCGTTATCGGTGCAACGATAAAATCTTTGATAAAATTTATTTGTGCGTCTGGGCGATGTGCGATCGTTCTCGATTCGGTCCAATTATTGAATTTTTTTTTTTTTATCGAGAGTGTAGATATTTTTGTTTCTTTTTTTCTTTTTAAAGGAACTGATAATTTAAGCAAATCAGCGATGGAAAATGTTAATGTTCATGTATAATGATTCGATCGATTTGTATAAAGATAATATTGAAAATTTGAATTTTTGAGAATACACCGAGAATCAAATGAATTGTTAACTAAATTTATCGTTAATTAATAATTATCATTGAAAGCGTTTATTTATGTAAACTTATGTTTGCTAGAAATATTGCTCTAGAAACGGCTGAAATTGTGTAATTTAATATTGCACGGTACTATTATCGTGTTTTTTTAGAATTTTCGTAACGAGTGAGGATAAATTTTTTTTGTCGTAAATAAAAAATCAATATTTTATTAACATGAATATTAATGTATATAATAAAGTTGGATCTTACATTTGTATCATATAATTGTTGATAGGAAAATTTGTATTTTATTAAAAATAAAATTTACATATAAGGTAGCAAAATAACACAACGAATGTTACGTTGCGTTGTACAATAAAATACACATGATTACATATCACAATTCACGTTATCAATACGCATACATATTTCGTATGTAAGTATATGAAATATATATATATGTATATGTATACATAAATATATGTTTGTGTGTATGAATATCAATCTTCAGGCTGTATAATAATATTCCGAAATTCCATCAGTTGAGCGCAATCCTTCGTATCATCGGTACGTCGAAACTCAAATGCAGCAGCGCGTTAACAATGTGACCCACTGCGCGTCCGAAACCATCGACCTTATAGCCGATTTCTTTGAGAAGGGGAAATGCCTCTTTTACTCTCACCGGCTGTTTTATCCTGCGCATATACACACGTACACGTAGAAAGTTTGAAACTCGTTGGCATGGTTTGCGATTATCTAAGCGACGGCGCGCGTACACGAAGTATAAAGTATACTTTATGCGAGGATAAATTTTAAAAAAATATATTTTTCATACGTACGATCAATAATGGTATACGTAACTTTTTTTTTTTTTTTTTTTTTTTTTTTTTTTTTTTATTTGTAAAAAGTAACTTTTTTCAAACATAAATTAATTGAGAAATAATTTTTCATTTAATGATATCGTTAAATTAATATTAATTTTATCAGTCTTCCACTCGTCTATAAAAGTTTTAATTCATAAAAAATTATCATCATTAATTATTCAAATTGAGTGCCAAGCAGTCTATGAGTACAATTCTTTCAATGCGCGATATTTGTATTAGATTTATCGTTTCGTGATTATTGACCAATTTATCTTTATGTAACGAATAGATATCTAAGCATCTTTTTTTTTTTTTTTCTCTTTTATGTACAAAAATTTTGTAATTACGGAAGATGCAAGAAAATAATTATTTCTGTTGGGTAATATAATAGTTATAATTACGTAAGTTCATCGTTAAATTATTGAAATATGTACATTGTGTATTTTATGTTATTTATCAAGCAATATTACATAAAATTATATTTAAAATAAATTTTTTAATCCTTTATATAAATAATATTTCCACGATTATATTTTTACTGAAGAATTCCATTAAAAGCTTTAAAACATCAAACGATGTATTTTATTTTTCACAATCTTTACTTTGTTTTACTCCAACTAAAATTAACGTTAAAAATTCTCTTTTAAAATAATCCGGTAACCTTGAGTTTTCAACAATTAACATCTAACCGGATAAAAATTACCATTTCCCGCATTCGATTACAATGCAGCGAATTAATTCTTTCGCTGTTAAATATTACGTGCGAGAAGATCTTCCCTCTCTCTACTTCGAAACTCTTGATTCGCGAATTCGCGCTAAAAGAGAGAGAGAGAGAGAGAGAGAGAGAGAAAGAGAAAGAGAAAGAGGTAGAGAGAAGGAAAGAAAAGCGAAAAGAAACAACGAGAGCACGCATGAAAAAGACAAATAAAAAAAAGAAGAGAATTGGAACAACAATAAGGAAAAAGAAAAAGGAAAAAAAGAAAAAAAAAAAGAAAAGACAATTACGCTCGAGCAGCCAGCTGTTGCTTTGTCCTATTGGCGAAGGTGTACATGTAGCATGCCGGATGCGGACTCGTGGTTACGACTTTGTGAAATCTTCCGGCTGGTACGGGTACCGAGCCGCCCTTGGCTATTGTCATGACTTTGCATCCTTCCGTTCGCGTTTTATCCTCATCCTCCGCCACCTCCTCCTCCTCCTCCTTCTCATCCACCTCTTCTCGATAAGCGACCTCGCCCTCGAGCACGGTTAAACTGACGTTAGCGAGCTCCGCGTCGACGTAATTCTCGAGCCGCATACCCGGATAATCGGCCACGAAGAGGACGTCCGTGTAATTCGACCAGGAGTATACATCCTGCTGGATTCTTTCGAGTTCCGTCCTATGCGAAATTAACTATGGATTATTGTCTTGTTTTTCTCGTGGATACGTGTTTACGTATTTGTGTGTGTGTGTGTGTGTGTATATGCGTGTAGAAATTATTATTCGGCTTAGGAACGACTGCGTGCGCGTTATTATATAAATGGGTAAGGGAAGTAGATGCAAAGTTGAGTATTATAAAAGAAATATTGTACTTATAAAAAGTGTGTTTAAAATAATCGTTTATTTGAATATAATTTTATAGCATGGCGAATAAAAAATTTTAAACGATAAGTTTGTAATTATTCATGATAAAAAATTCACGATGACATAATTTTCACTTAAATCATTAAATACAAAGAAAGTATCATTCGGCATTGAACAACAATAATTTAAAATAGCAAAAATAATCGAAAGCAACGTCCGAACTCGGCGTCGACTTACCGATAAGAGCTAAATTGTCGCAGCAACGGCATCAGATAAGAGATCGGTTTAAACGGATGCCATTCGGCTTTTAGCAAATCGACAGTTGGATCGAAGAGCCTTTGCTGAAAGCGTCCATTAAGAGAGCACCATACGTCCACGTAGATACTCAGATCCGATGACAGGTTCGCCCATGGCTCAACTTTCGCGCGACCCGTTCGACCTTTTAATTTTTCCAGATTGTCCTGTAAAGGGGGATTTCGACGTGTTCTCGTTTTTCATCGGTAGTTTCTTTTGTTTTTTTTTTTTTTTTTTTTTTTCAAAACATCGATATTATACCTTTATGCAATGCGCGTATTGTTTAACCATATCGCCGTGCTTTGCCCATCTATCGTTCAACGTCCAAGCTCCTGGATCCAAAAAATAGTCCTTACCGTTCTCGTTGTCGCGTACCTTCACCACAACGAGTATCGTATCCCATGCGTGCACCATCATGTCCCAGGAGTAGCCGTAAAGTCCGGGCACCCAATTGTTGTAACCCTGATTGATTAAATAATTTATCGAAAATTGTTTCTCTCGCGTAAACGTAAAATTAAAATAAAGGACACGAGGTTGTTACTTTCGTAACGAAGTGAGAGTAGGGCAAGAAAAATTGCAGAGCCACGTGAAGCATCAAAACGGCGACGACGAGTTTCTGTTTCTTCGTAGTACGCTGCTTCTTCTTCGTTTTTCTTTCGTTTATTTCTTCGCGTCCGGTCGCGGCGTCATTGTTTTCAAAATCACTGTTGATCGTTCGAGGGCAAGAATCCGCTTCCTTCGATTTCTCCGTGCATGTGGACAACCGCGAGTTTCCGAAAAACTTCCTGGGCCAGTCGACGCGACAAAAGAGCGGCATTGTCGACAAGCACACGTAAGGAAACATCCCTGCAAAAAAGAAAAAGAGAGAGAGAGAGAGAGAAAGAGAGAGAGAGAGAGAATATAAGGAATAAAGAAATGCGCGAGATTTACGTAATTTTTGGAAATTCAAAGCGAGAAAAGGAAGATCGCGAAATCTTTACCAATGCTGAAGAGACGCGAGTTCATCAGGTGAAACGCCGTGCAGAAAAACATTGCGGGTACGCGGGTTAGATCGAAGAGCATGAAAAATCCGACCGTCAGGTCGAAGATGAAACCGAACCAATGGACGATGTAAAAGTCCGTTTGTTCGGTTGTTAGGAATAGCCTGGAATATTATACGATCGGTTGTTATATATTAATGAATTGTTATAAAAAAAATTTTTTTTAGATCTTTAATTAAGAATGAAAATTAACTTCAAAGATATCAATTACACATTAAAAAATAATAATAAACAAATGATTATTTTGTACAATAAAATAAAAAAATTTTCATGAAATTTTAACAATTTTTCTCGATAGATGAAGATTACGTTATTTATAAATCGTATGTTAAAAGCAGCTTACTTGAACGGTTCGAAAACCCAATGTCTCGAGAGATTCGTCATTGCGTATCCCTCGAGCCATTCCCAGCTAGACTTTTTTAATCCAGCTATAAAATACAATGCGAAGAATTGAAATTTCAATATGAAATAGTTCCAATACGGTACGCTATCCTCTCGATTCTTCTTCTTCAATAAGGTATCTAAAGAACTGAAAAAAAAAAGAAAAAAAAAAAAAATACATATTAACAAACGTAGAAACCATATGAAACTTCGCGATGCGATATTTTTTCTTTTCGTATCGACATACGTACAAGTATTTGTTGGCATCGGTGCCCCAAAACAATAGCCCAACAACTCCGTACAAATACGTGTGATTGTTCCAAAAGCTCTTGTCCACGAGGAATATATACCAATAAGGAAGTAAGAAAAGTCCACACGATAGTTTAAAACGATAGCCGAGCATAATGCCAAATGCTCCCAGCCACATCGTCGCGTATAAAATAATCATCCACGGAAGCGGAAAAACTCTTAGTCCGTTGATCAACGGAAAACGACAAGTGTCGGGATCTCCCCATCTCAAGTCGACGTTTGATAAACCGCGCTCGTCGACTACGTCTATCACCATGCATAATCCTGTAAAGGTAATTTTTATTTTTTTTTTCTTTTTAATTAACGTTTGATCAAATTATATCGATGTAACTTTATTCTATCGCGTTGAATATTGTGGCTGAAACTATAATATTTCTAAAGTAATAATATATTTTTTATAAATTATTAAAATAAAAATGCAAAATTTTTATTATTCTCATAATTAACGGCACTTAAAGTCGAAAATTTTTGTCGAAATCGCAAGTTTATGTTTATACTTTCGAAAAATTTCGAAGGTCGATATTAAACGTACACGTGAATAATTTAACAGATTTTATATCGTTAAACTTTAAATAGAAAATGTTGATAATTTATTAAGCTCGATAACCAGTTCAAATCGGTTTTAAATCGCTTCGAATTCTATATATATATACTACTATAGTACAATCTTTCTGGTTTCTATTCTGCACTTAACGGAGATGTTCCATTCGAAAATTGCACGCTACGAAAATATATTTCATTACTCCTTTCAAAGTGTACGAATGAAAGTTCGGAGATTTTCGTAAAAGTTCGCCGTCGCGATTGCAGTGGAAAATTTAATTTTTTTTTAAATCAAAAATTATTGTTAAGGAAATTCTTTCGTTTTTTGTTTTCTTACGGTCAAACTTTTTTAAAAATTTTTTTATTGATGTTTAGTACAGTTACACATGCGACGTTAAAAATCTATCCTATACATTATTTTTATGAAAATTTGACATTGCTAAATTTTGCGATTTTAAATATGTTTAGCGCTGCTTTGCATAATTTATCGTTAATTTATTTATTAACGAATTTTCGAGCTTATACGACATATAATAATTTAAAAACGTTCATAAAAGGACAATCACGAAAATATACAGTGCTCTAAAGATTGCAGTATGATACGACAGCGTACATAATCGACACAATAAAATTTAAATTGCTTATAATTTCTGAGCTTTTGTAATTGTGATGTCACTTGTTCAATGTATGAGTCAAATACAGTCAATTAATTTTTCAAAAAATTGCAATTTCGAAATATTTAAGCAAAATTAACATTAAATTATTTTATGAGTACATCGAACGATATTCTTACGTTTATATAAATATCGAAAAATAAAAACTTTATTAATCTTTATTATCCAAGATAAATTTATTATACAGATTAAGGAAACTTAAACTCGCGGTTGGGGGTATACTCACAATTAAGATAAGTTGATAAAATTATAAAATAAGCGATTAATAATTTTTCATATTATTATTTCTAAAATTAGACTTTTATTATTGTTTCAAAGAAATTGATCAATTTATTTAAGCCGTATTTTAAACGAAGCTCATTTTATTCGGATATTGGATGAAATCATCTTTCTGAGAATGACGTTTAACAATTTTAAAAACTGAAGCACTCGTAGCGAATCTCGTAGCCCCATTGAAATTCAGATAAACAAATTTGCATTTAAATATCTGACTTGACGTTTCGAAAAATTAAAATACATTAAAAATTAATTTAAAAAACAAATTGCAATCAATTTGCAAATTTATATATTCTGCACTTAAAGTCGAATAGAAAGAAAAACGAAATTATCGTTTTCACCAACGGTATAAAAAGTATTGAAATTAATCCTTGCGCTTGGACAAAGTATTCCTCTCGCTTGATTAAAAACTAGCTTAAATCGATTTCAACGTCATACGATATCGTCATATCTTACCGAAGAGCGCGCGAACTACGCCAAGGCAGGCAGGATCGGTAGGTCGATACATCAAACTCGTAAATCTCTCGAAACTGCTGAAATCCTCGCTGCTGAATCCACTCGATCTTTCAAACGCTTCCCGAAATTTTCTCCACGCTTCCACCGTATTTCTTTCATTCTTTTTCTCGTTTTTATCGTCATCCTTTTCAACGATCTCATCCCGATCTCGTACCGATCTTTCTCCTTTGTCGACTCTTCTCTTCATACTCGTAATCGGTATCCTCTTTTCCTCAAGAGAAAATGCACCAATGCTTATTTATCCGAAATACAGAGCGCGATCGCGAGACAACCTGCAGCAATATCGCGCTCGAGCGCGCGGGAGCCGAAAGATGCTCGTCTTCGACGACAACGACGTCGGCGATGTACTGCTACCCTTTCCCGAGAGTGTTGGCGACTGGATTAACGACAGCGTCGCCAGGCAACCCACCGGCACCTCATTATTGACCCGTGCCTCGCGCACTTTTGCACAACTTTATCGACGCCTCTCTCTCTCTCTCTCTCTCTCTCTCTCTCTCTTTTTTTCGCCTTCCAGACCTTCCACTCACCCTTTCCTTCTTTCTCTTTCTACGAACACGGCTCGTTAATACACTTTTTCGCGCTCTTAGGATTATACAGCTAGTGTTTATCATTTTGACACTTGATAACGATTGATTGCTTAGAGATTACGTCGTTGACCATAAAGTACATAAAGATTGAAGATAATACATTTTTTTTTTTTTTTTTTTTTATAAAATTTGCATAGAATATTGTTTTACAAATGAAAAATAAAATTATCTTGTAATATCCTCAAGTATATTATTATTTACAAATTAAGATTTACAAAAATAGATTATTTTTCTTAATTTAATAAAAAAGGAAAGAAACGCTTCCCACTGTTAGTTAAAATTAATTTTTTGCAAAAGCAGATAATTTCACCGTCGAACTACACTATAATAGTTCATCTTCACTTCCGCGTTGCCGTGATTCTTCGAAGGCACGAACATCGCGTTAACGCCAAGAAAATTAATCCGGATCGCGATGCGGCTGGTTGCACTTTTAAGCTCGAGCAATGAGAAGCCACAATTTTCGTTGCCATGGTGTTTTTATTTTATTATTTTCTTTTTTTTTTTTTTTTTTTTTTTACAGTTTTTTAAAATTATTATTACGAATAAAATAAATTGAAAATATCGTTGCATTTTTTATACTATAAATGCGCAAGACAAGCCGAATTTTTCACATTTTTAAGAAATCTGTAGTCACATTTGATCACACCTTATTTATAAATTATTAATATATATCGACATCGAGTTTATTTAATTCTTAAAAAAAAAAGAAATTTAACAATTTTTCACAGAGTCACGCGCTTACATTATCCATAGAATCGGCAATGAGATCGCGGATTCGAAAGTACTCCAGATACCGAAACGTTAAGTCGGTGCGGCCGTCGTAAAATTAATTAATAACCGTTTCGTGTGTCAAGAGCCGATGCCAAGTCGGTAATTGAAGGTCCGCGCTTGTCGTTGCGTCAAGTGGCAGTAAGCGGCCACGGGTAGATAGCGAGAGAAACACGAGGAGACATTGTCACAGTGTATACGGCATGTATGTATACAGCATCGAAGAAGCTTTACACACACGCGATGTATGTGCACTGTGTCGTCGTGTTCTGCTGCTGCTGCTGTTTCTCGATGATGTTGCATATATGTCGTCGCCGCGCGAAACAAAAGTGTCAAAGGCCAGAGAGATTTGCTCGAGCGGTCTTATAACGCTGCTGCTGCTGCTGCTGCTGTTGCTGTCGTTGCAAACTCGAGCGCTTTGTTAATGCTCTTCTTCTTCTTCTTTTTCTTCTTTACCTTGTTCTTTGTTTTTTTTTTTTTTTTTTCTTTCTAAATTAAATCTCTTTAAAGTTTACCGGTGGCTTTACAGAGCCGCGATACACTCGCTTTTTTGTTTGCTGATGCTCGATTACGAAGTGTAGATGTTTTTTTTTTTATGTTACGTAAACGACGTAGTTGCAATCGTTTTTTTTTTTTTTTTTTTTTTTTTTTAGGTAAAATTTTTATAACGCATTGTGTTGACAATCATGATTGAAATTTAAGGAATGCAATTATTCATACTTTAATTTTCAAGATTTTATTTTATTTTTTAAATGACGTAAGTAAAATAAATCGAAAATATAATAAACGCAACATAGTTGAAAATAAAGCTCACGTATTTAAAACTAGAACGACGTCATCATCCAATTAACCAAAATTTCTATCCCCATAATTGTGCATAAACAATCCAACTGTATATCCTTTAAAACAATATTTGACCTAACGACACATCGATTTTCTCGCGGTCATCGCGACGCCTTCTTAATTTAAAATTTTCGCAACCGATTAACGCATCAGCGATCGTTCACGCGAAAAGTCGATTATCGCGTTTTGCTATTCTCCTCGAGCTCGTCGTCGTGCTTCAAGCGTCGTGCCGTTGATACGTGCGAGCGTATCTCGGCAAGGACAACGCGATATATACATATATACAAGCAGCCAACAAAACGAAATTCCCTTTAGCCAGAGCGCGGATACTCCAGGGATTTGAACTACTGGCGCGTACTTTCGTTACTCGTTGAGACGACATTAATTCTAATCATTTCCAAGGCACTGGCTCTTGAGCGTTACCCAAAAGGATCATCCGCTCTGTACCGAGCTCCCCCACGTTATCCTTGTAATTCATTTATCACTGGCTTAAAGGAGTAGAGGTGCAGGAACGTAAAAAATCAAATTGGGATGTGTTGAAAATTACTTTTCTCCTCTTTTCTTTTTTGTTACTAACGATTTCGGATACGATAGATGTGATTCGTTATTGGTTACTTAGAGTGAAGCAGTTGCCATTGTGATTAATTATTTATTTATACTTTTGTTTTTTATTTCGAGATGATTCTATTAAACGATTGTATCGTGTAGAAAAATTAACAATTTTTATATGATGAAATAACGTACTCAAATTTTTTCATGTTAATAAAAAATTTTACAATTTTCTCATGCGAATGAAAATTTTGATCGGATCACACGCATAATATGAAAAAAAACAAAAACCGAATCTACGACATCGTAACTCCGTCGACGTACATGCTCGATCGAACTCGATCGCGCAAACTCCGCCGATGACGACGATGACGACGACGACGACGACGACGACGAAGACGACGATGTATCGCGATTATCGTGCACGGTACTCTGGTACAATAATGCGTTAACCCGCGCAGCTGGGGCGTGAGGACGCGTGCGTTTTTTATGTATACGAGTATATACGCGTATAACAGCCGCGCGTCTCTCTCCCTCGTATACTCCCCAACGGACGTTTTCAATTCGTTAAAGACAAAAGACGAAGATTTATTTCGCGTGTACAACACTGACTCGTTTTATTTATTGCTCGTACACACACACACACACACACTCTCTCTTTTTTTCTTTTTTGTTTCTCTAGGGAACGATTTATTTTTTTTGCGTAAGGTTGACGTAACTTTCTCTCTCATTTTTTTTTTTTTATTTTTTTTTTAAGTTTATGGTCAAAGACCAGTTTGTATTTTTATTTTATACGAATAAATTGATTTTTTTGTCATGAACGAATGATTTTGCGATTGACCGAGGAAAGTATTTTATGAGATGGAAAAAAGGAATCAGTTGGTTATTGTAGTATCAAAGTGAACGAGATGATTTTTAAGAAATTTGACGTTGAAGATTATGGAATTTAACAAAGGGAAGATTCCATAAGGGAATCGAGTAAACGTCGCGCAACTGGTATTTTTTTTTTTTTTTTTTTTTTCAATGTATTATTATGTCTTTAAAAACTTATTACTAAATCGAATCACTATGTGATTTATTAATTTTAGAATATTTATTAATAGCATATATTTAGATTTTGATCGATAAGTATATTAATCTTCATTCTGATAACCATTGACATTCCGTTCAATTATAATAATATTTAGTAATTAAACGGCACCCAATAAAAATTTTATCGACATATTCTTAAACGAAAAAAGGACATCGTTCGTATTCCCTTGTATTTAGTTTAATAATAAGGGGGGCCATAAAGCTTTCGTTAATTAATATCGCGATAAATTAAAGCTGCAAAAAAAAAAAAAAAAAAAACAAAAAAAAAACAAACAAACAAAAAAAAAGAAAAGAAAGGAAAGATGAATAAAACGTCGACAAAGAGCAAACAAAATCGAATCCATTGATTAAGAATGACCCAACGATTCGAGCTAACTCGCAGACTCGTTGATGCCGCTCGTTGATGCCGAAGAACAAATACTAGAACTTACGTAGACGAATGGCTGAGCATATAGGGTTAAAAAAAGTATACAAATAACGTTAGGGTAAGTAAAATATATATGTATGCATAAAATATACATATAAACTTACCAACGTATGATGCATAGATATACATTACCGTATCCTCTCGTTACTCGCTGTTTGTTCCTCTTATGTTTATTCAAGTATATATGTATGCACATGAGTATAAGTACACCTGGAACTTGGCTATTTCTCTTTTCTTACGTCTACGCCGTCTATCTCTCATTTTCTCTCTCTCTCTCTCTTTATCCACGTCAATCGTTCAACCTAGTGTCTATTTACTTGGCTATTTATCACGGTTTATTATTACGCATTGTTCCCGCTATGGAGTTGTATATTCGGGGCGAATTTTTAAAAAACACCGTGTCCGATCGTATTTGCATATTGAACGTGAACGAGTTTGTTCATTTTTTTTTTTTTTTTTTTTTTTTTTTATTATTTCGTTGCAGATAGAAACATATAAGCTTACGGTGGTGTTCGATTTCACGGAGCGGACTTCTTCTCCCCTTTGCGATAATCGTTGATCGTGACGCGCGAGCCGTGAGAGCAGCGAGTAAACGAACGAAGCACGCTTGTATTCGATCTCGGGCGGTAATAGTATTTCGCATTAGCGGTGTATCGTTTTCGTCGCGCTGCATGTATACGTCGTGCGTTCGTTGTTTTGCGATAATGGGCGTGAAAGAATTTCGGTTGAGTTGGTATTGGGTTATTGGGATCGTTAGTGGATTTGTTCTCGATTCTGTGCAAATGGGTTGAGATGCTGGAAAGGTAACTTGTGCTTTTTTTTTTCGTTAGAATTTATTGGTTTAATCCTATATTATGAAAGTAAAATTAATTTGCGTTACGAAATTTTAATTGATATTCGATTAATAAAAAAAATTTTATCAATTTGCTTTGTCGTTTTTAAAAAAGTATATAAGCTAGAATTCTTAAAATATACGTTCTCGTCGTAAAATCAAATCAATTTTATCAATGAATGAAATAAATATTTTTGAAAGATACACTCGTGAATCAAATTGCGCAAATCAAAATGATCGTTTTTCGTTCTTCGCTTCCTTTAATAAAGTATACCTACGTATAAGTTTCACGTATACTTCATTCGTAGAAAATGAAAAAAAAAAAAAAAAAAACTTCAAGTGCGCTCGTGTTTGTTCTCACTCTTTGGTACTGTCTCGTCGATTCACGTCACTTACTTACGCGTGTGTACTTTGAAAAGCAAAATAAAAAGAAAAAAAAATGAGAAAAAAAGAACAGAGTAAAATATCGGGAGGGAGAGAGAGAGAGAGAGAGACGCGAAGAAAAGAGAAACGTCGGTCAGAAGACAAACAAAAAATGTTTGATCTTCGCTCGTTGATTAGAGAAACCGAAAGACAGCCGGAGGTGAAAAAAGGATTTCATGCATTGCGACTCGCTCATATATACATATATTTACGCATATAAGTGTACATATACTCGCGCTGACGAAAATGAGAATCACCGTAGTGCGCGTGGTTAGATTTTCGTCGCCCGCGGGCCTCTTACTATGCTCATACACGCATACACGTACACACGTACAAATGTACCTTACGCTATTCCCTACACACTTACGTTACGTAGTACAGAGGGAGAGAAAAAGATAGAGAGAGATAGAAAGGTATGGCGGTACGGTAAAAAGTTAGGCATAAAATTAACAGTATAGAGGCTGCAACTGCAGTTTGCCGCGTCGTAAATGTATACACACAAGCCTTCGTATATACCAGTAGTAATATATCACACGAGGCTCTCTCTCTCTCTCTCTTTTTTCTCTCCCCTGCAGAGTTGAAGGAGAGAAGGAGCCAATGGAAGGAAATGAAGAGAGCGAAAGAGGGGTGCACCAGGAGGATACAATGGAACCCTTTACCGTGCCCCCCGTAGCACCCAGTCCAACATCCATACATCATCGCTCTTACTCTCTGTCTGTGTATGTACCTACGCAGAAAGAGAGAGAGAGAGAGAGAGAGAGAGAGAGAGAGAAAGTAAAAGTGGAAATAAAAAAGAAGCTGTAGGGGCACCTTATACATATAACCCGACGTAGACGAGAACGAGGGACCTATATGGCTCTCTCTAACTTTTTTTGCCGAGTGCTTATGAGCGCGAGAGTACGTACGTATAAGTACGTGTGTATATAGACGACTTAGGACATCGACGTATCTGGAGATACGCGTTCATGCATTGTTGTTAGTTGTTTGCTCTCGTTCGACTTTTGATTTACTTGCTTGGTTTTGCCTTTTTTTTTTTTTTTTTTTTTTTTTTTTATCGGCGTTGTATATTTTTTAATAATGGCAACGGTCGATTGATTTTAAAAATTAATTCAAATGCATATTCATATAAATCATGTATCGTGTAATACATAAATATTAAGCTTTTCATGTAAATCTACGTCGTTTAAAATTTTGAATACCAACTCATCATCTTTACAATTGCGAGTATTTCAACTTTGATTTTTACCCACGATATTCGATTATCTTCGCGTATATTTTCTCTTCTAATTAAACAATTCTTAGCTCCAACGTCAATTTTATTCGAATTCGGAGTGCGTTGTAATACTCAATCTACATATATGAATAGTTCATTCGGATTCTAATTTTAATTTTATTAGACGATATTCAAATTAACGGGGAAACTTAAGTGAACCGTGCAGGGGAGCGAAAGAGTAAAAACTTATACGTTTGTTTGAATGTACAATTATTTATTCGGTTGCAGGATGCTACTACCCATAGTTAATTAAAGATGTGTCTTGCGTTAAGTGAAGCTGGATAATTTTCAAAATACATATCGAGTTAAACATTGAATTTTTTTTTTATATAAATTACGCGGATCGAACATTTATCATGAAATCGAACAAAAAAAGAAAAAGATCTGAAATCATTTTTCTAAAGCAAATATTTTATTTCGTCGTCATTCGTATATCACCGACCTTGGGTATATAATCGTATCAGCGATTTCTCGCGGGATCTCGAAATGTCGTTTGTAACGGCAATAAATTACTGGACCATTTAAAGAAGAGAAAAGCGCATGAAATCTCGGACGATCGTTTCGCTCTTTCAAAATAAAAAAATAAAAAAAAATAAAAAAATAATAATAATAATAATAATAGTAATAAAAAAGAAGAAAACCATACCCCTTTCGTTACCCTTTCGGACACGCCTCTGGATCGTTGCTCGAGCCAAAGTTAAAAGAGCGCAAGTCAAAGCTATACACACACGTATAGTATATATACGACGTAAGATAAAAGGGACGAACGAAAGACCAGCGTAAACAATGACGAGTCAAACTTTCGTACAATAAGAAAAAAAAAATAAAAAAAAAATAAAAAAAATAAATCGTTCTGGAAAAACCGCAGGACTCTGCATGTTTGCCAAAGTTTTCGTCTCGCGTAAGTTCGCTTTCCGATCCATCAATCATCGCGGTTATACAGCGCATCCACCTCCTTCTCTCTACCGTCGTCGTTATAATATGAACGCGAAATGAAAAAAAAAAAAGTTAAAAGGAGCGAAAGAGAGAGAGAGAGATAGAGATAGAAATAGATAGAGGAAAGAAAAGCTTAATCCGCTTTTTGAAATGAATCGGCAACCCCTTTAGCATGTCACAGCACGGCTGACTGATTGTAAAACCATAGACTGGGCCGCAGAGGGTCGTGTTTTTGCTACTTGGCCTACATACATATATATATATATATATATTAAAAAGTGTACGCTTACATTTTATGCTTGTAGTTGAAAGCCAAAGAATAGAGAGAAAGAGAGAGGGAGAGAGAGAGAGAGAGAGAGAGAGAGACAGAGAAATTAAGCCGCGTAATCGACGTGTAATCCTTTAAAAACCGTGACGGTAACAGCCTCTCGAAATGCATCGTCTTTGATAGACGAGTGCATATCAATGCGGTGTATCGTGTTCTGCTTGAAATTCATTACGTATACTCGTATATATAGATTAAAGGTTAGAGGACGGAGGAAGGGAGATATTATTCGATGAGGAAAGTAAATAGAAGAACTAGGAGAAAAGGAGACTTGACTTTATGCGCGAATGCGAATGTACTCGTATATATAGAATCTTTTTTTTTTTTTTTTTTTTTTTTTTTTGGGTAACTTTTTTGCAACGCGTAATTTTCACCCTTGGTGTTACGGTGTGAGAGCGAAAATTTAATGACTTGACCGTGTTTTGGTTACGGTTGTTTTGCAAATGTTCGAATTAATGACTGTTAGTTTTAGCTTTGGAGTTTTCACTTTTTTTTATGCTATGTGTATCGTCCTTGAACAAATTGAATGATTCAAAAAATTTATGAATATAAAATATTATTCTTTTTATATTTATTTACAACATTAAACATTTTAAACCAAACATTTTATTTATACTTTTTGAAGCTTCAAACACGTATAGTTTGGAGAATAAAAAATAAAGATCATAAATTTCCAAAAAAAAGAAAAAAAATTGAAACTTCATGGAAAAATGAAACTTTTCTAATAACAGAAACAATCGGTCTTTATAAAAAAAAAAAAAAAAAAAAAAAAAAAAATAAATAAATAAATAAATAAATAACATAGAAAAAGGAAGAAATTAGATTCATCAAGCTCAATCCGCGAATAAAACGTCGACTTAATCCTCTCCGCAACGAATACATCCGGTAAATTAGAATCTAGTTAACGGGGATCGGCGTCGTTCGCGTTTCCGCGTAATCTTCGTCAGGCGAGCGAGCAAGCGAGTAAGCATTACGCTCGATTATATCGCAAAACGCTTTTCGATTATCCGTACGCGTCCATCCGTAAGGACCTTCCTCTCTTTCTATCTCTCTTTCTCCCCCTTCTCTTTAAGAGACAAATGTTTTGCGGGGCAGGTAGAGAAAGAGAGAGAGAGAGAGAAGCAACGTAGTATAGCGGCGCGCGTATAGTATAGAAAAGAGAGAAGATGAAAAAAGAGGAACGCGCGTCGGATGTCATTCGAAAGCGCTTTCGCGGGGTGGCAGAGCGCGAGAGGGGTATACGTCATGGGGGGAGAGAATAATGGCAGAAAGAAAGAAAGAGAGAGAAAAAGAGAGAGAGAGAGAGAGAGAGAGAGAGAGAATAAGGTCGAGGGGGATTTTTTGGCCATTGCTCCGCCCGTTGTTCGAGGGGGAGGATGACTATAGGTGACTACTCGTTGGCGTGCGCATTACTTTGCGCGAGGCTTACGAAAATATTTTTCGGTATACATATATATATATATATATGTATGTATGTGCATGCGTGTAAATGGGCACTTTTCCATTTTCGCGTTCGGATTGCTTTACTTATATAGTATAGAAAGGAACAAAGAAATTGAAGAACGCAAAGTAATGTGTTGCGCGTTGGGTGTTTACGTTATGAAGAGAAGAGAGAATTTTGATGGAATTTTATTTTTAGAAAATTGTTGCCGCGCGAGTCTCTTGGGGAGTCAAAATTTGTTGTTTCGTTTTCGATACAAAGGACGCAAAGAGAGAGAGAGAGAGAGAAAGAGAAATATCCGATACTTTATGGGATAGTGAATTAGGTCGTTTAGCTCTTTTTTTCGTAGGGTTTATAAAATTTGCATTGTAATAGGATTTTTTATGTATTGAGCATTAGTAATTTTTTTTTTTTTTTTTTTTTTTTTTTTTTTTTTATATTTATGATCAATATCGGATTAATGTAAATAATCGCAACGAAAATCTGTACATTTTTTATTTTTACTTCAGCAAACATTTGTAATAAAAAATTTTCGATTAATTTTAAATCGTCGATTAATTAATGAACCACAACGAGTGGGTATACCTTTTAAAATGTAATTATAAAATTTACAATTACACAATATCGATCGTAGCACGGGTTAAAGTATCCGCTCGTGAAAAAGTTATCGCGTTTCCGCTTACCGAGCGATTAATCATAATTTCATTAAAGTATGAGCGAAAGCAACGTAACGACGACTTTGCGCTATCGTTAACGGGCTATTTCACTCCGACAAAAAAGTCATGCACATACTCTCTTTCTCTCTCGTAGCTAACCCATACACATGCACGAGCCACTTGGCTTTCATATACCGGGAGATTTTTTTATTTTCTCTTCGCTTCCTCTTCATCGTCGGACGGGAACGGCACGAAACAAAAAGTCGTCTCTCCGTGGGCATTTGCGTTGTGTTTGTTTGACGGAGCACCGGCTCTTTCGAAAATCGCGTCATGGAGGAGCAACGACGCATGCCGGTTATATTTTTCTCTCTCTCTCTCTCTCTCTCTCTCTCTCTTTTACTTACGCCCTCTTTCACCGTACACACCGTTCACCGATATTATTTTATCTCGCGCGAGCCGCTGCAACTGTTTTGCTTGATGAAAAAGCCGACGAGACGGTCCACTTAATTTTCGAGAGCCGCGGTTACCGCACGCATCGATAGGCATCTGCCTTCGTCCCTCTCTCTCTCTCTCTCTTTCTCTTTATGGTACACTCGTTAGTTCATCAATGCGCCGCCGTTGCTCTTGTACTTCATCGCTTCTTCCGGCTGAATTTGCCAGGTGCATGTGTGTATACGCGCTAGTCTCGTCTCTTTTTACTCGATAGGCTTGATCGGTGATTCTGCCGACATCGTTTGTTTAAAAGAAGAAAAAAATGTTTCAAGGGTGCAACCTTGTCGTCTCTCTCTCTCTCTCTCTCCCTCTCACTCAAGTGTATGTTATTATTTTTGGTAAGAGCCGTAAAAAAATAAAGTGCATCTAGTTGATGTAGCTTTTTCATCTAGTATTGATATTGTTCGTAGATACATATAAGTAAGCTCGACAGTTTTCTAGTTGAATTTTAAAATAAAATCGTTGTTTAAAGTTTAAATAAAATACTATATTCGCTAGATTAAAATCAACACCATCCTTAAATAGCTTCACTGCGCCATATTCTCTTATCTTTGAAAATATGCCATCAATAGGTTTATCAGTAAAGAAAGCGACAAAAAACTAAACGACTTTTGTACCGTTAAAAACAAAACGCGGATAATATAGACAACCGAGTGAAAAGGAAATGGCAATAAACGAGATAAGGAAGGAAAAAAAAGGCACACCGGTCATCGTCGACCGACTGCCGCCATCGACACTTTCGCCGACGAACCGATGAGTTATACATACACGCGCTCCTGCACGTCAGGTTTGTCAACTCGAAACTTCTTCCTCTATTCGTCTCTCTCTCTCTCTCTCTCTTTTTTATCTTTCTTTCACTTTCTCGTTCTCGAGTTCGAAGGAGATAATGATCGGTCCCCGAGAGAGGGTCACGAGAGTTGAAACGCAATACGCGGACATTCCCTCGAGAGACGACATGGAAAAGTAGTAGAGAGAAAGAACGAGAGAAAGAGCGAGAATGCAAGAAAGAGAGAGGGAGAGATAAAGAGAGAGAGAGAGAGAGAGAGAAAGAAAAAGACTGTAGGAACACAAAAGAAGTCTCGTCCCCCCGCGTCGTAGTTCTACCGAGGGCATTACAACTAGCGCTACCACTGGTATATATACTATAAGGAGGGGGTAAGTTGCGGGGGATATACACACACGCGGTGAAAAAGGAGGGCTTCCGAGTTCGCGAATTGGTTTCGACGATGAAAATTAATGCGCGCTCGTCCGGTCTACGATTCTATGCACGTATATATATATATATATATATATATATATATATATATATATATATATATGGTAAAAGTCCCCCGCAGAGTTTATGTATAGTAGAGAGAGAGAGAATAGTACAAAGAGAGAGAGAGAAAAGAGAGAAGAGGAGGAGGACGACGACGCAATTGCAAGTGCTCGCACGTTAGGGTGAAAGAGAGAGAGAGAGAGAGAGAGAGAGAGAGAGAGTGAAAGAGAGAAAGAGAGCGTTATTAAAATCGGGAGAAAATTAAAGGAAATTGGTGAGATGTTAAGGCAATTAGTATGCATTGGAAATTGATGCGCGAGTAATGTTGCGAGTACGCGTGTATATATATATCAATATGTATGAAGGTTATGACGTAGGACGAACGAGTATATCCATTAAAACTTGTATTAATTCGGATGTGGGGATTTGTTGCGAAAAAGCTTTAGTGGGGAAGAGAATCTTTTTAATTAATCGATGCGGTTATATCCCTTTTACGCATTTCTGAACAACTTTATTGCAATATATTCAATTTTATGAGGTGCGATGGATAATAAAATTTTTTTTTTAATAATGAATATTGCCTATTTCGTCTTTGAGATAAGCGTTTATACTTCTCGGATACTTACAAAGTAGTTTGAATTCTTGTTAAATAAGTAATATATTGTAGAAAAAAGAAAAAATTCTTGTAGATATAATTGTAGTTATTGTTTTGAAAAGAATAACTGTAATTTAACAAAAATAAGCCATCCGTTTCATTAAAAACTCATACTCTCTCTTATTAACCCAACGATACGTCTCTCTGCGTTATCTAAAAAGGGAAGAAAAACTCGTGAGCGCATCATCAACGATCGGTCCAACAACAACTCTAACGACGCCCAAGCTGCATTTTGGTTCTTCAAAAGAAACACGAGATAACGCACACGCGCGCGCGCGCACACACACACACACACACACACACACACATACACACACACTCGCACACAATGGTAATGACTACGACGAGTATAAGCAGTAACTAATGCGGGAGATTAAGATCTGGCGCGTCGCTTCGTTGTCGAAAGCGCGTCGAAAGCGCCGTCGACTTATGCCCGCACGCTCGAACGATCTCACCTGCATCGTCGTACTGCGCTGCCGATCGATAAAATCGCGACTGAAAATCGCCAGATTTTTTAGCGCGACGTTGCCTTTAACGGTGATCTTTTAACGGCGTTATCTACATCGCTTGTTTTAAGGCTTTGTGATTTCGCACACCCCTTTGGTTTTTTCTTTCTTTTTTTCTTTCTTTCTTTCTTTTTTTTGGCGGCGTATGTGTTTATTGCGCGTTTTTATGGCCTACTCGTTATCGAGATTTTGGCACGCGCACGCGCGACGTTTTAGGTTTTCCCTTTCTTTATTATATACGCTGGTAATTGTACTTTCTTTGTAAGTCGGAATAAGATTATGTACGTATGTGTATATTTGTGTGAGAGATTTAAAATAAATTAATTAACAATCGTGATTTATTTAATGCAGTAAGCAATTAGGTTAATGTAAACTTAATATTGTTTATCTAATATTTGTTTATCTAATATTTAATTGTCATGCATTAAAAATATCGGAAGATTATAATTGGTTATATAATTTGGTCGTGCAAAAAATGCGATAATAATGACAGAATTAAAGTTTTCCACGGTACATAATAATAAAATGAAAAATGGGCCACGAAATCGTCAGGTCATACATATTTAACAGTCGAATCAAATTACTAAACGCAACTTTGAACTCGCGATAAATAATTCAATACCCTCAGGTTCTTATTTCCCTTAAAAAAAAAAAGAAAAAAAGAAAAAAAGAAAAAAAAATCCACTTTACAGCAAAGTAAAGATGCACATGAGAATACATTAATTCTATATAAAAGTACCGAGAGCCGACGGTTCCCTCATCGTCGAGAACGAGAGAAAAAAAAAAAAAAAAAGAAACGTTGGGGACTCCTCGGACACGAGGGGTTTGCCAGATACAAATTTGTGATTTCGATTTCTCTTTTCTCGTTTGTACTATATATATATATAATCTCTTGGATGCTTCGTTATCTGGATCGAACTTGAAAGCAGATGAGAATGATCGAGCTGTATGGGGTTCGGTTAACGTACCGACGTAATTATTGATATCTAGTTGAAGTGTTTTGTGTATATACTAGATTTACGATGGTAATAAATAAACCCATAATGAAGATAAATTTTAATCGATTTTTCCTTTTAATTTATGCATCCCATAATTAAAAACTAATGAAATAGTTTTATCGCGCAATTGCGCGATCGTAAAACCGAAAAATGATTTTTTACGAAATAATAAAAAGCAATACAAACGCTTACCCAAAGAAGGATCACCGAGCCAAGTTCTTTAAGTATGCGCGCGTGGGCGCGGCCGTACGAGCGTTCACCCTTGATTGAAAAGCTTCGAGAGTAAAAGCCCGAAGAATCATTTGCATTAAAGGCCTAAAGGTTACGCGTATAAGGCGGCGCGTATAAGCGACTGCCCACTGTGCCGACTTCAATTGCTATCTTCCACGAGAGTACTTTTTACTTTCGCCTCGGTTTTCCTTTGTAAGATTTCATTGTGTACGAGCTGCGCGTATGCTTGTACATTCGCGTTTTACGGCGTACTTTTGGGTGTATGTGTGTATATGTAAGCGTAGATTTAACGCGATGGTACATGTACTATACCGCGTACGGTGACATTGGCTTGGGGTGCGATTGTTTCGTTATATCGATTATTTTGCTTTTTTTTTCCTTGTTCTTTTTTTTTTTTTTTTTTTTTTTTTTTTTTTTTTTTTTTTTTTTTTTGTGTGCGTTATTGCACGGAATGGTTTTGCGTTTAATCGTACTTAATTTTTTGGAATTTATTGGCATATTGTTTTTGCTCGCGTGTTATTTTTATAGAAAATTGCCAGTATTCTTATACTCGAAGTATTGCCCGTAAGTTAATTTAAAGCATAATCTCTCTTATCTAAAATACTGTCAACTCTTAAAAAAAACACATTAAACAAATACATTTTTATAAAGATAGTTCACTCAACAAATCAAATCCAACCGGTACATAACATCAATTTAGATTTTTTTTTTTTTTTTTTTTTTTTTTTTTTTTTCTTCATTACACCACTTAATTCATCCTTTTTTTTCATGCCAGTGGTTCAAAGTTATAGCCGGCTAATGAAACTTAATCAGCGTGAGGTGAATTCGATCCATTGTCTGCATAATCCAATTGTGAATCGTAGAATATCCTCGGGCAAATCACGTGGCGCAAACATTTATAAAAGAAAGAGAATCGTCGTCCTCGATATCCTGCGGCAGTTTGGCCAGTGATCCTTTCGATATACTGCGGATGTGTTCTCGAATTCATTCTCACCTTAAAGCTTTGATAAATAAAAATATCAGGTTTTGTTGATTAAATAATTTTGTATGTTTAGCGCCTTTGTTTGCGCGAAAATTATTACAAAACATTAAGCGATGTCGTTAACGATATTATAACATTATCGTATGAGTAGTATAAAAAATTTTAATACGATAAAATATGTATAACACGCGTATCTTACTTGTAGCTATTATACAATACATAAATAGATAATGTGTACGATAGTCACATTTCTTATATGTATCGGGATACGTGTATATGGGTCTCTTATATATGGGGTACATACAGCCATTTTTACACGATTAATTTTATTACATTTAATCACTTAGCGATTGAGTAATATTAAAAAATATTAAAACACTTGCGAATGATCAAGTAATAATAAATCATGTAATCTTGTAAATCTTTATTATTTAATTTTTTATTATTTATTTTAAACGTTATTATCGCATGATTCATTCATTCATTATTTTTAATGAGCCGTTACATCAAAACAATAACAATTGTCCCAAGTTCGTAATAATTATTCAATATCCTTTTTTATTTTCTTTTTTCTCAAATATTTTTAAATAAAACTATCTGAGAAACTAATTATCTAAAATGGTTTTATTTAAAAAGCGCATTGGTTGCGACGTCAGTTTCTTAAACGTAACCAAAGGCACAACAAATGACAGTTTTAAATTTTTCATATTATTAATATTTGTTTAAAGTTTTTAAATTTTTATACTAAATAAAAGCGTGTGGGATATTCATTTGAAAAGAACCTAAATAGAAATGTCGATAAACGGCTATTGTCGAGATTTAATATTATTATTGTGCAAATATTTCGGTGACGAGTTGATACTCGTAAGTTATACGATCGACGATCTCGTACCGTTGGGCGAAAATTTTCGCAGCATTACGTTAAAAATAAGCGCGAAGATACGTCGCACGAAAACATCCCCGATCGAAGATTTGGAATTGGTCGCTAAAACAATGCCGCATGCGGTCATGGAAATTTGCAAAAGCGTCAATTGGACGAATTTTTTTAAAAAGGAAATATTCATGTACACGAATATTATACCGTTTTATCATAAAATCGAATTGGACAACGGTGACGTCGATGAAAGCGAAACTATTGCACAAGTTATACCAAAAATTTACGGGCACAGATTGTCGTTAAACGCTAAAACCAAAGAAGCCGATAGCGATACCGTTATTTTATTAGAAAATTTAAAAGTCAAAGGATACTACACCGAAGATAGAAGAATTGGTAAGTAAAATTTTGTACTTTTACAACAAAAAAGGATAGTTTTTATAACAGCGATTATAAATGAAACAAAATTATTTTTAGGATTGAATCTCCAACAATCTAAAAAAACGATAAAAGCCATGGCTCGATTTCACGCACTCGGCATAATCGCAAACAAAAGACATCCAAGCGAATTCGAATCGATAAAAGCTATAAGTCGTAAGCCGGAAAGTAACTCACTCGTGTTCGACATTATGTGCGAAAAATTCGTCGACTTGATAAAGGAAGACTTTCGCTTGGGCAAGTACGCGACGCAAATCGAAAAAATGGCAGAACGAAGAAAAGGTGGATGGAAATATGATATGGTTACGAGTGGTTTATGGTCCACCATAATCCATTATGATTTTTGGGTAAATAATATAATGTTCCGCAACGACGAGGCTGGAAACGTCGACAGCGTCAAGTTTATAGATTTTCAGTCTTATTGTTTCGCGGATATCTTCGTCGACTTGAGTTACTTCTTCTTTACGAGTTTAAACGACGACGTTAAACTTTATTATTTCGACGAATTGATCGATATTTATTACGATACTTTTATACTTGCTCTTAAAAATATGGGCGTTGATGTTGAAATTTATCAAAAATTAAAATTCAACGACAGATTTAAGAAAGTCGCTTGGTACGAATTTTTTCATTGCGTTGTGGTACTTAATTTCATGACGGCCGATTCTAAAGGTAACGACGACGATCCGGAAAATTTTATGGCGTCGTTTACCAATTTTCATAAAAATAAATTGTTTTCGAAAAAGATACTGCATATGTTGCAAATTTACGAGCGAAAAGGTTGGTTTTTATAATCATAAGACACAAATTGATTCTCATACTTTTTTTTTTATTGTAAAGATTTATAATTTATGCATAATAATAGTTCCGCCTCAAATTTACACATTTTATTTAAGCAATCATAATTTTTCATGCTTATATAACTTTTTTATTATACTGTATAATAAACGTTATATATATATCTTGTTATATATCCTGTATAATAAACGTCATATATATATATATCATGTTATATATCTTGTATAATAAACGTTTACATTTCGAATAAATAATTATAAATAAAGATAATAAAACTGTAAAAAAAAAGCAAATTAAATGCTTTTTATCCACTAACTAAAGGCTAATTTGCAAGCGATATAATTCAAAAAGATTTAATCCTCATTTATTATTACCATCATCAATCAATCCATCATTACGAACCATTACTTATAAAATATCATCCGATTATCACATAACGCTTAACACGACCACCGATACAAGTACACTACTATCCCATCATTTAAAACACCAACCGCAAAGTAAATCGGTAAAAATCTTCGCACACATATACATATATATACACAAAGTAAAGCCGCGCGTGTCAAAACGTTTCGCTTTCACGCCATCGTGTGTCGTGGGAGGACGGAGTGAGGTGGGGGGAGGGGGGCCGCTTTGTAACAATTGGCGTTCGCTTACGTACGTAGGTAATGCAAATCGTCGACACGTGCCGTGAATTAGCCGCGCGATTTTTCTTTCTCGGCTAACGATATCTCAATTACACCGATCTACCGCTGGTGGTATCGACACGTGCCGAGCTTACGCGCGTATATACGGACGCACGCGCGTGAATTTAATGCGAGAAGAAATAGAGAGAGAGAGAGAGAGAGAGAGAGATCGATCGAGAGCAGAGACACGTGCGAGATGTTTGTTGCTGTTGCGGTATGCGCGTAAGAGAGGGAGAGAGAGAGAGAGAGAGAGAGAGAGAGTAAAGTGAGACGTTTAACGCCTGCAAGTGTTACTTTTGTGGGTGGAGTGGGATATATAACTTCGTGCTTTTCTTTTTTCTTTTTTTTTCTAGTGGGTGATGGAACGGTAATTGGCTGTGAGAATGGAATGTTTAATCGTGGGATGTATGATCGATTGCGAACTGTGTCGCGTGTCGATATTATGGCTTCGTTAGCTGAAATTTATGGCCTGAATTTTTTCGTAAATTTGTTAATACAATTATTGGGAGTTCGATATTTCGTTTCCGTTGGATTATAATATATAACGATGTAATTGTGATATAAAAAACTGTTTAATCCCACCGCTTTTTTTGTTATTTCAATCTTCATTGTCTTGATTACTTTGTAGAAGAAAATTGATCGTTAAAATATAAAAAAAATGGGAATTAGATTTTGTTATTAGTTTTTAATCGATTAAATAATTTTCTTTTTTGTCGTAAATTTCGAAACAATTTAAGTACAACGTTTATAAAAATTTTTTTTGTTATTTTTAGATTGAAATATTTTGTTATAAGTTATTTTACTTTTTATATATATTTCAAATTATTATCCGTTATTTTTATACGCAAAATTCTCTTTACTTCATGAGTTTCATAATTTTAAAAAGACTTTATAATTTAAAATTCACAAACTCAAATGCATGTAAATTACGTAAATTTTGGAAACGAACGATAAATAATTACGATACGTCTTACGTAAGTAAACTGATTACACGCTGGCTTACCATTATCCACAATCGGCAATAAAAAAATTTCCGGTCACACATTTGTCTACCGAGTTCTTTTCTTAAAAAAAAAAAATCCACGCACGCTTTCATTAAAAAAATATAAATGAAAAAGGATTACACGCGCGCACGTATACTTATAAACCGTTCCGTGCCAATCTGTCTCCAATATACATAATACCGATATGGTCAATTTCAATGAAGTCTCGAAACCGCGCGTGCCAAATATAAGCGACATATCGGTCTCTCTTACGAAACAAACCCGCGCTTTACCTCCGCGGTAGACTTGCGTCTCTTGCGGTCCGTTCGTCCAGATGGTCCTCTCCCCGCTAACAATCGGTAAAGATTCGTCCGCGAAAAATAACGAGTGCAACGAAAAAAAAATAATAAAAAAATAAAAAAATAAAATAAAAAAAAAAAAGCGCGTCTGCCGCGTACGAAATTATCATAATGACGGTATATAGTCGCGGTCTTTCTTTATACGTACATGTAAGTTACCTCGACGGCACGCGTCGCCAGAAGTGCCAATATGCGATCGTAACACGCTCCGTAATGTCATTATTATTATACCTTCCCTTGTATCTTTTTCTCTATCGCATAGAGTTGGATATTCGTACGTACTTACATACAATAAAGGAAGATTCGTCGATGTATTCTAGAGAGAAAAAGAAAGAGAAAGAGGCGTTGATGTATACACGCGCGCGTGCACGGGCGGTGGTCGAATCTCCGGACACTCGAGTCACGTGTCGGACACGTGGCGCCGGCGGTAGATGGATCGAACCGCGAAACTAGCGCCTGCCTTTTTGCACCTATAGACGCGTGGCTGAGCTTACGCAGGGCTAGGAGTAGGGGGGTGGGCGGGGGGGGGAGGAGGAGGAGGAAGAGGCAGGAGAAGATTTCCGTTATGCGAACCAGCGCAACAAGTACCATAGCTAATGGCCCTTGTCGCGTGTAATAATATTGGGCTCGATTGAGTTTAAATAAATTGAATGGTTGATGGGCTTATACGTATATGTGTATCACGCGAGAGTTTTCTTCTCTTACTTCTCTTGTTGATACGTTACGCGTGTGTTTTAGGGACGGGTATATATCTCGATAGTGTGAGAAATTTTATGGCCTCAAGAGAAAATATTTTGAAAAAATTTTAATGCGTTTATAGGAGGGTATTGTTGTTGGTGATTATATTGGATTAAGGATGTTATTATTTAAAATTGAATGGCGTTTAATAGAGCGAGTGATACTCTTAGCATTAAACCAATATATAATAATGTTTTTTAAATTGTTATATTTCTTTGGAAACGACAAATGTATTGATAAAAATTGTAAGTAAATTTTGCATCATATGTTTGTAAAAAATTATGCTTAAAAAATTTACATTAAGAATTATATTTACTTTCGATGTATATTTTTTTTTATAAAATTATTTTACACATATCATCTGCTTGAAATAAAAGAGTATCAAAATTTTACTCCCTAACGCGACACTACTCAAAAGTAAATAATATCCCATAACAAATCTTACTCAATCAATTTTCCACATTTCGAAAAACTCGGAAACTCAAACGGGAAGTACACACATATATATATATATATATATATATATATATATATATATATATATATATATGTCTATTTGGCGTGATCGATAACCATTTGTTTTTATATTACTCCGGTACGTGCGATTTCTCATGAGCGATCGGTTGATCGCCATACTCCTCGTAGATTCAAGGGTATAACTAAATTTTCTTCGTAAAAATTTCGAAATCTCGTTAAACGCCTTAAATACCTTGAAATTGACCGATAGTAAAAGAGAGTGAGATCGGTGGTCCTTTTCTTATATACAAGCGTAAAGGGCCCCGAAAAATATCGATTCGCTACACTCGTCGGTCTTAAACTACTGTATCGAATGTTTTCGGGGTGATATTTTTTTCTCACTCTCTCTCTCTCTCTCTTTCTCTCTCTCTTTACCCCTGAACAGCCGCTGTTTTTACGGATCGGCGTTGAAGTAGTTCTTCGTAAAGGGAAACACGGTTAACGAGTCAATAAGGACTTTTTCTTTGTGCCCAATGTTTTTTTTTTTTTTTTTTTTTTTTTTTTTTTTTTTTTTTTTTTTCATAGGTATGAAAATGCATGATTAGGTATGCGTATGTAGATTAAACGAGAAGAAAAAATAAACATCCGGGTAAGGAGAAAATATCGAAGTGAAGAGAAAAAAATTTGATCAATTTTATGTGTTTTTCTTGTTCCTTCCGGCTGGAGTCCCTTTTTTTGGCGTTTATGGAACAACGATAAATTTATGAGTTTCGTTTTTGTGTTTCTCGAACAATTTTCAATGCTTTATTTATCATTCATAAACGTATTTTGGATGTGAATAAAAAATATGCATAAATAATTATGCATTGCAATTATATTTCACAATAATTCTTTTCTCATTAAAAAAGAAAAATAATGACATACTGTCAAGCATATCTTTTATACACAATAAAGGTATATTTTCTCTGTATACTTCAAAAAAATATGTATTTTACGTTATATTTACTCATTCAGCGCATATCCTAATACTTTATATATAGTAATGATTTTTTCTTTTAATAACATCTCCAAAAAACTAAAAAAAAAAGTTATCAAACTAAAACACAATACATCGACTAAAAAACATAAGAGCACATGGAAGTTTGCACTCGAATATACGACAATGAACTCTTCCCTCTTTAAGTACTTAAATTTTTCCGCAATACCGGAAATTCTCTCTCTTTCACTTACCGATTTCTCTTTTCAATATCGTACTCAATATACTCAAAAATGCGAAAATCCTCTCGATAATCGAACGCGGCTCGATCGACGTTTCCCTTTTTTATTTTTTTATTTTATTTTTTTTTTTCCTCTTCGCCTATATATTTTCAACGACGCATTTCAAAGGCCACCGCGCGCGTCGTATTCTCCTTCTCGTACGGGGGCGTGTGCGTATGTTGTACCCGCCCCGATTGCTCGGACAAAACATGCGCGTTCGGGTGGTCGAGAAAAGATCGCCACCGAATTTCTCACTTCTTCGTCTTATATTTAAAAAATAAAAAAAAAATTTCAAAGAAGCTATCCGTCGTTTAATGTGAGAAGACGCTTTATCTTGCGGGTGACGAGTAATTATATACTTTTTACGGGGTTTAAGAAACCGCGCGCGGGAAGGTTAGCGGTTTGAGTTTCTCGTGGTGATTTGTAGATTTGTTGGGAAAGCATATGCGCGTTTGCGTATTATATATTTACCGTGTGTATGGCGTGCTTCAAGCTTTTTATCTACACTTTTGAGAATGAGTTACATGCTGAAACATTAGGCGATTCTGCTTAATTTAGTCTTAAGTTTTTAATTGAATTTTGTTGAGAAAATTAAAATTTTTTGTACTTTTATCGGTTATTTTACCGTTTCCGCTAGATTTTCAAGCCTTCAATTTTTTTTTTTTTTAAGTACAAATAAATTAAAACGGTTAAAAAACCGTCGTCGTAGCACGTAATCACGATAATAAGCAAACAATTTTTCTTAAATTTTTAAAAACGTACGGCGAAAACTAATCATACACTCGTTACGTAAAGCCAACGCACGCGTATGCTCACGTACACTCTAATCAAACCTGCGCTCGAACCTTTGCAGCGAACCGGCAATCAAAAATTACTTAGCAGTCGCGGCAATCGAATTCTAAACAAAAGTAACTTCGTTACAAACTACCCGTACACCATAGCCAATCGAAAATTCTTCCACGAGTGGCCCTACATACGTATATCTAAACAATCGCACGAACGCAGAGTCAAGAAAATTACCGAACGCGTAGACGTACACGCTTGAGTGTATATAAAACGTTCGATATTACGTACATTTTCAAGCGCACTCGAGTAACTTTTCAATCTAACTACCTACGCGTATACGTTTATAGGTATAACTATCCACACGATGACGAGTACAATAGTTATCGCCCTCGCGCGTCCAGTGTCATTGTTAAGTGTCGCAGTGGTAATAATAATAACAACGCAGCACGGAGGCTTTTCTTTTAACGCGGTCTTTGTAAACTCTAAACGCACCTCGGACTTCGTTAAATAATAAAGTATGTTCTCGGTAGTTATACATACACACACACACACACACACACACATATATATATATATGTACACGTATGTGTATAAAAGTGTTTTTAATTTTCTCCTCGTAATATTCAGGGACGAGTGTGCATGGATATAGTACGGATACGCTTTCATTATTTTAATATTTTTTTCTTTATATCATTCATTTTTTTTTTTTTTTTTTTTTTGTTCGCGGCGATTAAAAGTGAGAAAAAAAAATTAAATACATCTTTGGGATATATATGTATATATATTGTCAAGGGTTAATTATTTGTAAAGCGCGCGAGTAATTAATGTAATAGCTTTATGGTTGCTGAAATTTATTGTATCAATGATTGCTTGCCGTAAATTGGTTGGGCATACCAATGATAATTATTGTCGTTGGAAATTTTTGTATAATTTCTGGCGAGTCGGAATATTCTAATTTTTATTAAGCTTAATGCAGAGTATTATATTTTGCCCGGTGTGCAAATTTTATTTTTAATTGTAAATTGAAAATTTTTACAATTTCATCATTATAATAATATCGTGAAAATTTCAATCCTAATCTATATACAAGATTAAATATTCTTTAATTGCGATAATTCAATAGCCCAGATAATGCAAAGAAAATACAATGGGAAAACACTTAATCATCGCCTCGAACAAAATGTCCGATCGCCGCACGAATCACACGAACGGACATAATTATTTCCGTCGAAAAATCTTTCGTACGTTTCACCGAAAACATCCCCTTCGGACAACAGAATCTCTTTCGCATTTCGTGCAACGCACTTATAGAGCGATTTTCATCGTTCGCGGATAAGCGCAACTTTCGTGTTCGTTCTATATATATATATATATATATATATATATATATATATATATATATATATATATATATATATATATATATATATATATATATATATATCCGAGCAAATCTCGTTTTTCCACAGGGCCACACGTCAACGAATGCACCAAAGGAACGAGTGCACGCAGTTGCACAGATGGCGTGGGCCGTTCCTTATTCTAACCCCCTTTCACCCTCCTACGTATACACACACACACACACACACATATATATGCGTGTTTTTGGTCGACGTGTAGTGTACGGTATATACAATGGAGTCAACAAAAAAAATCAGGGGCGGCGAGTCGATCGACGTAAACGCGAAATCGCGGGCCAGGAGGGTTGCGGGTGTTTAATGAGCTGTCGCGCTCGTTCGCGCACCACTTGACTGCTTTCTCTCTCTCTCTCTCTCTCTCTCTCTCTCTCTTTCTCTCTCTTTTTCTCTAACCCAGTGCACGTCGCAGCGTGACGCTTACTCGCGAAGTTCGCGTGCGCGAGCGATGTGTTATGTTTGTTCGCGCGATGTCTATCGATATACATCGCGAGCTCTGCAAGGTGGATTGTATACTACGCGATTGGGCTATCTGACGGAGATAGGGTTATAAGGTATATACATCGCTGTTGCTGCGATTTTTTAGATATCTTTTCTTATTTCATTTCGGGAAAGGTAACTTAAAAAAGGTGATTTTAATAGTAGTATATGTTGAAATTCAATGTCTTGGAAGCAAAATTCATATAGCTAATAATGAAATCACAATATATAATATATTCCAACTGTACTTCAAATTCATCGCACAATAAAAAGAAAATTATTATTTTTCATAAAATACAAAACTCATCTTTCCACCATTTAATAGGTTAATAGACATACGAACAAACGGAAGCGTTTTTGTCTATCCCTATGGTATACATCTCGAATACTCACCACGCACGACTTGTTACGCGCATTGTTGTGTTTTACGCGCGTTTAAAAACCGGCCGCGATCGACAACAAAAGCCGTCGTGGATCGAGTTTCCGTATACGTTTATTCAGCAACGATTTCCTTTCCGATTCAGCTGCGCTCGTCGCTTGCCTCGGGCGTTCGAGTTTTGTGCGCATTGCCGGTTTTGGAAAGCAGAAAGTTTGACGAATAATGAGATATATTAGTTTTCTGCTTAATTATTAAGTGAAAAGCGTCGATTTTATCGAGTCGAGTATTAAAAAGTTGCACATTTAGATGCGAACGATTAATGAATCATGAGTTTGCTAATTAAAAGTTGGAAAGTTATGATAGAAAAAGTTATAATGAGACTATGTATATACAATTTTAATCAATTGCCATAACTTGAATTAATTCGAAAATCACTTTAAATTAAAACTTCATTGCATTAAAATCCTATCCTAATTATTACACCGTCCGGTCGTTCATTTAAAAATAAAATAAATTTTTTAAAAACGAACTCTGCAAAGCTATCGAACTGTCGAAAATTCGCGTTACACACATCGGAGGCGTGCGCAGAGAAGACGAGACGCATTCGAATAAAAATTCATGGAGCATCAAGCCGGCTAACTAACGCACTTTATAACTTGTGCAAACGGAAACTCGACCGGCGAATAATCCTTCTTCGTTTGGTATATATATATATATATATATATATATATATATATATATATGTATACTTCAGCATCGCACATATATACAACATTTAAATCGTAACACGTACGCGTATATATATATATTTGTTTTGTTTCCTAATAAGCCGACTCTCTTTGTGCCTCGGGTGGGGCGAGAGTAGAAAGTTTTCGCAGCACACCCGTGTAATCCTGCTTTAAGCCTCCCTCTTTTTTTCCTTATACGTGCTTATGTATAAACACATACACGCGTACCGGAGACTCCTTTTACATACTGGATGTTACAGTAGACGCGGGCGAGGATAGAGGCGTTGGTCGAATAATAACAATAAATAAAAAAAAAAAAAAAAAAAAAAAAAAAAAAGCTGCGCGTTGACAATGCTTATACGGTATGTAGGTGGGGGTGGGGGGGGGGGGGGGGGGGGGGGGAATCCATCGGGTTTTACAAGTGATTAAGGAGCTCGAGAAAACGTTTATGACGATTGCGATTTGAAAAGTTTATGTCCCCGAGCGCGTAAGTATGGTATAAAGTTTAGCCGAAACTATCGAGCGCGCGATTTGTGTTTTTAGTCGTGGCGCGCGATGAGGATTTATTTTTAAAACGGGGTGAAAAAATGCAGGGGATAAATCAGCCGATTAGCGTGTTTTTGATTCGTCCAATACATATACGTGTATGCGTTAATGGCTTTTCAAGTTTTTTGTGCTTGCTTATGCGCGCACGGTTCATTAAAGTTATTGTTGAGTGTATCCATACGAGTATAAGTAAAGTAAATCTCTTTACACAATATTCTTTTTAACTATAAAGTCGCTTTATAATATTTTGCATACGATAGAATGTGTCGAGAATATTCGAATAAAAAATTATTGCTCGAATATATGAAAAAAAAAAAAAAAAAAAAAACAACAAGCTTGTCAAAATTGGTTTCACTTTTGAAAAATCTACGCGCTTCCTTACATAATAATTTTCCAACATTACAATCTTGATTTTCCATAATTTTTTTCTCCCTATTAAAAATCATATAAGTCAATTTCGTTCCATTCACCGATATCCTATAATTAATACCAACGTATAAATTTTCATATATAACAATTAATCTCCAGCAGTTTCTGATTACTACGTAAAATCTCTCAAAAGCGCGCACACATACACACACGGATATATATACACATATACTAAAACTACAAATATTCGTCCGTTCGTTCGTTCACCCTCCCTCCATAGCCTCAAAGTCAAATCAGAAATCGGCAGCGACACTTCGCTCCTGATATAAATGGGGCTCCTGGTAATACTACGACCGATGAATTTCCGGGGTTGAGCGTTAACGAGCAACTCTCTCTTTCTCTTTCTCGATACTCTACCTATACCATATCTCTCTCTCTCTCTCTCTCTCTCTCTTTCCCCTTACAAAGCTTCCTCCCCTCAAGTTCCAGCAAGCAATTCCCCTCTTTCTCTCTCTCTCTCTCTCTCTCTCTTCGAGGCATTCTTCAAGTAAATTATAGTCTTGAATGGCGAACCCGGTTGGGGGTTGACTGGCACGCGCGCCGCGTTCGGCTTACACCTGCCCCTTCTCTCTTTTTTTTTTTTTTTTTTTTTTTTTTTTTTTTTATACAGTATGCGCGCACGTATACACATACACACATCTGTCCATCTACGCTCGTCGCGACTTTGACTCGAGCGCGACTCATTGTTGAAGAGAGAGAGAGAGAGAGAGAGAGAGAAACGCGACGTCGACTATTATCACCTACTCCCTAATTTTGAAGCCAAGTGTAGAATACGCGCACGAGCGAATGAAGTCGATGCAACAATGAGCGAATTGAAATTAATAGAGGAGAGGAGGAGTAGTTAAAGTTGAAGGTACGCTCATATGATGAACGACACCTGTCTCGCTTTCAAATTTTACCGATTTATTGTAAAAATTTATCGTATGCGAAGGAGATACTTCTTTTTTGTTTTTTAACTTGATTTTAGCTAAACACTTAACAAAATAATCAAAGTACCCATACTCTAATACACAGAGATTGTACAATTATTTTTGTACAAAATGATTAAGTTTTCAACCGATTGCTTTATATCAACAATAAATCTACACTAACGATTAAAGACTGCTTATCTTTACATATACATACCAATAGTTTTAAGTGTGTATTTGCCTTATCTTCTTTCGAGAAATCGATATTGTTAAAGTTTTTCCTTAAAGCCGTTCTCCGGCTAATGAATTAATGTGTGCATAAAAATTGACGACGAGTAGTTATTAATGAATTTTGAAAAGTCACTCATTATTTGAAACGAAGACTTACGATAACGGGTACATTATCGATGTAGTTTCTTGGAGATCGTTCTATAAGCATATATCTTACCTCCAACTTCGTATTCGAATGTTTGACGCGTTATCGTATTGTTATCAATATCGAAGGTTGAATCTCTTTTGATTAAAAGTAAACTTATCGCGTTACGTATATTATGTATAATTTTCTTTTCCTTTTTTTTTTTTTTTTTTTTTTTTTTTTTTTTTTTTTTTTTTTTTTAATTCAAAATAAAATTGCGTAATAAAATTATAAAAGAAATGAAATATAAATTTTTGCGTTTGATAATAATAATTATATTTTCTCAAAATTGTTTATAAAATAAATTGATAAATTTCATAATGATAATATGATAACTTTTAAGAACATTGTATGCGATATTTTAAGTTAATTATGATGATAAATATATTAAACAAATAATCTTTAGTTAATGAAGCGTTGAATAGTATCGTCATAACTTGTGTTTTCTTCTATCCGCTTGTACGACGGCATTGGCACCTACCATTGACGCATCTACCGGTATTGTAACCTTGCATTATACAGTCGATCGAACAATCCCTGTCTTTGCAAGCTGTAACAAGTGATTTTTATTTAGAGTAAATTGTATATAGTATTTGTATATAAAGTAAATTGGATTTAAGGAAAAGAAGAAGAAGAAAAAAAAAAAGTATCGCGTGTCGGATACATCTTTAAATGCGTCATTTAATGGAAACCGTCGGTTTTAGAAAATAAAATAAAAGATTGATTTACGTTTATCGAGAGAATAATGGCAAACTTAATTGTGCGTATTTTACGAAATTTGATTATTCGAGTGGAATATTATTATTCCGTGTATGAATACTTTATGATACTTCAATTATAGTATAACAATTACACTGACATTTATAAAATTAAAGCAGTAGAAGAGAAATTTTTAAAATTACTCGTGGACTAATTTAAAATAATTTAAACAATGTAATAAAAGCACAAACTTACCGGTAACAGCGTCGGTGAAGTAAGTCAAGGCGACGATGAGCAAGAAAACGAAGTATACAACCTTCATGATTACTGAAGTGTGATTATTTAGATCTCGTGTCTAAAAGCGAACTGAATTCTTTGTCAACGTTTCGCCGTGTCTTATATATCAATCCGTCAAGTTATGAAAATGTATCGAGGGGAAAAACTTTTACGAAAGATTCGCTGTTTTATTTTTAGTCATGTGTAACGGCAATAAAGTGAGAATCACAGATAATAATGATTTAGAATCGAGACTCGAAAGATAAGCGGTTCTTCCCGTTAACGATTCTTGTTAAATTTATTACTCGTCGATTAGAAAAAAATGTGTGTCGTAAGTGCGATGATTACTCGAATATTTGTTTTTTTTTTTTAGACAAACTGAGATAACATAATTTTTTTGGTTTAAGTAGTCATTTACGTTGGCGAATGAAAAAAATATAATTTATTTTTGAAATTAAACAATCTTAAAAAGTCTTCGGATTTTTTTCTAACGTTGAGTTGTTTTAAAAGTTCTAAAACTTATTCACCAATAAAATACAAACTCAAACGTTATATAAAATATTATTTTATCCCTTTTAAAAAACAATTACAATACATTAGTCATCAAACCGCATTTTTCATTACCGAGAAAATCGAGCCCTCGAAAAATACCGTTCGCTCCTCAAATGGAAAGCCGCAACGTCCGTAAAGCGTAAAAGCTACAGCGTAAAAGATACCGTATATCCTATTTATAAAAACTTTACCGATAAACTAAGTGCAAAAGTTCGCCCATAACATACATACACGTGCATTCGCTTCGTTTCGCGCGTATCAAATTGCCGAGGCTACGTATATATCCGCGATCGCATATTAATACAAAATCTCGACAATAAGCCCGCGCACGTACGACGAAGAAAGAAAGAGAGAGACTCCGATGGAGTGTATGTGTGTGTGTGTGTGTGATCGTGCGCGTTCATGTATATATATATATATAGATTTCTTCCAAGCTGTATATACCCGAAAGCTGTATATATCGCCCTTTGTTCGCGGTTTACCACAAAAGCCTGCAAATGCCGAGTTACAATACTGAAAAGCTAAGCTCGCTTACTTTCTCTCTCTTTCTCTCTCTCTCTCTTTCTCTCTTCTCGCGTGTACAAGTCTGATGTCGAGAATGAGAGAGAAAGAGTAAGAGAAAGAGAGAGAGAGAGAGAGAGAGTAGAGCCTTTTGCATTCAAAACAGATGCGGAAATTCGATGCCCGATGCCGTCGTCGTTCTATTCGAACGCTGCCCTCTTTTCTACCCCTACTCTCTTTTCTTTTTTTCTGCAGTGTGTTGTATATATGTATAGTATCTGTATATGTAGCGGACGCGTGTCTTGGAAGCTCGGCGAAATGCCGCTTTTTTTTTTTTTTTTTTTTTTTTTTTTTTTTTTTTTTTTTTTTTTTTTTACTTTAACCGAGAGGCTTTTTAAAGGGAAACCAAGAGAAAGATGAGAGTAACACGTGCGGATTAAAGCGCGACTTTATGTGTACTCGGTAAACGAGAGAAGTGTGACACGGTTATGAGCTAAGGGGTTAATATTACGCTAATTGCTTTTGAAATTGCATGAGCTATTGTAGCTTGGATGTTTTGTAAACGTTGACAAGATTATTCATATAGTATTCCGGATTCATGGAAACTTGTTTTAAGGAGAAGCTGTAGTTGGGCGTAAATTATGAACATATTGTCTCTTAATTATTATTTTACGAATAGTTTAAGAATATTTTACCCGTGTATTCAACAATTATAAGGACTGAGATCTTGTAAACGATATCAAAAAAAATTTTTTTTTTTCAAAATAATAAATAAAATTTGCATTCTCAAACTTGTCTTTTCAAGTAAATAATATGACTCGGATAATTTATTAAATTGTACTTTATAAAAAAAAACCGAACAAAACATAACGATTCTTTCATATCGTTTATTATAAACAATAATACCTTAGTCATCGACGAAACTCAACCGGTTGCAAAAACGAACGATAGAGAGCCTCGCGTCTCCTCCCCTCGCTTCAACCCTCGAAAAACTCATTGCGCGCTCAACAATGTTCAGCTTCGAAGGTATAGACGCGTATACAGCAAAACTATTCACGAGCGCGTTCGGACTCCTGTAAAGTGGAACTGCGAGCTCCTGGTCGTAAACCGGTAATTTATCATCGATTAAGTGTTCAGCGATCCTGCCGAGCAATTTCACGAAAATTTCCAAAATCGAGGAATACACAACGTGGATTGAGAGAGAGAGAGAGAGAGAGAGAGAGAGAGAGAGAGAGAGAGAGAGAAGAAAAGGTTCAACCATCGCTGCAAAAACGTACGCGCGTCGAGACTCCTTTTTCTCCTCTCTTTCTCTCTTTCTCTCTTTTTCCCCCGTTGGAACTACTCGGTATACTCAACGGGGGAGCGTTAGACACACATACGAGCGCACGTCAAGCCACCAGTATGTCACCGCCGTACAGACCAGCACCCCAGTACAATGACTCTTTCTCTCTCTCTCTCTCTCTCTTTCTGTAACACGAGCGCAATGCCAAAGTGCGTCCGATCGATACACGTACGCACACACATCTATATATATATACATACTTGTATGTATATGTGTGCACTCGACGGAAACGACCCGCAGTAAGCTCGATCAAAGGGAAATCACGCTGCTCTCGGTGTGTATTATACATATTAGTATATGTATGTATACCTATATACGTGTGCGCAGACTTGCACTCGCTCGTTATTCTCTTTGACAATCGAAATAAATGCTTCGCGAGAATAGAAGAGAGGGTATATAACTGTGTGTAGAAAAAGGTGGATTGATTCCTGGATCGGTAGAGGCTTTTTTTCCTTTTTTTTTTTTTTTTTTTTTTTTTCTCTACATTATTGCAAAGCTGCCGTTCTATCGCGAAGGCTCAGTGTTTTAGTTTTCTCGTTTTCTCGATTGCTTCGCTACGTATAAACGCGCTAGCAAAGTTAGAGCGACGATCGGAGATAAGCGACGCGTGTGTTGTCTTTCGCCTTTGAAAATCTTAATGGAGAAGGGAAAAAACGTTCGACGAAAGGTATATGTGTGTTTCAAGATTGGATGTTTCGTTACCGATGATGATTGCGATTAGAGTAATCGCCGTCGCAGCGAGCCGATGGAGTAGGAAGCGATTTTGGATGTGGATTTTATAAAACGAGATTAATAGAAAGATGAAAAAGATCGTTTTAAGATCGCGGAAAAAAGAGTAATGAATTTTTTAATTTAATTTATATCGTTAAATTTTGAAGCGTATAAATAAATCAAATCTTAAGTAAGAAAAATGAAAATTTTCAATCAACAAAAGCTATTGCAAAAAATATATTTTTACGATCATTGGACAAATAATAAAAAAAAAAAGACTCAAACCCTCGGCGTTTTTCTTTAAAAAGAAATCCATTATTCAAATATTTTCTTACAACAATGGATTCTCGAAAAAGCAATCGTATAATTTTCCCCTAAATTCAGAAACTTCGAAAAAATTCATAGCTGCATATTTCAATACATATATATGTTATGTACACATATGCTAAAAAATTAGAAAAACTTTCATTAATCAATTTCCCAAATTCTTAATGGCTCTCAAATAAAAAAAAATGAAATGAAAGAATACCGAAAAAAAATAACAAAAAAAAAAAAAAAAAAAAATGACGAAATCGCGCCAAAAATCGGGGATTCGGACTTTATACCTTTCTCTTCCTCCTCTCCCGAAAATATCCGACACCTTTTGCGTACGTCCGTCTGTCGATGCAACTGTATGTGTACACATTGATATATAGTCTGTATAATGGGGAGAGAGAGAGAGAGCCATTCGGTAGTATGACCATTATTGGCGAGATTTGGGGAAACTATCGGTACGGTTTAACGGATTCGATGCGCAGCTTGCACATACACTGCGCGTTACTACTCTGTTTGCAAATAGGACTTGCGTCGAAAATTTTATTATCGATCGGTGTTGTCGCGTTAAATGGCGCGACGAATTTTACCAACGGGAGAAGATGTGCTTGATAATTTTATTGGGAATCGACGATTATGATATTTACGCGAGGTAATATGTTAGATTGAAATTTCACGGTTGATATATTCGTTTTGAGCTGTGTTATGGATTTTCTTGCGATTTCAATTAATTTTTTAAGCACTGTGTCAATATAATTCTGTTTAGTTTTTGAATTGAAAAATCAAAAGGGCAACATTAAAATGTTAAAAGCAAAAGAAAATATTATTCAAGGGTACAAGTTGTCGATAAAAAAGAAAAATACTTGAAAATGTTCCCTTAGTTTATCCGAAATTTTAAAAATGATGTACATGAATTTATAAACAAAAATAAATTATTTTTTATTTAATAAAAAATTCTCACTGGCGTTAAAAAAAAAAAAAAAAAAAAAAACTCATCATTGATAAAATTGAACGACTATCGTTATAAATAAAATTCCCGAAAGCATACATCTTTCTTCTTCCTCTTAGCATCCATTGCGTCACTCATCGAAAGCGCGCACATAATCCATCCAGATATGAATAATAGGCTCCTCGATCCACTCGAGTACGAATTTATGCAAGCGGCCAACAAAATATTTTCCTTTCATCCGGCGAGTTAGACGCGCCCCTGTTTTGATAGATCTTTTCGCGTCGCACTTTTGCGACACGTTTGATCGAACGGCTCGACTCGGCTGTTTATTTTCTCAACACTTGAATTGTTCTTCTTAGGCGCGCTTATATATGTATAGGCGAGCCTTTTCAAAATGGGAAAAATAAGCTTGCGACTCGTTGTTCCGCCATTCGTTTTTCTCTTTTGTATATATCGGGGATATTTTAATCCCCGAAGTCAAAATTTTAACTTATTGAAAAAATAAGAATAATTCAAGTTTAATCTTGCGATTCAAAGTAAACTTGCTTTTGAGTTTTATGAATATTCGTTCGTAAGTTACAAAATTGTAATAGTTCGATCGATGTTCCAATTTTCAAAAAATATTTAATAACGCGATACGCCAATAAAGAATCGATTTCATTAATGCCTACTCTTATTAATACCGTTCAAAATCCATCACAAAAAAAAAAAAAAAAAAAAAAAGAAAAGAAATGAGATAAAGAACCTCATTCATTACATTCATCGAGACGCGTGTCGGAATACCAGACAAGGCGTTTATTATTGGTCGCTCCGATGCGCGCGAAAAGAAGAAAAAAAAAAAAAAAATCATGCCGGACGCGTAATCCGGGGGATTAAGTTTGTCGCGTGTCGCGCGATACATATACATCTGCGATGATTTTCACGAACAATGGCGTACGCCACGCGCTACGTTATAAATTTCTTTACAAGGTGCAACCGATCGAATTAAGAGATTGTGGGGGGACGGAAGTTGTTTTATGGTTGGTTATTGGTTTTCGTATTGGTATTTGGAATATTTTTGGTTGAAAAATTTATTTTTCTTTGCTAAAACCGTATTAATTAAGTATTTAATTGTTTTTATGAGTCTTAATTGCAGTATATGTATAAGAACAATAATGTCAAGATGAATACGATTGATTTTGATAAACGTATTTATATAATATTTTTGATTGCATCGTTCATTTTATATTGATATCTAAAGAATATTGTAATAATAATTATTTAATCAAGAAAACATATCAATTATTGATTAAATAAATATAAATGAATTTCATTTCATAATAAGGACATAAGGTTGTTTAATAAGGAGTTCAATAATTTAGGTAAAATATTATTTATTGACAATTTATATATAGATAATGTACAAAATGTTATTATCCCTGATTCACGGATTTCGCTATACAATAGTATATAAGAGCACTGATCAAGGCGTCATTGCCACCGGCCTTAAACTTACTACTTAAAAATATAGATCGATGATTTGGATAAATAAAAGTATAATAATCGAGATCATATGAAAATGAAAATAATCATTAACGAGATCGAGAATTGCCGATATTTCGGCATTATTACGATGACTAGAAGGACGAAAGGAACGCAGGACTCGATTGAAACGAAGTCCTTCGACGACATCTTTGGAGCTCTTTGTGTATATGTTTATGCGCTTTATCGTCTTTCGCGATAAAAGATTATTATTATTATTATTATTATTATTATTATTATTATTATTTTTATTTTTATACCTTAAAAAGTAAATAACGAAGAGCGTTACTCACGCCCGCTTTAATTTACAGGACGCAATTACGGTGTGTCGTTAATTATGTACGCGAAACGATTGATATTCGGTAACGGTATTACCGAATCCTTAAACTATTATAATTATTTGTGAAAAAAAAAAATCGTTTTTTACTTTTTTGTTTTTTTGTTTTTTTTTTTTTTTTTTTTTTTTTTTTTTTTTTTTTTTTTTTTTTTTTTTTTTTTTTTTTTTTAGAGACGAATCGCTTTCGTTGTTAGCTCTAGCATATTAGTTTTTTATTTTAATAAATACTTTTCGTTTAATAATCATCGAATAAACTAACTACATTAATTTATATTTTTATGTAAATAATTACTTGTTTATTCGATGAAAATAAAACTTTGATTTGATCCCTCGTTTCCTTGAAATTTAACGCTGGAAATTCAATTGCATTCATTTTACAGTCTAATATTTAATATCAAATTAATTTATCCGCATTGTTAATTTTAATTATTTTCTCTTCATATTTTAAGGATAAAATTTTGTAATATCTTAACTAGAAATACAGAAAAATATTAAACATTTTCGTTGTATTCAATATATATATATATATATATATTCTTAGTAAAAATATTACAACTAATTTATGCACTAAAATTTACTCTTCTTTAATAAAAATAAAAACGCGATTTTCATTCTCATACTCGACAATTCGCACGGAAATTTTTCCATGAAGTCGTTTAAATCAACTATATAGAAAAAAAAAAAGATTACTCTCGATACAATATCTCATAAAAAAAATTTTAAAATAAAAAAAATTTCCATACGAATCTTTATCGTTGATCGATAATAAATTTTATCTTTGCTGTAATAATCCTACGTCGAAAAATATTTCTCTGTACATACGTTCTCTTTCTCTCTCTTTCTTTTTCTCTTTGTACACTTGTAAAAAAAAAAAAAAAAAAAAAAAAAACGAGCTCCTTTACTCCATACAGAGCACGACACTCTAGAATCGAGTATACGCAATCAGCCGCCGCGCAATATGCATATATATATATATATATATATATATATATATATATCCCGTACATACATAATTACAAAGCGGATCGAAGCCCTCTTTCTCTCGTATTTTTTTATTTCTTTACCCTTCGCACTACAGGCACTGGTATACATCCTGGCGATCGAAGTGGTAGAGCCTTTGGTCGTAGCAAGAAGCGGCAGACGGGGTGTAAGCAACGTGATTAGCGGTCGGAGCGGGTTGCATGGGATGCTGCATGGGCATAGTCTGCTGAGGATGCGCCGGTGCTTGTTGCTGTTGCTGATGTTGCTGCTGCTGATGATGATGATGGTGGTGGACCTGGAAATGCTGAGGCGGACTGACGCTCTGATCGCTGGAGTAACAGTCGTACTCGTTGGGCCAGTCGTTGAGCTGATGATGAGACTGCGGTCCACCGGGCAATCCACTGGGACAATAGCCACCGGCCAGAGGATGAGGTCCGGGCCCGAGACGTTTTTGGGTCGCGACGGCGCAGCTACCCGTCGACGAGGTTATCATGTTGCCGTTCTCACCGATGCTCACCGTTACGTTGCCGACGCTCAAGGTTATCTCGCCGCCCGGTGCCGCGCTGCCGAGGGTTTGTTGTAGGGCCCAGATGTAGTTGTGGGCGAAACGTAGGGTCTCGATTTTCGTGAGTTTCGTGTCCTCGGGAAATGTGGGTAAGGCCATGCGGAGACGCTCGAGCGCGTCGTTCAAGGTGTGCATACGATGACGCTCCCGATCGTTTGCTTTGAGTCGACGGTTACGTTTTATGCGTAACACCTGTAAATTAATAAAAAAAAAAAAAAAAAAAACGAGATTCTTTTTTAAATTTTCAATCAAAATATATACGTTTTACTTTTTTAAATTTTCAAGTATCTCGCGTAATTATTTTTTACACAAAACTACAATCCATGAAATGATTCCCACGTGTAAAAAAGTTAACTTTATCCAAAGAAGCAACAGTTTGTGAAATCGGAAATTGGTAAAGCCAATATTCAAATGCGGTCTGGTACATAGGAAGCAATTTCACTTTTGTTTTCATATAAGCTCGGTAAACAATAAAAAAAAAAAAGAAGCAAGAGAGAGAGAGAGAGGGAAAAAGGGAGAGTATCTTCCGTCGGAAGTGAGACCGCGCGCGCGCGCGCGAGATAAAAGAAGAAAAGGTAGAGAAGGGATTGTTACCTGTGTAGGACTTTTGCATCGTGTGTTGCGTGTCTTCTTTCGTTTCTCGTCTTTGGCGTTGGGGAACATTAGCGTGTCCGCGGACATCTCGTGCTTCGGCGACTCGAAGCTGACGTCGAAGCCAGAATCCGAGGAACTCGACAGCTCGTCGAAACCGCTCTCGCTGCAGTACGAATACTCCGATGACATGTTCAGCATTTGTTACTGTAACACCATTTTTTCAAAATCGACCCATTAGTTGAGAATTTTTTTTTATATTTCTGAGTTTCTTTTCTTTCTTTTTTTATTATTATTATTATTATTATTATTATTATTATTATTATTATTATTATTTATTTATTTTTTTTTTTTTCAATAATGTGAGTTATTAAAATTAATTTAATAAAAATTTTACTAATTTTAAAAATTATTATGATTTTTACAATGAAAAATTTAATTTAATTAAAAATGTAAATAAATTAAAATTTGAAATTAATAATTTGATGTTCAATAGTTTTAAACTTGATTTTGAATTTAAATTTTATACACCGCAAATAAAATGAAAAATATTTCATACAAGAACCAATTAAATGTTAGGAAAAAATTATAAAAAATACAATGCAAGCGTGTGGAATAAAGACAAAATTGAAACTATTAAATAAAAAATTTTGTGAAGAAAAATAAAAATAAAAAATTGAATAATATTTTAATTTTCTCAACGTACCTTTATCACAAAATCCTGAAAATATTGAAATAATCGGATTTATCCGTAAGAACGATCACTTCGTGTCCACACAATAAAAAACGAAGAACCACTTCCGTCGAATGCGAAAAAAAGTATCAAACGGAAAGATAACTCAACACATCTATATATTCCGTCGTCACTCGTCACACGTCCAGCACCGATCGACGAATAAAATTTTCGACTCTTATACAACGAAACTAAAAAACTCAAAATAAAAAAAACTAAAACTTTGGTCTAAAGCTACCGTCTCGTGCGAATCGCATAAACCGACTGTGCATATAGCGACGTGTGACCGTGAGCATATATACCCGAGGGGTGTATCGGTACCTACCCCCACCCTGAAAGCCCTCGGAACTCGAGCGCGCGCGCAACCCTCGAAACCCGCCCTTCTTCTCGTATACGCTATTCCCCCACTCTCTTAACGGTAGGAGAGAGAGAGAGAGAGAGAGAGAGAGATAGAGGAGAGTCGGACGACGCGTGCCGGCACCGGTTTTCACTCTTCTCTTTCTCTCTTTTTCTCTTTCGGTGTGGGTTGGTACCGGGGCTACGTATATACGTTATACTATATGCTCGTTACGGGATTAGAGGTTTCGAGGCTGATTGCGCCGCTTTGAGAAGAGATGATGCACCGGCTGCTTTGGTTGGTGGATGGACCGAGAGAGAGAGAGAGAGAGAAAGAGAGAGAGAGAGAACGAGATGACGGTTGTGTCGCGTGCGCGCGTGATGCCTTTGGCTTCCTTCTCCTTTTTTTTTTTTTTTTGTTTGCTTTGCTTTGGCTTTACGAGAGTCTCTTTCTTATTTGGTAAGAGATGGCGTAGCGACTTGTTGATGTATTCTTAGATTTAATTTGCGGTTTTCATTTCGGGATTTGTTGGCTGCCCTACGGTGGAGTGGGGGAGAGGCTTACTATTCTACGCGTAAAGAAATTTTTTTTTTTATGTGTTGGAAATGTTGAATAAATTTCGAATCAATAATTATGAATTTTTTTATTATTCTTGTGAATTTTATTCGCTTGAAAAATTTTAGGTATAAGCGTATTTGTATAAAATTTATTCTACGATAAAGATAAATAACGCAATTTACAGCTTATGATATTCACATTCAAATTGCCTTTTCAAACAATTCCCTTCCTTGTATCAATTTCAATATTTGAACTTGCACTCCAATATGCGGCCTGCAATCGTAATCCCCCAACTTCGACCCGCAATTCGTACAGACGCGTGAGTAAGATTTGCATTCGGTCAACTGAATATTTCATTAATACGCGAGCTTCTCGTTTACCTGCGTTAGAGAAGGTGGGCGCCAGGATATGATTAAAAATCAAGCGCACGATAATCCTATAAGGCGCGAACGGTCGCCATATGTTCGCTAATCAACTGATAAAACTAACGCGTCATTGTCATAGAGACCGACAGGTAGCTTTGATTTCGTGACGATGAACAAAATAATGAAAAATATATATGCATTTTAATCGGTAAAATTTAATAATACTTTTTAATAAACGATCGATTAATTTTACAAATATTTTATTTAAAACTTTTATAATTTATTTATAACATTTGGTATTAAAATTTTAACATTATCTTTCAAAAATTTACTTTTGCTTTTGTTATTATTGCATATACTTATTAATAAGATATATCAGATGAAAAATATTGTTTAAATTAAATATAATTATAATTCTCACAAATTAAATGCAAATCATATTTTAGATAAAATTTATTTATATCAATTACCAATTGCCAATATAAAAAGTCTGTATTTATAATATTTCATAAAGGAGAATAATAAAACAAAAAGACAATCCCCGCAATTTTATTAAATTTCGTATGAAATTTATAATAGGAAAATAGATACTCTGTACAAATGAAACAATCGGCTGCAATCACATTGTCGGTCGGTTTATCTACAGTTTCTATGACGCGCGTATTATATGTCGCATCGTTATCGTCCTACCTCAAATATTTACCTATATCGTGTAACTATCAGGAAATTCTCCGGCAACCCCTTTAATGGCTTTTTTATATTCTCACGCTACCGGACATTAAAAAGGAAAGAGTATCTTCTTTACATTTATATGTATATGTGAAAAAAAAAAAAAAAAAAAAATCAAATCAAAATATCTCGTTAGCCGGCGCTTCTCAAGTGTTTGTTTATCGATTTCAGTTATCGATGTATTTTTTTTTTTTTTTTTTTTTTTTTTGTTTTTTTTTCTATTTTATGATGATAAGTTCACACGTATTTGTGTAAATTTTACGATAGAATGATTATTTTAACATTTAGTTTAATGGGAATTTAGACGTTTTGATCTGATAAATATTTTTATTTTATGTTTTGATTAAAATTATCGATAGATAATCATCTCGTGTCCTACATTGTTACATTACGTAAATCATCTCAAAAAAGAGAATGAAGTTTTAAAAATTATAATAATAACAATAAAAATAAACAAACGGCAAAGCAGATAAAGTATTACGCTCGTTCGAAAAATTTCACATTCATTTTCGGCATTTCTACGCGATGCATCTCTTTCACGCTCGCTCATTTTTATTTATTGCGCTTATGAGAAAGGGTGTCAAAAAACGTACGATTGCCTCGAGGGCACACATTGACACACGGACACATACTGCGACGAATCGGCGATGCGAATCGTCCTTACGATGTCATTTATAAGCGGTGGATTTTTTTTTGTTATCTCCGATCAATCGATTATTTCGAATTTGGCGTGTAAAGGAGTTAACGAGTATAAGCGTTGGCATCGATACGTAGATTTTTTCGCGTTAAGTAGACGATACTTATTATTCAAATGCGTTGCCTGGGATTAAAATATGTTTTGAGTTATTGACGTAGATGAATGTACGTAAATTAACATAAAAATAGCGTTTGTTTTCGAGTGTTTATTTTTCTCCTTGACACATTATGAGTATTAATTGTTTGAAAGTTTATTTATCTCCAAGTTTTCAGTATTTTAATTTTCCGAATATTAACATAAAAATGTAAAATATAAACGATCATTTTTTGACTACAGTATAAATCTTAATGCAAGTTTATACACTTAAATATTTTTTTAATAATTTTTTAAAAACATAAAAATTTTTTTTATTTCAAACATTGATCTAAATAACCAAAAAATTACAACGACTAATATATATATATATATATACACACACTCATAAATAATACTCAAAAAAACGAAAAGAAAAAGGTGGCTACAAACGCGTAAAATACCGTATCGCAATTTTTCAAACTTCCCCTCCGCATCCTTTCTCGTACCGCGTGAAAAATTCTTTCGCGACGAGCCGCAACAATCGTCGAAAGAAAATGAAAATAAAAAAAAGGGAGACCGTCGGTGTAACAACCCTTTTCTATACTTTTCATAAAAAACTGCCGGCGCGCGCGTAAAATCTATATATATATATCGATAAAAGCTTACCGTGAAATCGTTCACCGATAAATATTCAGCCTCGAATCGTTTGTAAAATGAATCGTTCGGAAATTACACGAAAGATTGGCTTTCGAGGTGTGCGTAATCGAAAATCAAATAAAGTATAAAGAAAAGGGTGACGATGTATCGTTTCGTCCTTTTTAGCGGACGCGATGAAAGGAGATCGATTAAACGTTTTTTTTATTTATTTATTTTTTTTCTCTTGCGTTACGCGCGACGATCGCACGCGTTTAATTCGATTGCTCATTCGTGTATTTTTTCGAGGCGATATTTCATAGTCCACTTTCTTAATTAAATTTGTTTTGGCTTCTTTTGACGGCAACGAAATGTGCAGTTTAATTTTAAAATTATTTACTAGATGTGTTACATTTATAATGAAATTTGTTTATTTTCTAATTAATTTTAATTTTGATTAAAATTATATCAAGAAATAGTTTTTTTTTTTTAACTTATTATATTTACTATATATTATAGCGTTATTAACGGCAAACTTAATAGGCAAAATAAAAATACGTATTGCGCATTATAATGATTTCGTTTTTAACGGATTACTTCACAGATAACGATAATCGGTCAACGCAAAACGAGTTTATAAAACTCGTCGACAATTATAATAACGTTATACATCTGCGACAAAATTCTAATCTAATAAATTAATATTTTTACTCTCTTTCAACAAAAAATAACCATTAAAACTCATCTTAAACTTGTAAACGCTCGCTTTAAGCGATTTAACGCGACGGCAATAAAAACGAAAACGAGCTTATCATCTTGCCTTTCCCGCGTAAAGAGATACAACCTATATCTACGTGCAGTTAAAGCACAGACGATCGCGAGATAAGGAAGCTAACGTTCCTCCGTCGCGTTTGTAAAATATAGATACGTACGTGTACTTATACTCATGTGGCGAAGGATCTCACTGTGTGTGTGTGTGTGTGTGTGTGTGTGTGTGTAGAGCAGTAGAACGAGCGTCGTGAGAAGTAGGTTAACAAAGCCTTTCAAGAATATATGCATACGACGGGAAGGGATCGTACAATATATTCTCACTGCTCGATTCTTAACGCTGCGAGATCGCTTCGTTCATTGTTTCTTTTCCTGCATCTATATACTATATGCATCTCGTTTAATTTTTCCGCGAATATTATTGTTCGTATACGTTTGCAAGCGCGGGAGCGCGCGCGCGCGCGCGATCTGTTATTCGTTACGCAGTCGCGTGACGCGCTTTAACACGAGCCGCGAATACGAATTTCGTTTCTTTATCTTTCCTTTTTTTTACGTATTGGCTGCGCGGATTGGAAAATCTCCAATGATATCCGACGCGCGATCTCCACGTAATCGAAGCTAAACAGCGAGAGTTTTGTTTTTGAGAGAGAAAGGGAAGCGATGCTACTTAAGGATTTAGATCGATGCGTCATCGTTCATTATTTTTATAATTTAATTTTATAAACGTGTGTATGTAAACGCATAGAATCAAACGTATTAATTTTAAGCTCTGTGATACCGAAAAATATGTAAATACCGTACTTTATCTTTCTAACGGCGGTAATGAAAAGCCAACAACAAAGATATACGAAACGATCATTCATAAAAATCGTGCTCATATAAATATTAATAAACTATATACCAATAAAAATGCAGGTACATCGTCGTTTAATTCTCGTCAATCGTCGTTGTATCCCACCTTTTGTATTATATAGCTCGCAAACGATTAATTACAAACATTGATAAAAGCGCAAATCTTCGCGTACGCGTGTGTGTACATGTAAATACATCAAGCCGCGGGCTGGGTGGAAAAGTAAGCCTTGCCCGACTTTACGATCCATCGATATACGTACGCGCACACATGCAGATACACACACACACACACACACACACACACACACACAGGTGTACGCGCGTACACCATGACGCTCCTATGTACAATCGCGCGTCGAGCCTTCTCTTAACTGTACCTCGCTCCCTCCACTTTCCGGCATAATATAACCGGGCATTCTCTGTATATGTGTGTATACATACAACTATCGTTTCCTTTGCGCGCTCAGACGGTAACTTTGTGTATGTCACTTTTTTCGTTTCTCCTACATCTCTTTTCGTCTTTTCTTTCTCGGAGTTACCGATCACGGCGTAAGACTCGTAGCGCTCTGTGTTTTACTTTATCCGGATGTTTTCCGTAGTGTATACACATGTATGTCGATACACTAGAATTCTTTCACAGGTTGTCGTTTTAAAATTTGATGGCTTTAAGTTGCGCTTTTTTTATCGCGTTGGAATGTCTACGGGGAGGTTCGCGTTATTAACCGCGCGTGGTTGCAAAGAACGCGCGTATGTAGAAAGTTAATTTATGAGAAAATTGCTGAGAGAGAGAGAGAGAGAGAGAAGCGCTCAACCTGTGTTTAAAGTTATAAATAAAATTTTTTCGAGAGGCTTTTAGTTCAGCTTAAATTTTATGACTTAATTTTTTTTTCTTCGTTTTCTTCTTCCACTTTTCAAAATTTTTATGCGCTCAAATAACTTTGATATTTTACGGTAACGCAATTTCGAGTTATGATGCTGAGTTTTCTTTTTTTTTTTTTTTTTTTTTTTAATAGATAAAATTTTGTCTGTTATGTGAGTTTCACTATACACTAAAGTAGAATTTTTTTAGAGCAGAAACTTTACACGATAAGATAGAGTATGTTATGTGTGTTACGTACTGCGCCCTGATATGTTAATCAACGACACCCATTATTATTTCAATTTTTTTAAACTGATACGAAACGTCCATAAAATAATAATAAACCATTGAATTATAAATAAAATTTAATTTCGATATTACGCTTTTTATTTAAAAGTATCGTAATTCATTATTTTTTTTTCATTCAACCCACACCTACGCATTCGTTTCGACGATTTATAAAAAAAGTAAAAGTTTTCACAACGATATATACCCGCACGTGCAATTACCAACCGACGCGATGAAAAAAAAAAGAAAAAAAAACGCGTACCGCGATGAAGAAACTTTCCACGCTTCTACAATACACGAAGAGCAAAAATAAAATCCAAAGATCTATAACGATAGAAAAGAGAAAGAGAGAGAGAGAGAGAGAGAGAGAGAGAAAAAATAACGCGAAAATTACAAAGTCTATACGAGCAACATCCAAGCGATCCCCGTAGTAGACAGCGACCCAACAAACAAACGACTCCAACCGTCTATATCCTCGCGTAGACCCCATAAAGAGCGGAGCGCAAAGAGGTAAGACGGCGCAGGTAAGAAGGTAAACTCGGTCTGCGTATAGCTATATATATATATATATATATATATATATATATATATATATATATATACCAGTATATACAGATAGAAAGAGAAGGGAGAATCGCGCTCACCGGGACACAAAGGTGCCCGAGAGCGCGCGATCGCCGTTCCAAATCGTTCCTTCCTTCTCTCTCTCTCCCACTCTCCTTCTTTCTTTCGCGCTCTCCATACCTTCGACTCCTAGGAGTCTCTCTCTCGACCGGCTCACGAACCTCTCGCATACCTTCTTACGTGCGCGATGCGGCGAGGTTCCTGTACGACCGTCTGATACATATATAAATATACATATATATATATATATATATATATATACATTTATGTGTACTAATTTTGTGCTTTAATTTACCGTAGTCGCACGCAAATTCGACGACCGGTGCGGAAATCGCGCGTTGATTTCGTATATTCCGCGAATTTATAAGCAAAATAATCATGACTACCGCGCGGTATTTCATCGTTAATATCATAGGTTGAGTTATTCTTATTTATTTATTTTTTTTTTCTATATATTCGTTTGAAGTAAACGTTTTAGTTGGTGATCGGTGCTCTGTGTTGTGCGACGACGATGAGGTGACCTTAACCAGAAGCTGTACGATATTCACCGTCCGGCGTGTAAACGTTGTTAAGGTGAGTTATCGAATTTTAAATCCCACCGTATCGTAGCGGATATTTTTGTAGCGTCGAAAGTATATCGTTCCTCTCGAATCATCGCGAAGAACGCGACGTTTCTTCGTACCTCAAGCTTAACTCATCCAAAATGTTACTTTCGAGAGACAAGTAGGATACTTGTCGCCGATATCGAGGCTAAGAATTTGCGGGTTACTCGGTAAAAGGACGATCGTTAAAAACGACGGGCGCACGCGCGCGTCTTTCGGATACATACATCCGTTCGTCCACGCGCTTTTAAAGAAAGAGAGAGACAGAGCGGAGGGCATTCCACGACGCTTAATACAAGCGCACTCGGCTTACGCACGCGAGAGAGTGAGAGAGAGAGGAGGAAGCTATAACGGTTTTTTCTCCGAGAAACCGTGATCAACATCGGTCTAGGACGACTGACTGAGTGAACACAAGGAAGAGAAGAAGGAGAAGTAACCCGCGAGACTAGTCGAAACAGTTATATCAAGCCGCAACGACTTGGAGTATACATGTATACATATATACACGCACAACTTTTTCTTCTTCTTCTTCTTTTTAATTCATGTGGCACCTTTTTCAAACTGGATCTCTCAGCATCTTCCTTACCTCGCATCTCGGTCATTGAAGAATCGCAATCTTTTATTGATCTCTCTTCTTTTCATTTTCCTTCTCATCATTTTATATAAACATTGTCTCTAATAAATAATTGAAAATATTATTTCGCGTTTTCCTGTACGCGTTTATAGTCCATACACGCTATCGTCCAGGATGTGAAAAGGAAAAATAAAGAAGGAGAGAAAGAGAAAGAGAGACAGAGAGAGAGAGAGAGAGAGGGAGAGAGAGAATTCAAGGACAAAAGGCAAGTGTGAACCGAGCGTTCCGAAATGATGCAGCGGCGCGTTGGTGTTGCGCCCGATGTTTTTGCGACGGTAAGTACGATCGCGTGCGCGCGCGCTGGACACACGTTGGGTATGGTTCGTCGGCCGAAAAGTCACCGACTTGTATATATGTACATGTATATATGTATACATAAGCCGTGCGTCTTGACCTCAACGCTCGGAGATTTCAATGCCTGCGTACGAGAGATGCACATATATCTCTCTCTCTCTCTCTCTCTCTCTTTTATTTATGTAGTTTACCATAGCACAATCGGAGCAAATACTGTAAAGAATCGCGATGATGTTGCTATTGTTTTATAAAGAGGAGGAAGAGCGCCAAGTTGATTGAATAATTTGCAAGCGTTTTGGAGCTTGTAATTTATGAACCATTGTTCGTTTAAGTTTCGATTCATTGTTAAGACGTGTCAGAGTACGTTTTGCTTTGTTTTTTCGATGCACCGGTTTTCCTTCGCTGGAAATTAGGTATTTTTTATTCAAGGCTTTTTCGTTTTTTTTCTTTTTTTTTTTGTTTTATTTTTTTCTTTAATCAATTTTAGGAATATTGCGATCCGCCGTAACGTTAAATTTTTATTTTCGCGATCGTTTAGCGAGATGAAAATAAAATGTTTAAATAAACTCTTAAAAGTCTTGCGCGTCTATTCGAATTATTATTCTCATTCATAATCGATTGATAGCGCAGAAATGCATTTTTGGTCGAGAGCAACTTTAATAGTAACCAAACTGGTATTTTATTACGGCCAAGGCTGATAACTAGGTGGCCTTAAATAGCGAAAAGGATTTTTAATTTATTTTACGTTTGCTAAAAATGAAAAATTTAAGCGAATTTATTTATCCGTAAAAATTGATCTTAAACAATCCGATAAACAATTTCAAGTAAATCGTTTTATGATACATTTAGATCCGACGTACGATCGTAAGACGTTAAAGAAATCGAATAAATTTTCAGTTAGAAAGCTGAAAGATTTCATGCGCCTTTATAACCGAGGTACTAAAGATATAATCACAGCCAGCTTCTAGTCGATTTATTTTTGCACAACCAGTTTCTGTTCAACAATGACCTCAGAATCGTATTCCGCATTATTTTATTATATATGTATACACGCGCGTACATGCCGCTCTATATATATATATATATATATATATATATATATATATATATATATATATCGTTCTATAAAAGTATTTTATAGAAAGTTAATGCGTAGGTCGTCGTCGATGGGAAAATTTTTAATTATCCCTGAAATTGAATTGAAAAAAAAAAAAAAAAAAAAAACAAAGTATTGATGCATTATTTATAATAATATGTATACGAAGGAAAAGGAGAATTTTTTCTGGATAGCTTTTGAAAATTAAATTTTCTTTATTAGGTACAGTAATTTTTTCGCTCAAATTTTTTTAAGGAAAAACAAACGAAGCATGAATCTTTCATTGGCTTTCTTGCGTTGATTGCAAATCGACCAATAAATTTTTCAATCGTATCAATGACCGATCGTTCATAATGTTAAAGTTTATTTACCTACTGAGAAAAAAAAAAAAAAAACTTCACATGATTGTTAGCTCACGTTACGGAAGTAAAATCCAACGTGCAATAAAGCGACTTAATAATTTCATTATTGCATTTCAAGTTTCGAAATACTCTTAAAGAAAACGCGGCATTTGAATGGATTAATCTTTGCATTGTATCGAAACGTTTCCAAGTAATGGTAACTTGCGTACAATTTTTATTTTAACGACGACAAAGTTCTGAGCTAGTCGAGTCTACTCGAAGTATTTCTTTTATCGAAACGATGATTTATGGTTTTTAACTTTTTAAAGAAAGAATTACTCAAACGCTTATTACGTCAAAATGATGTAAAAAAAAAAAAAAAAAAAAAAAGAAATAAAAACATATCTGATATGCAGTAACTCCATAAACTTAAGCAATAACCTTTTCTTACAAAAATAAATTATAACAGATGTTACGTCACGAACAAAATTCGTATTTCAAAAAGTTTCATTAAAACGCAGCGAATACATAAATACTATTATTCAAATCGAAGTTTAAGGAAGAAGAAAGAGTTATTCGTTCGGAGAAAAATACGAAAAAAGAAATTCACGTTTCTCAAATTTTTATGTAAATGAACTTGGAAAGTCAAATGACAACATTCGTTTTGAAGCAAATTAGTAAGCTTCCTCGTGTTTTATTTTGTCGCTTATGAAGTTATTACAAGGAAGAGAGAGGAAAAGGTAGCGCGTAATGTCCTTTTGTGCGACTTGATGTTAGAGTATTATAAGCAAAATTTCGTAATAACAATGTGAGAGTCGCTTCGAGTAAATTCAATGTGTTCTTCTTTAACTCTTACCTTGCGCCCTGTAATCAAACAGAAGATATTTTCTTAAATGCTTTTCTTAATTTCATTTAAAATGTGATTTAAAGCGTTTTAGCAAGAAAGTTCAAATGCTCAATGCTTTTAATTTATTAAAACAATAGATTAATGTAATTAAGATTATTGATTATATCTGCCGAATTGTTGTTATTGAATGTATTTGTAGAATTAATAAAAAATATTAACATGTTAAATTCCCTCTTTTTAAAATAAATGATGATCTTATATTCATAGCTTCAATCGCATACCCCTTTTGCATACTTTTACTTTTTTCAATCATTTAAAAAGGGAAAAAAAAAAGAAATTAAATTCAATCGAGCGAGTGAACGAGCAAACAGGTTTCATCGAATAATTTAAGAACAAAATAAAAAAATTTAGTTGGCTTGTAGTTGAAATTATCAGCTATTTATTTAAATAGATAAATGTTGAAGGTTAAAATTTTACTGTTACGGATTAATCATTCTTACTTTGTAAATATCTCATTGATCGCATAAATTACGTCTCTAGTCATACAGTTTATTGAGCTCTAATAATTTTCTAATTGTACGAGTAATTTATTTCTCACGAGCAACAATATTTATCATTAAATATAATACGCACTCTTCATTGAGAAACTCTGATTTTTTTTTTTTTTTTTTTTTTTTTTTTTTTTTACTTTATAATCACCGTAATTAAAACTTATAAGTTAACGCTTTAAATAATATTATTGACAATTATAATCGAGAATTCAGCGTAACAATACACGCGTAACTCAATTGATAACCACAAGCAATCATCTCGGAAGGAATTTCCGCGTATGCGTGCAAATGAAAACACGAAGACGTATATACTCTTATGGTGCATTAAAACGACGTAATCCGTGCGGGTAAAAACCTATCGTTACTCATCTCAAAGACACACCTACCGAGCGCAAAACCGTCGAGGCTTCCTTATTATTTTGCCTCGTTCGATGTGCGTTTCATCTCGCGTAGATACGTATACACACACGTTAATTTTTATGCGCACGTCATATTATTACGCGTGAATTTCTCTCTCTCTCTCTCTCTCTTTCGTACACATTGTGACACGACAATAGTTGGAGAGCACGAAAGAGAAAGAGAAAGAGAGAGAGAGAGAGAGAGAGAGAGATAATGTTGCGCAATACTTTGGCTTCGAAATTGCCGCGTTCGTTTTTCTTGCCTCCGTGTACACACGTACGCGTGTACGCTTACACGTGCAACGAGAAAGTCTACGAGTGTGAGAAAGAGAGAGCTCGTGTAATCTCGTTCTCGTTATATATATACGTGTATTTATGCATCTAAAGGCTCGAAGCGTAAATTGCGTATGGTCGGCGTATAGATTCCCCGGGTTTTTACGCAGATGAGGACGGGGAAAAAAATAAAATATCTCCGTCGCGCGGTGAAAGTTCGTTACCATACTCGCGTTACCCTTCGAACCATTGTCCGAACGAGTTAGTCGTTTGTCGCGCTATGGATGCGACATTTAACGTCGTTGTTATCGTTTATATATTGTTGCATTTTTAACGCGTAATCGAGCATAAGGAGTTTTGTGTTAAAGAATTGCTTAACTTTCGATGCGGATGGATTGCGCAAACGTTGCTGATTTTGTAATATTATTTACTTTTTTGTTGGATTGATAATTATTTTGTCTTTTTGCCGGTATTTACGCGCACGAGTAATTTCCGCTACGAGTTCTCGGATTACCTGTGGCTTGAGGTTATACATATATTATTACGTTTTAATTTCATTCAAGAATATTATATATTTAGTTTGATAATATACTATATGTTTATATTTGGTTTTGTAAATAATAAATATTAATCGCTTAAGAATAAACGTTTTTTAATTATTTTAAGATTTAGATTTTATTTTAAAACTAAAATTTTTAGTTTTAAATATTTAAAAAGTTGTAAAGAATTTTACGATCGATTCATTATTTTATCTTTTAAACTACTAGTTAGATCGCGGATTTAAAATTGTTATCGCACAGCAGTGAAAGCTTTACAATGCTGTAATCCATCAAATGTTAACTTATTATTAACGTCTTATTACCAATTAACAAAATTACCGAAGTTTAAGAATTAAGATTACATTAAACTTTCAACCAACGTCACCTCTTATTTTCAATGTACATATTATTAATACTCGTTTAAAATTGATCATAAAAATAATATTACAATACCGTTATTTTACCGAAATTCCAGGCAGCAGAATGACGACGAGATCGAGCCTCGTCCAATGCGCAATCTACCTCCTGGCGCTATGCAGTCGCATAACCAGCAGCCAAGTGATAAACCGAGCGCCGCACTTTATCCACGGCGGGGACATGGCGCGACTGGCCGTGTCCGAGGGTACGCCACCCGGTGCACCGGTTTACACGCTCCAAGCCGATGATCCGGAAGGCTCGCGTCTTCATTACTCGATAAGCGGCGAGCATTTTACCGTAGATAGGGACACCGGTGTCGTGATATTACGAAAATCCCTAGATCGCGAGGTCCAGGATCTCATCGAAGTGATCATTAGCATAACCGGTGAGTTGGAGAAACGATGTACGATCTGTATGTAATAATGCCGAGCACGCGCTCGTTATGTTTACTCGGTTAACTGTCCGAGTTGATGAGTTTCCGGCGCATGGATTGAATTGTTGAAAGAGACCTTTGATTTTTTTTTTTTTTTTTTTTTTTAGAGCCGTTTAATGAGCGTACGGTATATTCGATACGTGATGCGTGTATCAAGAATTATTATTTCCGTTGCTTTAATCGATTGAATCATTTTCGCATTCGGATTTATTTGGCTATCATGTTTCATTTTGTGTATAACGTTTTATTTTATTATATCTCTAACGTCGAAAGCGTTTTCTACGCCGTGAAGAAACGCGCGGTTTATGAATTTTAATCGTTGCGTTAGAAGAACGGGAAAGGATAAGGATAAAGGAAAGGTTGGTGAAAGTTTTCATTTTAATTGTCTTTGAAGTAGATTGTTTCACAATAGATTGTTCTGGGTAATTATCTCGCTGATGATTGTTGCATTAAGTTTTTATTATATAAAATTGTACTACAATTAGTGTCGTGAATAATTTGTCAACATAATTTTTACTATGTAAGTCAAGTCTATAAATACTATTCATTGATTAAATCTAACTAATTTAGCATAACTATTTCGTAGTTATGGTTTTTTAAATTTGCCGCCAAATTAACAAAAAACTTAATTAAGTATTGAAAATGTAAAAAGAATAATAATATTATAGCATACGGGCATTTTATCGCATACTGCATACACGCACATTTTTTAATTATATATATATATAGATACGCAGTTTGGCGTAATAAAATTGAATAGCAAAAAAAATTTGAAACCAGTGGTTTTTCTCGTAAGACATATCAAAGCGTCGGTTTCGGTGTCATTACACAATCCGGAATTCTTATTATCTCCATTTTTAGTATCCCGCATTCATTCGCACGAAAGTAAGCGAGCTATTTTTCCCGTATTCCGAGTCCGCTTACATATTTGCCACAAGATCATCCGGGATTAAAATTTTCACTTATCGTCTATTGCGCAAACGCTTTAACCGTATTGAATTTGCTCTCATTATTCGTTTCGCCGAAGTGTAAAATCACCATGGTATCGTTAAACTACTCCGCCGCATTTTTTTTTCTCTCTTTTTACGACGAAAACAATATACGATTCTATAGGCGGAAAATCATAACGGTTGTCGCTTTTTTTTTTTTTTTTTTTTTTTTATGTAAAATTTAGTGATTTTTCAAACTCTCAAGTATAACATTGTGTACTTAAGAAATAATGATAAAGGAAAATTTCTTTAAAGAAAAGTATAAAAACTCTTTTATTGTTACAGTCTACACTATTAGTTACAGTTAACTATAACAGTTATACTCATTAAAAAAAAAAAAAAGAAACTATACAATTAAATCGATAAACATCTCAAAAAATCCGCTAAAACAAATGCATCATCGCCATTCCCAGACGAAGGTATAGCAGGTTCGGAACCCAACACAGTGTCTCTACGCCGAGAGATAGCCGTCCTCGATGAGAACGACAACGCGCCGGTCTACCACGGCCGACCTTACGCAGCTCGCGTACCCGAGAGCGCGAGGATCGGTGGACCGTTGTTACCGGTGAATACGATAACCGTCACCGACAGCGACGGTGGTATCAACGCAGACGTCACCGTCACCTGCGTGCCCGCTTCCAGAGACGACGACGCTTGCCGTGTCTTTGACGTAACCACCGTGAAGGTATAGTATGTTTAGCCTGATGATTAAGTCGGGGAAAGGAGAATGTCGATACGGTACGTTGATGTACTGACCTTTTACCGCTTTTTTTTTCATTTAAACCAAGGTGTACAATGTGAAAGCCGTCGGTTTTATTTTTGGACTTTTGAAATTAGTTAGCTTTGATATGAATGTCTTTCTGTAAAAACAAATTAATTGTTTGAAAACTTATAAAGAATCGTTTACTATAAGATTATTTTTGTCCTCAATGCTGCCACGTTATTATAATCGGCTCTCAATTTTAGAAACAATTTTGTTAATTAGCATTGTTAATTCAAGAATATATTAGATTATCACCGATAAGAACGATGAAAAACGTATCCGTATGAAATTACCACGACTATTACGTTAAAGATACAATTTATCTCGAAGTGAAAAAAGAAAAAGGAAAAAAAAAAAAAAAAATACATCGTGTGTAGAGACGATCTCGGAAAAGTATACATTAACCGATCGGTAATCAAATGTTTTTTTTATACATTCCAGCTAGCGGAAGGAAAGTACGACGTGCAAATTACTTTAACGGAAGCACTCGATTACGAAAGAAGAAACTCGTATCTCATTAATTTAGTCGCTATTGACGGAGCCAGCGATCCGCTTAAAAGGTTGCAAGCAAAAGCTACCGTTGCGGTTGATGTCCTCGACGTACAGGTATGGATAATCAGTCTAATTATCTTATTTACTGCGCGCGCAATATACTTTGAAAATAATCCGATTTCGATCGGTTGTTTCTGATTTACCTTTGCATAATTTTTATTACGAAATATTTTTCGAATGTTGTTTTTTTTTTTTTTTTTTTTTTTTTGTAATTTTTTCGTTCGGATAAGTTTTTTAAATATTCCTATTTGATTTTTTTAAATTTTAGTGTTGAGTAATCGCGCAAATATTTAAATAGAATATATATAAATTAAAAGATGTAAAATTATGCAAGAATACACATTAAGCTTCAAATTACCGTAAGTTAATCCTGACATAAATTGCAACCAGTTTCTGCGGGATCTTAGCAAATTTTCTCTTATCTTAATGTTAAACAAACAAGATTCTTGTTTCAAAACTCGTTCTATGTGTAAGCGTTTAGTCGTTCATATTTTTACACTTAATTTTGAAAGTCTTCCTTTTCTCAATATTATAATATATTTCACAATTAATTAAATTAATGATGTCTACCCTAATTTGCACTATTAATACATAATTAGCATATAATTAGATTGGATAAAAAAATCTATACAAAATGATTCTGTGGTTTTTTAACGATTTTCAATAAATTTATTAAATAAAAACAAAAAAAAATTAATTTCTACAAATAATAATTTAAGAAAAAATTTGAATATATAATAAAACTTTCAGGATCAACCACCTAGCTTTATAAACGCACCATATAGCGCAGCATTACCGGAGAACAGTGCAGCCGACGTGACGGTGTTAACGGTTCGCGCTCGAGATGGCGATACAGGCGAGCCACGACCATTACTATTGAGTCTAGAACACGAGGAAATGGGTTATTTCCGATTACAAATGTCGCACGAGGGCGACTTGACCCTCGGTCGTCTCATCACTACTAACGTCTCGCTCGATCGAGAGGATCCCAGTATCCTGCAAAACGGTGGTATTTACACATTCGAAGTTCGAGCTACGGAATTGATAAACAACGTGATTCCCGCGGATACGGCTACGTCGATGGTGACGATCGTTGTAACAGACGTCGACGATATGGTGCCTAAGTTCAATGAAAAATTTTTTAATCTGAAAATTTCTGAAGATATTGGTACCGATACTTTATTACCTGGTGTGTACAATATTTGTAAAATAATGTGGAGTATAGCAATCAAAATAGTGCTAAAACAAAGAGAATTAAAACAAATTATTGTTTAAAGGTTTAAATATGCTGGTAACCGATGATGATGTGGGCGAAAACGCGAAATATAAATTGGCACTGAGAGATGCACCAAATTATCCGGGTATCAGCTCGGCATTTGCTATCAGTCCTGAAGAAGGTCAAGGACGAGTACCAATTGTTATTAGAGCGAAAGATTCCAGCGTCTTAGATTACGATGTGCCTGGTAGCAAAGAACTAGAGTTTCAAGTGACGGCGTTAGTAAAGGAAGAAGTTGTAAGTAAATAAAGATTATAAAACTAATAACCATTGATGATTGAATATTGGAAATTTTGTTTGCAAATATATTTTGATATTAATATGATTTCAATTAAAGTAAAAGGAAAATAAACTCTTATGAGTTGATAATAGTAAAAATTGTTAATTAAGAATAAAGTGCTTATAATGAAATCATTGACCATACGTACAATCATTTTCTGCAACTTTCTCTTTTTAATTAAAATGTGTAAATAATTTTTTTGTGTGAGTCTTCACATTATAGCGCCTTATATAACATCGTTAAAATAATGAACTATGTAACCTACATATACGATACATTACATAAGCTCAACAAATTCACACCATCTACGTTAAAAATATTCTAATCAAGATTCATACCGGTATTGTTTTCAGGTCGCCTATTCCACGGTACACATTCAGCTCGTGGATGCAAACGATCACAGTCCAGAATTTTCTGAAACAGTATATAAACTAACTGTACCAGAAGATGCGGAAATCGGTCGGAAGTTTGGCAATGTGCGCGCAAGTGACACCGACAGCGGTGCTTTTGGCCAACTCACCTACAGTCTTCGTGGATTCGGCGCGGAAAAATTCCGCACAGAGCCCACCAGCGGTGGCGTTTATGTTGCTAAACCTATCGACTATGAAGTTCAAAAATCTTACTCATTAACGATGGAAGCCAGAGATGGTGGAGGAAAAGTCAGCACGGTGAATGTTTTGATAGAACTCGAGGATGTTAATGACAACGAGCCAGTTTTCGAACAGAAGGAATATTCGAGAATTATAAGGGAAGGAGCGACTAGCTTTGATCCGCAAATGTTTATCAGAGCAACTGATGCCGATGGACCTTCCCAAGGCGATGGAAGAATTACATATTCTATCAGTCAGCACAATAGCATGAACGACAATGTATTTAAGGTATTTATTAGCAATTAAAATACATGTTAGATAAAACATGAAGAAATAAATGAAAACTTATTAATCGTTTACTATTTTAAGATTCATCCTGATACCGGAGAATTAACCATAATAAGTCCAGCACGTTCAAGTGACACCGAGCGCGGTATTTACGAATTAACCATTCGCGCAACAGATTATGGTTCACCAGCAAAATTTGCAGAAGTAAAAATTTATATACGCGTTGGAATACCGGGCAATCAAAAACCCGTCTTTCGTGGTAATTTCAAATCAAATCAACCAGGGCCAAATGCATACAGAGCAAGAATCTTGGAAAATGCAGCATCGGGTACCGAAGTCATTCGCGTAATAGCAAACGATCCAGATGGAAAAAATAGCTTATTGCAATATGCAATAAGATCTGGTGCTAAGGATAATTTTGTTATTAATTCAAGCTCTGGAGTGATTACTGTCTCCCCCGATGCTAGATTGGATTTAGAAACGGGTGGCGATAAGTATGAAGTTATCGTTTACGCTATTGATTCTGGTACACCTATAAGGGAAACTGCTACAACCACAGTAACGGTTACCATAGTAGATGTGAATAATAAGCCACCGGCTTTCCAGAATTCAACGTATCTTGTCTACGTTTCGGAAAGAGCTTCTATCGGTAAGACTAACTCTTATATAGAAGTGTATCAGAAAATAAAAAAACTTTTTATTTTATTGAACTTTAATTATATTTGTCAATTTGTATAGGTGAAAGTGTTTTAAAAGTTACCGCGGAAGATCCAGACAACGATGCTAATATTGAATATTCTATTGTTGAACCTATAAAAGCAATGGATAAAACTGGCGTAGCTCTCAAAAGTAGCGTTTACGACTATAAAACTGCTTTTCGAATAAACCAGACTACTGGGGTTGTATCGGTAAATAAAGCTCTTGATTACCAAACAGCAGCCGTTATAATCTTTACCGTTGAAGCCCGAGACTTAAATGCGATAGCTGACAAGGAAAAACAGGTTGCTAGAGCCGAGGTGACGGTTTATATACAAGCATATAGCGATGACAATCCAACTTTCACCAACACCGGTTGGTCAGCCAATAATCCTACAATAAGAATCACAATACCAGAAGAGCAGCCTTTAGGCACAACATTGCTTATGCTTATGGCAAAAGAGCCACAAACTGGTTATGCTATTCAGAGGTTTGAACTCGTACGCGATGACAATGATGAAGGTTACGTTAATGTAGGTGTGCAAAGTGGAAATGTTGTTCTTAGTAAGAGGATAGATTATGAATCTTTAGATGAAAAGGTTTGTATTAAAGTATTAAAAAAAAATTAACTTAATATTTTCTATATTTATTAATAATATTCATTTTAATTATTTTTAGATAATTAGATTTAAAGTAAGGGCGTTAACTAGAGATTATGAAATTACACGTAGAATGTCAGAAGCGAATGTGATAGTCAGCGTGCAAGATATAAATGACAATAGTCCAGTGTTTACTCAGAAAGATTATAAAATTGCAGTATTAGAATCTGACAAACCTTCGAAAGTAGTATTAACGGTTAAAGCAACTGATATGGATAGCGCGAATTCAGAATTAGAAATAAAACGAGGGTACGGAGTAGTCAGATATTCTTTAACTGGAGAAAATGCTAATCTATTTGATATCGATCCCGTAAATGGTAGTATTAAAGTAAGTAATGCATATTGCTTCAAAAAGCTATTTTATATTCATAAATAATTTAAAATAATAAAAGCAAAAACTAAATAAAGTAAATAAGAGATTAAAAATATATTGAATTAAAGTAATAATTTTACTTTGTCTTGTAGATTGCAGCAAATACAACACTCGACAGAGAAAGGCAATCGGTACTACGACTCTACGCGATTGCATCTGATGTGCCCGACGGAGGAGCAGAGCAGAGAACTGCAAGGGCATTAGTGACAGTCGATGTCCTCGATGTCAATGATAACGCTCCGATGTTCCCACAAGAATCCTACACAGCTGTTATACCAGAGAATGCACCGACTGGCATAAGCGTTGTAAATATCACGGCCAGTGATCCGGATGAAGGCGCTGGAGGAGTGGTTCATTTCGAAATTATTGATGAGGGAGAAGCGAGCGGTAAGAAAATTATAAATGTTTATACTTTTCTAAATAGTAATTAAACTAAATGTTTACATTAAAATAAAGGTTTACATACATATATTTTTAATGTATTCTTTTAATTTAAAAATGTATAGATAATTCTAAAGGGAATAAAGGATTTAAAATTAATTTAATTTTGTTTTTAGGTCTATTTAAAATTAATCATACAACAGGAGAAATATTATCAAATCGTGAGTTGACTGGTAAAGGAAGAACTGAACCATACTTTATGCGAATTCGTGCACAAGATTCAGGTGATCAATCATTATTTTCTGATGTCACTCTCACATTGTACATCGGTGATGTAGTCAGCAACGACGGTGTTCCGCTTTTTATTAGACCTACTTTAGATGAAGTAGCTCAGGTAGCTGAAAATTCTACCATTGGGAGTCCAGTTTTTCAAGTAGTAGCATCCGATCCGGACGATCCAAACTTACCAAACGGAAAAATCACTTTTAAATTTTTAGAAGATGGTAACTTTGGAAATGATGCAAGTGCTTTTAAAATCAATGAAGAGACAGGTCTTATCACAACAAAAAAATTATTAGATCGCGAAACTAAAGATAGCTACACACTAATTGTAGTAGCACAAGATCTTGGCGAACCACCTCAGCAGGCAACTCGAGTTTTACAAGTTAGAGTATTAGATATCGACGATCATAAGCCTCATTTTAAAAGAAGTTTCTACAGTCCACCTGTAGAGTTTAATGTTAAAGAAGAGGTTCCGGTCGGTACAAAAATCGGAACCATACAAGCCATCGATGAAGACATTGGTGAAAACGGTATGATCGATTATGCTATAACTTATGGCAACGAAGCTGGTCTTTTTGCCATAGAAAGATTAAATAATAATAGCGCTGTAATTAAATCAATGGGAAGATTGGATAGAGAAACTACCGAGAAGCATTTACTCACGATAAAATGTTTTAAATACTCAACAAGGTATACAGACACTGTACCTAAGCCTTATAATCGACAAGATCCTACGGAGCGACAGGTACTGGTAAGAATCGTAGACATTGATGACAATCGGCCACAATTTAAGAAAGAAAACGTGACAATAGGAGTAAGATTGAATGTTCCTATAGATACAAGTCTAATAACATTAGAAGCTAACGATGTTGATTCAGATGCTCTTCCCATCAATTATAATATGGGAGAAGTAATTTTCATATCTTTAGTAGATCATTCAATGTCCAAACGGTCAATACCACCACCTATGACGTTGAATTCTGAAACCGGTGAGATAAGGACAACAGGATCTTTAGCAGCTTACGCCGATGGTTATATGGAGGTTCCCATATCTGCAAACAATTCTATAGTCCCTGGTAGGGAAACAAATATTACATTGAGGATATTTTTGTTACGAGATCGGGATATGCTTAAATTTGTCTTTTCAAAACCACCAGTGGAAGTCCGAAAGAAATTGGAAGAATTTGAGGAAGCAGTGCAGCAGGCTTTACTCTTGCCAGTATCAGTTAATGTGTACGATACACAATTTTACGCGAAGGAGGATAATTCTTTAGACTTTTCTTCGACCAGTTCATGTTTTCAAATGGTTGGTAAAGAATCTTACAATCTCAATGAAATGAAGACTTTACTGACAGATCCTAAAAATGATGAGCTCAAGAAGGTCTATAAAAAATTCCACGTTGAAAAAGTGCAAAACTGCGCTGCGACAGTTGCTCGAGCTGATGCTTCCGCTACTCAGATGTGGGTATTAGCTATAGCTACATTGGTCGGTGTAGCTGCGATAGCTGCAAGTTGTACCATTTGCTGTTTGCATTCTAAGTAAGTATTTATTACAACATTTTGATAAACAAAATTTTTAAAATGATTTTTTTTTTTTTAAATAAATGACATAATGCTTTAATTTTTTTCATAATTTTAATTAAAACTTTCGAAGCATAAGAATAACAATTAATTTTCATTAGCATATTTAAGATTCTATTGAGTAACAGCTTTTTAAAGCGTTTTATTGTGGTTATAAAAAATATGATGCATTACGTGTTCTTTAAGAACGTTATTGCTACTTTCTTCTTTTAAAGAAATTACGCAACCAAAGAAATTCTTTATTTTTTTTAATATGTGTTATAAATTTATCTCTAGCGATTAATATGAAACTCTATATGTCATATTATATTTTATTTAAATTAATTTATTTTCCGTTCTTAAATTATATCTTAAACCATAGATTTTTTATTTTAAAAATAATATTGTATTCTTAATATAATGAAAAGCTGATTTAAATATTTCTGATAAAATTTCAAGCTTCAATTAAAAATACTTCTCAATGTCTTTTTTTCAGATACAAAAAACAATCAAAACATGCGAGATTGCGAGATCAGCCACGGCCGACGTTAAGCTACGTGTCTTCGGCACCTGGAATGATCAGCGCCAGTTCTCACACGACCTTGAGCCCGGGTACGATGGTTTCCATCGGTCCACACGATAGTCCATACGAATGGGGAAACACTACCCTTTATCATCCGAGTACGCTTTCAAGGTCGTAAACGACGTGAGAACTCGATTCGGAATACGACGTTCTACGTTTGATCGATGTGTCGTTACAAGTGCCAATCGAACGGAGGAAGTGTAACGCGATTAACGGTTGATTAACGCTATTTCGAGACTGTAATGCTGGCGCATTTTTGGTGCTAGTGTGAAGAAAAGTTACTAAAGACAGTTTTAACGTAAACTCGATTGAGTGTCAACGAAAAAAATGTATATTTATTATATGTATAAATGCTTATTATTTACTTGGACAGTTAGTGCAAGTATACAGGTAGTATTTCTACCGCGATGATTGAAGAGAAAATATAAAAATAAGTTTGTGTATAAAGAAATGAAAATTAAAAAAAGTACGATAATGCGTACAATATTTTTTATTTGTGAAATATAAAAATTTATTATTACAAGCAGTCTTTTTCATTTTTATAAATATTATTATATAAACCAAATAAATACTTTAAATAATCTTTATTTTAACAGAAATATAAAAGTTTTATCTTTTTGGATAATTAGTGAATTTATAAATAAAAGATTATTTGATAAATTGAAAATATTAAAATTATTAAATTTATTCAGTCCATTGCTATTAAACTATCGGCGAATTTTTGGAAAGCTTCGATTGTATCAATGTCTTTGAAATCGGTGGAACTCACGTAGTTTCTAGTTTGTGCCGTGACTTTAAGGGTAGTCGTTACGTCTGGTAAAATAGTCGAAGTTTCGCAGTCGTTATCGCAGTTATTAATTTGGGTAGTTGCTATCAATTTTTCAGTTTTGGCTTTTACTCCTTTTTCTTTAAAATTTTTTAAAGGTTCCAATATATCTTTCGCTAATAAAGTTTCTTCGTATCGAATTAACGGCGAATTTTCATTTTTATCTTGTTTAATTTCTTTGTCCGATACATTATCCGCTAAATGTTTAGTTATTGCATCAAAAGGAGCCATTATTCTATCTATCAATTGTTCTTTTTCATTCGCTGGCAATACCTCTGATCGTTGAATAACGTCGTTTCTGAAGTAAAAAACAGAAAGAAAATATTTTATTGTATAACATTAGTACATAATATATTAATATATATATATATATATATATATAATATTAAATTAAACAATTAACGAGTAAAACGTTTGAAAAGCAAAACGTCTCTAAACTCTTTGTTTCAAGTCCACTGATTTATGGACCAGTATTGCCCGAAGAAAGAAAAAAGAATAAACGCGCCGATTGTATATAATTGCTCGGCAAAGTCACAGTGAGCACAATCTCTATTTGGAGATTCTTTAGCCGTGGGCGCTGCGAAACGCACGGCATTCTCAAGATCGTTACGACTACGCCGACGCTTCTCTTAACTTTTCTCTTTCGGGCACAGCGCGACTTTATTTATACGTATATATTTTTGACCTTTTCCTTCTTTTTTATCCATCTTTCTTTTCCTACCTACAGTGACATCATCCGATATGCTCGAGGACATTGGCTGTTACGTTTTGATTTTAAAAGTTGTACCACTCGGTCGCTACCGTGGAACTTTATGACGTAGAGGAAAAAAAGTAGGATGTGGGTAGGATGAGTATTACGATTTTAAAATTTCGGGCATAAACTTGTTTTGAATCGCCGAAAGGTCTTGTATCGTTAGTTAGAAGTTCGTACAACTACAATATCTACCGTTATTTTTACGTTGCGAAATAATCTTGCGCGTCGTCCGACGCATACACAACAACAGTACGTTACCTTTGATTTTTCGAATGCGAAAGTACGCGCGCGCACATTCTCTCTCTCTCTCTCTCTCTTTCTCTTTTTCTCGCAACTTGAACTTACGGGATATATCGGTATATAACGAGTCGGTGAAGGTACGAGTATCTCTAGGAGAAGTGACCAAAGTTCGTGGCCTCGTATAAGGAGGCTTCTTATTTATTTACTTTTTTTTTTACTTTTTTACAAAAGCATCGTAAAGCCTCGTGCATGCAACGTTTTTACTCTTTGGCGTTAGTGAAAGTACCCACGCGGTGAACCCGTTGCAAGTATACACAGCAGTGTGGATAGAGATTCTCAATGATTCTCGCAGACCGACTTGAAAAGGTGATAGAGAGAAAGAGAGAGAGAGACTAACGTAATCGGATTCTTTATCTGTACAACATTGCAGATTCTTTGTGGTTAATCGCTAAAATGACTTTGATTTGAAGATAGAATTTTATTACAATGCAAATGTGTCATAGTTAATATAAATTTTAGTTTTCTTTATTTTCAGCTCTAAAGTAATGAAAATAATTTGGATTAATACGAAATATTTTCTGAAAAATGGAAACGAAATCATTCACAACACTAGTGCCGATTGAAACTTTATTTGTTCGAGAGTCTATAAAAACTATATATTCATTATTACGATTTCATTTCAATTTTAGAAAAATATATATTGTATGTATGTGCAAGTCTAAGATAATAAATGATATTGCATTTGCAACAATTGTTGCGCAATTTATAAATTCTATATATATAATTACTTTTTCACCTCAAGTTATTTATGAATGCTTTCGCAATATAATCATTTGCTCAACGAAATCCTTACTAAGTATTTATGTATCTGTGGACATTAACAATAATTACCTCGTTAGTTTACTTTTTCTTTTCGGATACAAATTAAGGTGAAGAATCATCTGATGTTTTTCTTCCTCTTCCTGTTGTTGCACGGGTCCTGATACAGAAAACGGATGCTGCGATTGCGTCTGCGTTCCGTAAACTTTTGGATATCTGGTGAAAAACGGAACGAATGGTCTTCTCAATTCGGAATCGTCCATTGGAATTTGCGGTTTCAACGGAAACGATTTTTTCGTTTGATCGACGACATCGGTGATCGGGTAGATGTCTAGCATTACGCTGAATGGTTTTGGTTTTCGTCTTTTACCGAAATTTGTCGCGCCGAATGTACCTAAACTGTCGTATTGATTTTCTTGATACGCGGAAGGTTTGTTTGCGTTTGTTCGATGATAATAGGGATCGTAGTATGGATTGTATCTTTGAGTTACCGTCGGTGAAAATCTGAAAGTTTATATAATAATTACTTGTAAATTTTACCTTTAGTATCGTCTAATTATAATATAAATTTATTTTTTCATTATTGATTTTAAAAACATTATTAATCAAGTAATAATCCTTGAAATTTAATAGTTTGTTTTAAATTCTGCATCTATAAATAATATTACTCATTGTAATTGTTTTTAATATTAAAAGCTTCTAAATATAATCAATTTTTTATATATAATATTTTGTTATGCAGTTCTTTTTTTTTTAAAAAAACATCGCCAAAGATTTAAAATATCGTAATTTAAAATCAATATTCAGAATAAAAATTATATGCTCGTATATTAAATTACTTATTTACATTTATTTTAATAAAGCCGGTATGTTATTGAATAATGAATAATAATAAATAAAAGCGAGTAAGTTTAATCAAGACTGCGCTTCGAAATAGTTCAAATTTTATTTTAATTTTATTAAAGCTTTAATTTAACTTTAATCACTGTTATACCTAAAATTCGACGGAGCTAAAAGATTAACATCCGATGGATGTTTCGGCTTGTACGGAAAAAGAGGATCGGCATTCAATGCGATTGCGTAAGGTGGATTTTCTTGTTCCTCCGATCTATCGCTATTCATCGCCACTTCGCCAATTTCGGTATCGTATTTTTTCGGATTGACGTAATAACCGGTAAATTTGATGCCACGGTTTAAAGTTTCGGGATCATTGGTGAGATACTTTATAATGTCTTGAATGTTTCTCGAAGTATGGGGATATCGGTATTGAGTCAATTGAGGATATTTTGGACGCTTGAAAGAGGAAGGATGCGGTCCTTTTAGTTCGAATCGAAACGGAGTCGCTCGTTGATTTTTCTCGTCGACGCTTTCTTCGCCCATTGCGACTGTTTCAGGATGTTTTTGTCTAAAGCATAAGTAGACAATTGCAATGTAAAAAAAGAAAAATGTTTGCATTTCAATCACAAGTAAATATTTTAAATTTCTTGACAAGAAATCTCTTCGTAGTTTGCGTACTTTTCAGCGTTATTATTTAATTAAATATTCACCGTAGTGATAATAAAGTTAAATGCTTGAGTAATAAAAAATTATCGTTAACGCTTCTATATAATTAACATTGTGTAAATTATTAATAAGTACAACGACTGACTGAATATTTTATCTTTAGATAAGTAAAATAATTTAAATTAAAAAAAAAAAAAAAAAAGAAAAAAGAAAAAAGTCTTGTTAAAGTCAAGAAAACTAGATATTTAAAACGATTAACAGGTTAAAATCAATTAATCATCTTATCCATTGTCAAAATATCGTATCTCAAGTAAAATTTCGTAATTTTCTAGAAAGGCAAATCGCTCTATAAAAAAAAAAAAAAAAAAAAAAAAGAAAAAAAGAATAAATCCAAGTTAATTTTCATCGCGCTAATAGCTCGTGCGGTATGTACTCCCGCTAACGATCACAAGAAGAAACGTATTCGAGTATTATGAGAAAAACCTCTACCTCACGCGATAAATCATCGCGTGATTGTCGATCATCTGTTTTTTCTCTCGGTGCCCCGGCGCTTCGTTCTCATCGGCGTTGTGCAGTTTATCCAGCATAACCTCGCGGACTTTGAAGTTCATCAAATTTTGAGTTCTCGATTCGGGCTCGGCGTTGTCGTCTACGGCCATTCGTTGAGTTCGTGTTTCCGGTTTCGCGAGCGAAGACTCGTCTTTGTACTCGCGGCTTTGATCGTTATCGACACGGTCTTCGAGTACGTTGGCATCGCTTCTGTTTACTATGTATATCGTCGGTGCTAGAGTAACGGTCGACTTTTTCGTCGCGTTGTTGTTGCTCGGCTTTCTCAGCGTATTTTGCAGGATGTATATGTGCTTTGTTTCTTGGTTCACTTTGCTGCTTATAGATGCGCTCGATACGAAATCGTATAAAAATATACCGATCTGTAATGTGATTTGACGATTGCATTTCAATGTGCGTAAGTTGTGCGTAATTTGCGTGTTTTTTTTTTAAATATTCATAATCATATTAAATAAATTATCATTGCTTTTAAAGTTTCATTAATATAAGAGAAAAAAAAAATTGAACGAACTATTTTTTATTTAATCGGTTAATGTTAAAATATTTTTATTTATTAGAGCCAAAATATTCAATGATTAATCATTATCAAAAAGTCTTTCAAAATAATTAAAATTTTAAAAAATACACTTTCTAAAACGGAAATAATGGAAGACTTTCATTTTCAGTGTTTGGTGCTAAACATTTCACACGATGGATATTGACTCCCGAGAATTTTAAAACAATCTGTCGGTATATCCTTATATAATCCTTCACAAACTTGATACTTATAAATTTCAAATTTTTTTTCTTTTTTTATTAACATTAAAAACAGATCATTAATAATATCTCGTATGCACAATGATAAAAACTTTTTTATCATTGTATTTTAATGATTTAAACTTTCATTTTTATAACGCTATTAAATTAAGTATTTACACCTAATCGAATTTTTTCCTTACAATCCGTGCAGCGAAACAATTATTTACCGCATTAACACAATCCATCTATATAAATACCATAAATATGCACTTTCGCGCGGTCAACGAACGTTATAATCGTGCACGAGATGATTTACAAAAAAAAAAAAAAGAAAAGAAATAAAAAAAAGATGAAGAAAATGCAATTCGAGAATGAAAAAAAAGATCGATTAAGTAGGCATTAATTAAACAGTTATTAACCCGTGGATATATATACGAGTATCTTTACGTCGAAAGAGTTAGGCTTTGTTGTACGTCAACGTCCTATATGTGTGATGAGCGCAGAAACGCGCGCATGGGGAGGAACCGCTTGCCGCTTGGTCCGTCATGCGTACGAAAAACTTAACGCCCGTGCAAGTGTGTGTGTGTGTGTGTGTGTGTGTGTGTGGGTGCTTGTGTGGCTGTGTGTGAAAATGGTCAGTGAAAAGTGTTAAATCTTCGGCGCATGAAAGCAGAATGCGCGGCGAACTTTTTGTTGGGAAGAAGAACCATTGCCGAGAGACAAAAATTGGTTGAGTTGTTATTACGTTTAACGGTGATTAAATTTGATGAGAATTTTAATTGTACGACTTTCTGGTTATTTGTGAGATGTACATAGTGTTGATTTTGAATGAGTGAGTGAAAATTTAAGTGATGATTTTTGCCGTTAAAATTTTTTTTTCTTTCTTTTAAGTTTTTGGTTATTAATCACGTAGATTACACGAATAAAAGGTTTTGTTTTACAACATTTTGAACATTTCAGAGCAAAGCTTTGTTACGTTAAGTATTACTCAATGTTCGCGAAGTATAAAATAGTAAATACATTTGTATGTTACGTGATTAAGTAAATACGAACAATATTAATATTTTCTTCCACATTTCTAAAATTTAATTTATCGTTATAATTAATAACTAGGAAATTGATTTTTATCGTTTATTGTACTTTCTAATTAATCCAGAATTAAAAAAAAAATCTTAAAATATTATTAATTATAATCTTATATAAAAATAATGCTAGTTAAATATTATTAATTCAATCGATAGACAAAGAATTTTTCAAACAAGAATAAAGCAAATTTGCTTTTATAATAAATAAACATTCAAATCCTTTGAGGTAAAGTTTAAAATTATATAATCATGAATATCAAGAATGTACATTTCTTATATTCTTTTACAAATTTTTATTATTTGAAGATAATGAAAGATGAACTTGAAATGTAATTTTTAGAAATAAAAAAATTAAAGATTCATTCATGAAAGCGTTTCTTTCTTTACTTTTTATAGATTTATAACTATTTTTATCATATAATAATTCAATTTAATGTTCGGCAGTAAAAAATAATACTAATTTATATAAATTTCAATAATTACGTTAACTTCAATAAGTGATAATAAATAAAAATCATGCTTAATGAATTTATACCATAAATATCCTTATTACAAAATAAAGTTCGGAATCAGATGGAGTGTCTATTGAAAGCGAAAAAAGCAGATAAAGAAGCTGTGCAATTATGAAAAAAAAACTCACCAATATAACTGATACAACCACCATAATTCCAATGACGAGCTTCCGAACAGTAGCTCCGTAAGCACTTGTATTGTAATAATCGCTGTGATCGGAGTATAAACCAAGCTCGGATGAACTGATGGCAGATCTTCGTCCAGTATTGAACATAATATCCTTTCTAACGGTTTGTTTCCGATTCGCGTCCTTCAATTTTTACAATATTTAATTTCTTTTTTTTTTTTTTATTCTATAATTCTATAAATAATCGTGAGAAAACTTTACTCATTTTAAACTCAATCTTACCATTGACACTTAATAGTTGATCACATCACTTTTTAAAAAACATAAAATTGTATTTTTCGTGATTTCTTATGAACGGTAAAAAAAGTTTAAAAATAAACTATATTCAATACATTTTTGCGTGTATGATGTTGCTGATGATGCCTTTTCGATGCATTGTACGAAACTAAAGAGAGTTACATTTCTCGTTGAGAGTTTTCACTAACGATCCCACAATTGTGAAGATACGTACGAGAAGGTAAAAAATTTTCTTTGTCAGATGGGGGAGGATCTTAATGGTAGGAGAAGCCTGAGAGTTCTGGACTACTTACTATGGAGCATGTGTAGCTGAGAATACACGATGATGCTTCTCTCCGAAATTACGGCAAGCGTGAAATTTTGTGCGGGATTCGAGTACGTACGTTTAATTGCCAACGCGACGACATTCGCTGGAAAGTACTGTTGCAATACTTTCGAACGAGAAGTTTTCGTATCAAGAAAAAAAAAAGGGGGAATTAGTTTTGTTAATGAGCTTTTTTTGCAAAAAAAAAAAAAAAAAAAAAAAAAAAAAAAAAAAAAAAAAAAAAAAAAAAAAAAAAAAAAAAAAAAAAATACGAAAGTGAGAGTATATTCAAAATAATATTATTATACGAGTAGTATGTTATTAATTGAAATTAATTTATTATATTTTCTATAAGATAATTAATAGCTGCGTTATAAATATTGAAAACTTTATATAAATAAATTAAAATGCATATAAATAAATTAAATGTATTTAATTAAAAAAGAAAATGTAATACTAATTAATTTATACGTAAAATTAGATAAGATCAATCTTATAGAAAAATTAATTCGGTGATTAGTTTTAATAGATTTAACGGTTATACTAATGATGTAAGAATGAAAATAATACACTTTTATAATCTTAGTAAAAAATATTTTTTTATTTCGGCGAACCTTCATTTAGGTTTCAATCATGTTTACAACTTATTCTTTGACTCAACACGTCGACTTACTTAACATCACAATACTCGTTATTGAGCATATTGATTATTTACTATTAACATTAGTAAACATTATACCTGTAGATTACTAACTTGAACACGTCGCCTTATTTCGTTTATTATTGTTTTGTTTTTATAAATACATTGATAATTTTTACAATACAATCTCAATGATCAGAGAATTGAATTTCACTTATAAAGTGTAGGGTAATGCAACGCAATTTGGTGGAATAATTAACGTTTACGGAAGTCGAAGGAGATTTCGGGAATCGGATAGTTGTATCCTGTGGTTGGCCTTGGTGTACTTGGCGGAAGAGTTGGGATCGGTGCCGGTTTACCGGTTGGTGGTCTGTATGTGACCGTACTTGGAGTAATGCTATAGATTGGTGAAGGAGGTGGGGGCGCAGTAACGGTTACGTAAGTTGGCCTTGGTGACGACGGTGGTAAGTATGGTGGAGGTCTGGGAGTCTGAGGTGGCCTAGTTGGAGGTGGTGGTGGTGGTGGTGGTGGTGGGCGTGTTGGCGGAGCCGGAGGCAAATATGTCGGAGGTTGAGGTGGTGGTGGCGGTGGTGGTGGTGGTCGAGTTGGTGGTGGTGGCGGTGGTCGAGTTGGCGGTGGTGGTGGTGGTCGAGTTGGTGGTGGTGGCGGTGGTCGAGTTGGCGGTGGTGGAGGTCTAGTGTAAGGAATTTGTGTTACTACTGGTTGAGATGGTTGTGGTGATGGAGGTAAATATGGTTTAGAAGGAGTCGGTGGCCTAGTAGGAGGTTGGGTTGGTGGTGGAGGTGGCCTTGTATAAGGAGGCTGTGTTACTGGTGGTCGAGTTGGAGGTGGTGGTGGTCTAGTGTAGGGGGTTTGCGTTACTGGTGGTCGTGTAGGTTCTGGCGGTAAGTAAGTTGGTCCTGGAGGAGAAGGTGGACGGGTTGGTGGTCTTGTAGGAGGTGGAGGTGGTCGAGTGTAAGGAGGTTGCGTTACCGGTGGCCGAGTTGGCGGTGGAGGAGGTCTCGTGTAAGGAGTTTGGGTTACTGGTGGTCTAGTGTAAGGAGGTTGCGTTACCGGTGGCCGAGTTGGCGATGGAGGTGGTCTCGTGTAAGGAGTTTGGGTTACTGGTGGTCTAGTGTAAGGAGGTTGCGTTACCGGTGGCCGAGTTGGCGGCGGAGGAGGTCTCGTGTAAGGAGTTTGGGTTACTGGTGGTCGAGCTGGAGGTGCAGGAGGTAAATACGGTTGTGATGGTTTAAATGGGGGTGGTGGCCTTGTAGGTGGCTGAGTTGGTGGTGGAGGTGGTCTTGTAGGAGGTTGAGTTGGTCTTGGAGTTGTGTAAGGAACTGGAGTCACTGGTGGTCGAGTTGGTGGTGCTGGTGGTAAGTACGGTTGAGATGGTTTAGGTGGGGGTGGTGGCCTTGTAGGCGGCTGAGTTGGTGGTGGAGGTGGCCTAGTTGGTCTAGGTGTTGTATAAGGAACTGGAGTCACAGGAGGGCGAGTTGGTTGTGCCGGAGGTAAGTACGGTTGAGATGGCTTAGGTGGAGGTGGTGGTCTCGTAGGCGGCTGAGTTGGTGGTGGAGGAGGCCTAGTTGGTCTAGGAGTTGTATAAGGAGCTTGAGTTATCGGAGGTCGAGTTGGTGGCGGTGGTGGACGCGTTGGTGGCGGTGATTGTGTGGTTGGCCTCGTTTGTGGGAAAGTTAGTGAAGGTTCTGGTTTTGGATAAGAATATCCTGGGAATGGTGCCGGAGGTTTTGGCGTCGTAGGTTGTGGAGGACGCGTTTGTGGTCTTTGCGTCGGTGGAGGTGGTGGCCTGGTTGGTTGTGGCGCTGGTGGCCTAGTTGGTTGCGGTGCTGGCGGATTATACGGTGGTGTGTAAGGTTTTTGTGTTACTGGAGGAACATATGGTCTCTGTGTAGTTGTTGAAACAACATTGTATGATACGCTTGATTGCGGATATGAATATCCAGAAGTTGATGGTTGTGACGGCTGAGTTTGGAACGGTGGAATTGGCCTAGATGTAGTGGGTTGGGGTGGACGAGTTTGGAATGGTCCAGGGATTGTTGGTTGAGGACGTGGGGGCGGTCGCGTTTGGAATTGTGGAATGGACGGCCGTTGTGGCACTATCAAAGGTTGTTCTGGTTTTGGATACTCATAACCAGAAGAACTTTGAGGTGGTTGCGACGGAGATGGTTGATATACTGGAGGTGGCCTTTGTGGTGGCGGCGTTGGTTTAGGTTGAATCACTGGAGGTGGTCTTTGCGGTGGTGGTGTTGGTCTTGGTTGAATCACCGGTGGTGATCTTTGTGGTGGTGGTGTTGGTCTTGGTTGAATCACCGGTGGTGATCTTTGCGGTGGTGGTGTTGGTCTTGGTTGGATCACTGGTGGTGGCCTTTGTGGAGGTGGTGTTGGCTGGGGTGCCGGTGGTTGTGACACAAATGGCGGGTAAGGCTTGGGATAATCATATCCTATTGTATTTTGTGGCGGCGACGTTGGCCTTGGCTGAGGAGCCGGTGGTCTTGGAGCTACCGTAGGTTGCGAAACTGGTTGTGGTCTTGATGGCGCTTTGCTGTAACTTTAGTATTAAATAACGTAATCATTATTATAGCAAATGATTTTAATAGCGAATGAGTCAATCGTTCAATTAAAATTATAACTTACGGTGGTAAAGTGAATTCTTTATTTGGAGGTTCATAATTATATCCTTCAAAACCTCCAAAATTTTTAGGGGCATTTCCTATAGCCCGCACACTTCTTTCACCTGCATAGCACGAAGCGATAACTGCCACTAAAGTGGCAGTCCATAAGAGCTTCCACTAAAAAGGAATGTTGTTCATAAATATTATAAAGTAGTAAATAATTTAAAAATATTAAGCTTATGAATGATTCTGCTAAAATAAATAATAAAATTTATTACTATACATTTATTTGATAGAATACAGGTAGAAGATATTATAATAATAAAAAAAAATGTTAAATGAATTATAATATTAGCGAAAATCATCTAATAGTTATAATTAATTATAAAATCTAATACTAAGAATTTATAATAAATGATAAGAAAAAAGACATAGCATAAAGAATTGTGAAGGTACCACAGAAACAAACTCGTGGGATAATCTCACGCCTCACCCACAGCAATCTTACATAATGACTTTGCTGCATATATATTCTATACTATTTGAAAGATAAGTATATGATCGTGAAAGGCTTATCTAAGTGAATACGGACTAGTATATTTTAAACGATTAAAATGTATTCATACTAAGAAAATTTATGTGATATTCTATATATCGTTCATTAATAATAAAATTTTGTAATAATTAATTAAAATGGATCTTGACCGAGAATAAGTTTAGGAATAATTATACAAATTTAAAATTTAAAAAAAAATTGTATTCTTAACAAAAATGCAGCGATTCAAATTATGATATTATAAATAATGAATAATGATTTGCATTTTTTATATGTACAAATTTGAAGCACTTTTTTTAAAATGAAAATTGTGTGTATTGCACTTTTAAAAAAAATGACAATTTAATAATAATCAAATATTGTTAGGTTGATAAATTGCACATTGGATTTTCTCTATGTGAAAAATAATAAATATTAGGCAGCCATTTAATTGGAATAAATAAATAATCGATTTTTACAAAAATTTGTGTTTCAAAATCATACTTATAATTTTCTATGAAATAATTGTTATAATAAATTGTCAAATATAGAACAAATAAGAGACAAGAGTTAAAGAGAAAGTTCGAAAGTCACACGTGCAGTACTGTTAACACTAAGTTATCTTAATTGTTTGTCTGCATAGCGGAACAATATCACCTAATGTAGAAAATATGTGCATTGTTTCAATGTAAGCGTAAGTTATTATATCCAGATAACTTTTTTTATTCAATAAGAAACTAAAGCCCCAAGCTTATTAAGGATAACCACTTGAACTGTATCTGCGAATGAATAAGTTAGTCGAAAGTTTTTTACTGCTAAGGATATAGGCTAATGTAGTGCTAAAATAAGATTATTAGCATGTGTTTTGAAATATACGTCGTTTCTTTTCTTTGTTTTTTCATTTTAATACAAAAGTAGATAGCTTTAAGGTCGCGATGATAAATTAGTAGAATTTTTTGTTTTTCTTCATTCCTGTTCGATTATACAATACTACGAAATCGAATTGATCCCGATGGAAGATGCGAAAAGAAGAGAGTAAAAATGAACACACACACACACATACACACACATACGCGCGCGCGCGCGCACGCTTGATTTAAAAGCGTTACGAAATAACGAGGATCATCCTGAATTTGCCGAACGATTGTACCGCGGGCTCTTTTATTATATAACTTGGTGTTCCTTTCGGCGTTTGATAATATAACGGTAGGTTGATCAACGCTCGGATTAAACGTTCGCTCGCGTCTTCGAGTTTAATAAAAATAGATAGATAGGTTTTTATTTATTCTTTCTTTCTTTTAATATCGTGTAATTATTATTATTATTATTATTATTATTTTTTTTTTTTTTCGAAACCGCTAATTGTATGTTTTTAAATGGAAAATTCATGAATGCCAGCGTAAAATTGATTCATTTTAATCGGTGAAAGATACCTTTTCTTTTCAAGGCTGACTAATAGATATTACAGCATTCGAGCAGATGCAAATGATAAATCGAGATGTGGTAATAAACTTTGATAACGGCATACTTGGAAATGTAACTGAAAAAAAAATATAACTTTTTACCTATCGAAAATTAGCAACGTTGGCCTTAGTTGTATCTTAATTTAATGACGCATTTTAGTTTCTTATTTATGATTTTACGATTGTATCTCGTAAAGGATTAATATTCTACAAAAATTATGCAAAACGAGATATTTCAAAAGGATAATTAAGAAACTTTATTCTTCTGCTTTAGAGTTTTTTTTTTTTTTTTTTTTTTTTTTTTTTTTTGATTTAACTATTTTTAGATTACGAAATCTCTAAAAAATAAACGCATAATTTATAGAAATATTTCTTCTTTCCGCGTATCATTTAAAAAAAAAAATAGTTTTTCATCTCGATTAAATCTAAAATATTAGATTCGTGACCTGCATACAAAAAGTGTACTCGTTCTGTAAACTTCAAACTTTTGATGCGTTATCAAATAGTCACTAAACCTTCGCGTATAATTAACGTGTAATTTGATATCTTTATACGACAAAGTAACGCGTGTCGCGCGGATTTTTTTGTTTCTTTAATTTTTTTCACGATTATTTTGTACGATACAATGTAGATTATGAAATGTGAAATAAAACTACGACTAAATTTTTTTTTTTTTTTTTTTTTTTTTATCAAAAGAAAAGAAAAAAGTAAAGAGATACAAATTTATTATTATTTGCCGTTAGGCAAAATTATGTAATAATCTCGATGGTACACGTTGGAGAATTTGTTTCGCGACGGAAAATTATTAATCCAGGTAAGCTTTTAAGTTACAGATATGAGAAACTTTGAATATTTTTTTTAAAAATTCGCTATTTAAGCTATGAATTATTAATTAATCGCTGATTTTGTAAAAGAAATAAGAGAAGAAAAGAAAGTTATTGGTCATTAAAAAAAAATTAAATTTCAATTTGTATAAATATCTGGTTTGGAATCTCTAATGGAATTATTATGCATTTCGTTGACAACTGCTAATGCTGTTATATCATCCTTCAAAGAAATCATCATAATTATCGCGAAGCTTGTTATCTTTTATTTGGGATTCTTATTAATATCCTTAATACGAATTATGAAAAAAAAAGGAAAATGATAAAAAAAAAAAAAAAAAAAACAAAATGCTCAAATTGATCAATTTTAGTTTAATTTTAGTTTAATCGATTTAACGTCGCGGAGTTTACGTAATTCAAGAGAGTGACCTTTCACCGAAGGCGAATCTCAATCCCGCTATAGTAGTATACAGACTCGGAGACACATACAAATATCTCGAATACATTATACGAAGACGAGGTGTTTCGCAAGATTATGACGAATTAATTGCGTGGGATCGATGCTTGAAGTCCTTTTCGATTCATAAATCTTTTTTCCTTATTTTTTTGTTTTGTTTACTTTTTTTTTTTTTTTTTTGTAGTGATTTTAATCATAATTGATAAATATTATTTTTATGTTATTATGCAATCGAAATTCTGTTATAGATTAAGAATAACTCGATATTTGTTTAGTTGATTAAAAGAAGATTTAATGTTTCGAGTGAATATTTTAATAATGCGATTTGTACATCGATGAATAAGATAATGAAAAGTTACTATTGCATTAAATTAAAATGTAGTAAAATAAAACAATTTATTAGCCTTTATTAATGTTGTTTTTTTTTTTTTTTTTTTTTTATTCACTTCGATTAAAAATTCATAAAAATCATTCTATTACCATTTAAAACTTTGCCAATAAACGAATACAAATAATTTTATCATGATAATCGCAGTATGTAAACTTATGGTATTAAAGGAATACCGCTTATTCATATTCATTTATATATATTTAAAAATTTTTAAATTTCATCGATATCTAATTAAACTTATTCAAAGTTGTACAATTTTATTTCTCAGAAATACCAACACGAGATTGTGAGTATGCAATGATCGCGAATTTGAAAGTAAGATTGATCAATAACGATTATGATTTTTTTTTTTTTTTTTTTTTTTTTTTATTTTTATATTTCATGCGGCAATTGCATTATAATGAGTAATAATAATATTTATAGTATTATTAGAGCTATCCGTACCTTTGATATCGATATGCGTGTATTGATAAAGGCAATCGAAATATATCTTACAACATATCTAAGGAATCTGTCTGACTAAAGCATATCGTTCTCTACTTGATGTAGTATGAACCTTCCATTCTATTTTATTATTTTAATCTTTTTATAAATTATTTGATTATTTCTTTGTACTTTGAAGTTTTGGTTTATTTTAAATTTGTGCTCAATTTTATTCTAAGTTATATATCTTTGCATACACATAAAACGTGTTTATTTATTTTTCAATTATACTAATATAATTATATAAATAAATTGTAAGAATTTATCACAATATTTATAATGTATCGTTAGATCAATAACCAATTAAGTTTGATAAAAATAAAGTTACTTTGCAATTATAATTATAATAATTAAGAGCTTTAAATTCTATTACAAATAACGTCGAATATTAATGTTTTTTTTTTTTAAAAATTCAAAAAACGCGAGCTCTTCAACATAAACGATGCATTTTGATTATTGACAACAAGCGACAATATACCGAGTAACGATAAAATTTTAAGCGAGAAATACGAAATCCACAATAAGAATAAAATATTGCAAACAAAACAACATAGTAAAAAAAACTGTTTCATTTTAAAAATAATATAATCGTCGATACTTTCCAAGACTCATCGGTATTCTTATACAAATCGACGTACTGGAATTCACTTGGAAAATGCAGTTTCCTTCTTTTGTAATTATTAGAAGGTAACCTTGTAATATCGCTCGAGGCTCTCTCTTTTTCTCTTTCTCTCCATCTCTCTCCCCCTATCTTTTTCTTATTCCTCTCTCGCTCTCTCTCTCTTTCTCTCTCTCTCTCTCTTTCTCTCTCTCTCTTTCTCTCTCTCTCTCTCTCTCTCCTAAGCGGCTTTCAAATGTCTTTTAACGAAGATAAGAGCTACAACACACTAATGAGTACGAAACCACGTTACGAAATATTATTAACGATTATAACTACCAACGCGCGCAAGTATATATCTTTTTCTCTTTCTCTCATCGTTCTACTCAAAAGTTTTTCACGATCGTAATGAAAGAAAATGAGCGAAAACTTTTCACGTTTTATAGCTTAACGTATCGTCGATCTAATAAAAAGCACATTATCACTGTTTTCAATAAATATCACTTTCGTCGTTAAACTAAGGCTCGCGCGCATCGCGACATTAATATAACAGCACTCACGGTGCATCGGTCGACACACGTTAATCCAAAAAGTTTACGAGAGATAAAAAAAAACAAAAAAAAAAACAAAAAAATAAAAAAAAAATAAAAAATAAAAAAAGATAAAAACAAAAAAGATAAATAAGACATGCGCGAAAGCAAATCGTTGCTCCTCGGCCCCTCCCACGTCGTCGTTATTGATAAAGAAAATCTAGATCGATCATAATCACACAGTCGTAGACGCTGCTCGTATTCTTAATCACCGATGTTCCTTTAATCTCTACTTACCATCGTTCCGCGCCTCGAAATCGCACACTGATTTGCCGTCGGAGAAGCGTCTCCTAAACGAGAGAGTCTTCGCGATACGGTTCGATAAACAAAACTAACACATTGCTCTTTCTCTCGCTCGCGGGATCCTCGGCTGTCCCGTGAGTTTAACTTCTTCGGTGAACTCGCACGATGAAGCATTTATAGGATTCACTCGATTGACGATTCCTCGTATGGTGGGAGAGTCTGAACAAGAAGCAACAGCAGTCGACAAACGTTCTTGGGTCCATGAAGATTACTACCATAAGAGCAACAGAGATGGTGAGCGAGAGAGAGAGAGACGTGTGGGTCTGTTACGAGGATGCTGTAACGTCTCGCGCGCGAGAGAGGCGCCGAGCCTCGCCTACGTGTAAGAGTGAGAGAGAAAGATAACGCAAGCTCTAGGTGGAATTTTGAAAAAGAGAGGAGGAGAAAGAAAAGTCGGTAAGAGTGACCATCTCGAGAGGAGAAGGACGGGAGGATGATGCGCGATTCGTACGTATAGTAACTACGTTGGATATTTGCTCCGCCTCGGTCCTACCGATTCTGCCGATCTTTTCTCGCACACAAGCTTACACGGACTTACACACATGTATTGCTCTTCTTCCTTCGATATACGTCCGAAATGAATCTTTTTTTTTTCATTATTTTATTTTAGCTTTAACTTTTAATTAAGTCGGTAAAAGAATTTTAAAAAAATAGCAAAAAAAAAAAGAAAAAAAAAAAAAAAAGAAAAAACACATACAACCATCGATTGTAGGCGATTGTGTAAGCTTGTCGCTATGTGCGTGACGCTTGTCGAAGGAATTTATTTTAAACATGAATATTGATGATTAAAAACTTTTTTGAGATCATAGCGTTTGATAACGAAATTTTCGGATTTATTTTGAAGGGAGATTAATACTTTTTATTTATTTGATGTGTTTTTTTATCGTATCCTTTTAATCGATATCAAGTCGAATTTTTCTTCGTATTACGTATAAAGATTAATTGTATTTTCACGTTATTAGGCATTTAATTTGCTGATAATTTTTTTTTTTTTTCTTTTTTTTTAAAGTCATACTTTAAAATAGTGTTAGATATTAGAGTTAGATCGATTTTAAAAAATATTTTAAGAGAACGATCTCGTGAAGACATAATATTGATTGTACAAAGTGATTTGCTAGATAACTTATTTTTTAATATGTATTTATAAGCCAAAAATTACGAGACCATATACTTTTAAGAAAATGTAGAATGCACTTTGATTTTTAAATTATTTTAATAAATAAAAATTTTTTTTTGTCTCGTAATTAGAAAATTGTATCCAAATTAAAATAAAATGACGTTACATTACCATTGTTACTTGAAAATAAAAATGAATGCATTTTAATTGAAATATTATTAAAATATTATGATATTTTAATGTTATTGGAAATTCATTAAATAATACGTAGTCGTAAAAGAATTTTAAAATTTATTTATTTTTATGGTTGGATTTAATTAAATAAGAAAACCTGCCGTTAAACTGCTTGTTATCGGTTAATAACATTGAATAATTATTCTGATGTATTCCAATAAAAAAATATTTATCGCGTGCGTGTAACGTTTAAATTCTGATCTATCGTATGTGTGATAATCGGAAAGCGATCAGCCTTTTTCCGAAATATACTTTAACTTGATTCATCTATATTTTTATTATTATCATTTATATGGTTCACTTTAAATTTTTTATTGCTACATATGCTTAATTTTGAATATAAGAAAAAAACAAAGAAATAATTTTAAATGTTTTAGTAATTTTATGTGTGTTTTATTATACCTCAAAAAAATCGTTTTATTTAATGTGTTTTATTCTCTTACATAAATTAAAGCACATCTACATTTAATAAAATATCGTACAATTCATTAAGCGGTCTTCTCTTCGTTTTAGCATAAATAACTTTAAGGAAAAAAAAAAAAAAAAAAATTCCAAATTCTTAAATTTTATTCTCGTCCTTGATAATTCCGCTTAACACTTTGTGAATAATAATAATTTAAGCTTAATGTTTAAGAAATTAATTTAATATTAATATATTTTTAAATATTCTTGTTAAAAGTGAAAGAATTTCCGTGTATCGCGTTATTGACGTATTTTTGAAAATGCAAATCAATGATGCAACGTTTGATGTATTCTCTCGATTATTATTTCAAATTGAAAAGCCATGATTTTATTTTATTTTTCATTGCTTTCATTTAAATAATAAAATATTATTTTCATAACTTCCTTTACAAAATTTCGATTCCATTATCAACGCTACGAGCGACTCGATTAGAATTTTTTATTTTTCTAACTAATTTTCATCGTCTAAACGTCGATCGAGTATTTTTAATCCTTCTATAATCAAGCATACGCTTATGTAATCATTACTCGAATTAATTTTCGGTAACTGCCGCTCGCGCGTTTATAATTCATACACAATATTCATACATGCGAGCGTCGATCCATTCTCTCGGTATAACGAAAGGATTTTATTTACTTTTTTATTTATTTATTTTTTTTTTTTTTTTTTTTTTTTATTTTTAAAGAGCATCACAGCTCCGAACGACAATTTTTCTTTTTTTAAATTTTTAGTTACACGCGACGACTTTTTAAAAGCCGCCTCCACAACTAGTCGAAAAGCCGCGAGGATATACATAAATTTGACCTTCGCAGATCTATGTATACGTTTAATTTAATTAGGAACTTGATTTGATCGTCGTTGGCCTTCTCTCATTTTGTCGGTGTATCATCTTTGTGATTTTCTCGCGCATATTATATATACATTTGTATATATGAATATATGTACACCGAACGCCGAAACTTTCACGGTAAATCCGCCAGGGTCGAACGGCCGCAAGGACGACTTTGAAATTATCGCTGTTAGGGTAATTTCTTTAACTCGTCGATGATTCGTAATCTTCGTCATCTAATGATGTCTAGCCGAATGTTATTATTATTATTATTTTTATTTTTTTTTGCGGTGCCGGAAGAATGAAGACATGGAATCACGGATTCGATACGCTGGAAATTTGATTTTTCGTTTGTCGCGTTGAACGAGTTGCTTTTTTTTTTTTTTTTAATTTTTTTTTATCTTCTACTTCTGCGAGGTAAATTAATTGGTTCGTTAATTTTTAAACATTGTACTGGCTTTTTGGTTTGTTTAATAGAGAAAATTTTGAACGTTGTAAAGAATTTATTTCAAGTATATTTTTATCGAAAGCATATACGTTGTAATATAATTTGTATTCATGTTTAATAATATACTATACTATGACTAATATAAAATTAATGTTTAAGCATTCATAAATATGAAAATACAAAATAAATGAAATTTTGTTTTATTTTTTTTTTTTATTTCTATAGAGACATTACTCGTGAAAGTGTCGTTCGAGTTGTTTATTACGAATACTAATAAAAATAAGCCATAATTATTAATGATTTGTTTTATTTACGTAATACACTAGTTTACTATGGCGCCAGATAAACATAATGAAATTCAATAAACAACCTTTTTTTTTTTTTTTTTATTCCTTCATTTTTCTCGATATCGTTGGCACGCGTAAACAAGCTTATGCAAATTTACGGGAACTAACGTATTTAATAAAATTTTCATTGTTAAAATAATGTATTTCACTCGACCCTCTTTTAAACGATTCGAAATAAAATAAAATAAAAAAAAAAAAAAGGCGTTGTATATTATTTTATGACTCTTTGCCTTTCGCTGCAAATATTAGTTTACGCGTCGATCGTAGCTTTTATTGTACAATATTCAACGATGAGTCTGCCGTTTTTCTTTTTGTCATTTTCGTTCCAGGATAAAACGAAAGACAAAAAAGGAAAAAGAAAAAAAGGAAAATTCTTTTGCACTTCGCTGAAGTAACAGCCGTTACAAAATCGTTAACAGACGGTTATTATGACACACGCACTAAGTCAAATACATGCTCGCATTAAGGTGCATTGCACCGGACGCTTTAACGTTGCGCGTCACGCGCGTTAAAAAACGAAGGGAGAAAGTTTGAGAGACGCTAAATCGTTTGGCGTTTTTCGCACGTGTTTATTGCGTTTGTGAGGTCAAAAAGCTCGCGGTGCGAATTCAACGAGGTGATAAGGATTTTTCGATCGCGTTTATATTACGTTAAACGAATACAACTTTCGTTGTAAAATTTCGCATTGAAGTATTTATCGAAATTCGAATTTCGTTATATATTATTTGTAGTTTAACAAAATTCGTTTTATTTTAAAGATGTAATATCGAGGAAGAAAAAAATTATGAATCACGAGATAAACATTTATTACGCTGAATATTAAAAACAATTAAAAACTTGTATCTTATAAAAAATAAAATTTATAGCTGAAAAATGTTAATGGGATAAAATTAAATGGAATATTATTATAGTTATAGAAATATTAATATAGTTTAATAACAGTCATAATAGAAAAAAAAATTTATTATTATTATTAACGCATCGTTTTAATTTTTAATAAAAAAATTTCGAAATACTTTATCCAAAATATTGATTTGGTATTTACATTTCAATTTCAATTTTATTACAGAAGAATATGTTTGCTAAAAAAAAAAAAAAGAAAAAAAAAAAAAAATTATATACCCATGCATAATAATTTTTTAAAAGAAGAATATTTATAAAAATTTTAATTTTAATTCTTACTTTCGTCAACTTATTCACTTTATTTAATTTTGTCGAAGCAAAAGCGCCGTGCAGACAAAAGAATTCACGTGCCAAGTTCAAGAATATATACGCACATATGTAAAGGCGAGGCAATAACCGCGATGATTGTTTTTACGGCGTGCATCAAAACATCGCGGGTATAACATACAAGGCTTTACGTTTGATTTTTATTACACGCGATATGAAGAAGAAACCTTGGACGCGAAATTCTCTAAGCGTTCGCGAAAGACCGGGCTAATTTTACGATCGTCATTGGTTTTAACGAAATCGTTGCTCAAACGCATATTAAGATTTATAAACTTCTCTTGTATTCGGAATTAAAAAATTCGAAAAATCATTAAAATAACACAGGTGTCGAAATTAATTCGCCGGGTGTAAAAAATAACGTCGAGACTGAACGCGACCCATAATTTATCGGAGATGTAGTATTCGGCAATGTTGCGATCCAGTTGAAACGAGCTAAATTCCTAATTTTGTCTCGTTTAATTTTTCGATTTTTCAATCCTTCCTAATCTGTTTCTCCTGACTAAAGACAGACGGAAGGATAACACATTAAAAAAAAAAAGAAACCGCGAATAACATCTCGTCGCAGCTGAAACGTTTGAATTCTCGAAGAGAATGATTTCGATGTTTACTCGGGAGTGAAAGAGAAATAGACTCATCTTTTGGACTTGATTATATCGTCCTTGGGAATTTCTGGGAAAAGTAAGGAACAAGGATCGCTAGAGTCAAGTTTTTGCTAAATCTATGCGATAATTTTATTTTTTGTTGGATTAGGATTTCGAATCTATTTTTGTTTCTTTAATCCTTTCGGTCCTTATACGCCACTCTACTCGCTATTTTACTCGACGAACAAAATGCATATTTTTGCAAAAATGATTATTTTTTACCGTAAAATGTATCTCGGTTTGTTTATCTATTTTTTTTTTTTTTTTTTTTTTTTTTTTTTTTTTTTTTTTTTTTTTTTTTTTTTTTATTCGCGCATTATTTATGCCTGTCTAGCGTTCCGAAAAAATTCGACGGTACATCGACGCATGACAAACTTTCTGTCTCGGAGAGAAATTTTTTAACGACTCGCTGAAATATTGTCATTGTGGGCATAAATACTTTTTTGATAAAACGATGATTTTTCTTCGGCGCGCAACGCTCGGCTATTATTCAAATTGTGCCGTGGCTTTGAATAGATCGTTACGTGCGCGCAAAAAATAATAACTTAATGCTTTTAAAATATTCAAAGCTCGAGATTGGTTAAATTTAAGATCGACGCGAATAAAATTATCTCTTGTGATTATACATTGAAGTACAAATAATTTCTCGATGTAATATTGATAATATAAATTTACGTTGTCGCTTATTAACCTTATTACGTTTGTTAAAAGAGACGCATCTTTTGCAGTTAACGAGAAACAGTCGATAATTAGCTTATTAATATATTTTTTCCCTATGACAACAGTTTCTTTTTTAAAAATGTTTTCATTCATTGCTCGACTTATATATAAATGTAAAGAATAAAAATATAAAGGATAAAAAGCAAACACATTGATTTATTGAAATATATGAAAATAAATGAACAATTATGCGCATACAAACGGTGTATTATTAAAAGAAGCTCGAGAATTTTCTTTTTAATTCATCATGACTCGTCGTTATAATAGGACTGCTGCCTCTGGCGTGTCAGACTAAAGATACGTTGTATTCCGTATACAAAATTAGGTGATAAATTTATCAAGCCCGTGAAGATTTTCGTTAGATATAGTAGCCATGGCCAAATCCATAATATGGGTAACCTGTAACATTGATCACATGTTTTATTTGTTTACTTTGAAAAAATTTAGCGACATTTAATGGTTGTCCATCTTGTAGTTTATTAATTTCTGATATTATCATGTTATTTTTAATTTAAAATTATAATGCATTTTTTTTTTTTTTTTGATCAATAAAGCAATTTGATTATAACGAATTTATAAAATGTTTTCAACTCACCATATCCGTAACCATAGCCGTGACCGTAACCAAAGTAAGGATATCTGTAACCGTGGTAGGGATAATAGTTGTAGTACGGATAACCTCCGTAACCTCCGTAATAGCCAATATCGCCGAAGTAGCCTGGTTTTGCCGATGCCACCGATAACAAGGCGACGAGCAACAATGCCACAAGCTGTAATGAAAAATTTATGCGTATTTATTATTTTTAATAGTAGATAAGATATTTTTAAAAAAAATATTTTCGAATTTAATTCGTTTTATATGAATTTAGTTTAATTTAAAAGATTATTATATAAACAAGCCTTTTATCAATTTTGAAATAATAAAGAAAGAAAAAAAAAAAAACAATATTACAGTAATTAACAATTTAAAAAAAATTGAAATGTTTGAAATAAGCAGTATACCGAGCTTAATAATATTTTATCTTTAACCTCGTATCATTCATAAAGCGCAACGTTGAATAGTTCGCTATTCCGCATATACTTAGCTTTTCGAAATGACAAAAGCGTCGAATCAGTTTGTCATCTTTTATGTAACTTAACGATGTCAAATTAACCGGCACTTTACGACAAATCTACTTGGCTTATAGTTTTTTTATCGGTATTTCCATCGTTTCGACTAAAAATTTTTTCCTACCAAATGTCGAACGTTAACTTAACATTTAAAAAATTTTTTTTTTTACAATTCATTATTATTTATTTTAAGTGTAATCATAATCAATGCAATTATTTCTAAGCACATAAGCACGCGAACATTTTTACCGTATCGTAAATTTTAAATAATTATTGTGTATTTTAGCAACGGATTAGCTTACCACGTCATAACTTTACGAATTCTACCCTGTGAAATAGCATTATTTTATAAATATAACAATGAACCATTTCGAGTTACTTTCATCAACTCACATTCGGGTAACAACGGTAGCGCGAGACACTGCGAAAATAATGCAACAATAAAGTACGATGTTATAATGCTCATTGCGAAGTTATACATAAGAATCAGCGCGCCAAGGAGGTTATGATAAAAAAAATTCTCACAAGTATCTTCATTGTTGTTGTTTTATTATTATACGCTCGCGATATATAATACATCGTTCGCGTTCACGAGTTATTAAACAATTATTCAGCTCAGAATGAATTAGTCAGCGATTGAGTTAAATAAATCTTGTAAATGTTTCAAAATAATTTCTCGTTCATCATTGAGAAATCTTTAAATAAAGTATATGATATCGATTTTAAAATTTTAATTGATACAGTTTGGCGTGCTTTATTGATTAGAGATGTAATCAAGATCTGTGTGCTTGTATTATGAAAAATAGGATATTTTATGTTGGAAACGTAATTCATTTTTTCGTATAATATTATGTTAATCGTTTGTTTTCAAAATTTTCGCTTTTTTAATGGCGTGTTTCCATAAATTATAAAAAAACCGAAACTATGAATTTTAATTTTCGTTCTCCAAAGCATAATGTTTTTAATTTGTAAATATCGGTTACTTTATTGTATTATAAGAAAAAAAAAAAAAAAAAAAAAAAATGCACGGATACTAAATTGCAAAATAATACATCTTCGCAAAAACACCAACAAAATCAATAAAAAAAAAAAAAAAAAAAAAAATATTTACATTGAAAATGAGAAAATTCATATTAAATAACACAATTTACACTTTTTCCGATCCAAAACAAAATTTAACGTTAAACTAAAACTCATCACGTCACACAAACACAGACCGAGTCGTTCAGCAAAACTAAATAATAATCTATTCCTCGTTTAGATTGAAAATAAAGACAAAAAAAAAAAAAAAAAAAAAAAAAAAAAAAAAACGATGATAAAGTAACGAATGAAGGGACTCACGAGCTTAGAGCAAGCCATTGTCGTCAGGATCGAGGGATGTGCCTCTCCTCAGCAGGTTAGTTAGCGCTTCGTATTCTTCTCTAACGGCGCACGTTGCTCGAGCTCACTTTTTATACAAAGCAGAAGACAAAAACAGGACGTTGACGTGACGACGACGGCGTAGACGACGACGGTGTGTATACATTCAACGTCGACGTTTATTGAACGACCATTGGACGATCGTGCGTTTGCATACACTCTTGCGTACCAATACCAACTTGAGCTTATGCACAAATGTACAAATACCTTTGACTAGTTTGTCCTCGCTATCCGTATACGTGCGTATAAATATGTACGGTTTAATAATACGATGCATTGTCGTCGTGGATGAAAAGCTACCGGCGTACGTACAATATACGGGTTGCAAAATCTCTCGGCGCACTTGACATCGAGCCGAATTCGCACCGTTGATTCTTCTAATCATATACTCTTCGACTCCTCCTTGTCTCGTATACAAACCCTTGCGACATATGTTTCTTTTTTTCTTCTCTCCCTTCTCTCTCTCTCTCTCTCTCTCTCTCTTCTCTTTTACAACGTTATCATTAACTCGGTAGCTCTCTTCAGCTCGATGTTAAGGACATCGGTGCTCTTATGTACCGATAATTATCGGCCGGCGTTGAGAAAAAAGAAGGTATGAAAGATATATATCTTACGCTACTCGCGCTGTGCATATACATAGACCAATAAATATACATATACATGCATAGATTAAACGTGATCGAACAAAACGCGAGTTATTTTATTTGTGAAAATTCGTATCTTTAGTTCTCTCTCTCTCTCTCTCTCTCTCTCGCATGAAAGAGAAATTATTATTGTTATTATAACGGCACAGGAGAGCGCAGAGACCTTTGCGCAATTGATTTCCATGTGCTCTTGCGCGAGTGGAGGGAGAGAAAAGAACTGCAATAAGACTGTATGTACGCGCTTGCGACATGCGTTATTTTATGTATACGTATATATATATATATATGGTATATAAACGTCGATGTGCAAACGCGATGCTGAGGCGCTACGGAGATCCTCAAGTGTACACCCACTAGATCGTAGAATGAAAGAGAGATGTCGTTTCTCCGTGTACACGTAGGCATAGGTGTGCGAATGGAAGGAAAAAAACGATCGAAATTAAACGTTCGCCGCGAGGTTTTTGTTAAGATGTCTCGAGCGCTCTTTTATTTTCGATAGCCGTGCGCGTGTTTCTGCTTTAAGAACATCTCTTAATAAACTTTACGCCGTTTCTTTCTTTTCTCTCTCTCTCTCTCTCTCTTTTTTTCTTTCTTTTCTTTTGTTACGTCTCTACGCAGGTGCAAGGATTATGGCATTTATCGCGTAACGAGAAATTATTTTTTATTTCCATCTAATGAATTTTTACGACTTAGTTTTTTCTTTCTTTCTTTTTTTTTTTTTTTTTGTTTTCTTTAAGCGCTTGAAATGCGCAGCTCTGCTTAATATTATTATCGGCTTTTTATCTATTACAAAATATGAATAACTTATCGATTGAAAAATTTAGGTAACCTTGATAAATTTCAGACTGCGTTACGTACGTCGATGGCATTAGACCTTTTTATTCGACTGATGCAATTAATCAATATATAAATACGTTGCGTGCATAATAATAATTTAATTCTTAATAATTTTTAAGTGGCATTATCAATAAAAAGTTATCAACTAGAATAAATGAAACGCCATTATTTGTGATTAAAATGCTATAATTTAAGAATCGTTATGAAAGATTTTACATTTGATCTATAATTACGAAACGTCTATAATCGAACATGATTTATTTTTATCTCAGTTTATAGGATTATAAGAATAACGTATAATTTATTCATTTATTATTATTATTTATTTTTTTTCTTTATTCTTTTTATATTTTACATTTTAATTACGTATTGTTTGTAAATACGATAAAGAACGTAAAATAAAAAGTTTATTGAACGTTTACATCTCGCTAATAGTACAAGTTAATAATAATTCGATAAAATTTGAAAAATTTAACACTCGGGGCTTGTTTTACACCACGGCGTAGCTTTAAAATGAATATATAAACGTTATCTATTTAACGTATTGAATACCGCTCAAATACATAAATAAAGGACGAACCGCGGATATAACTCCTTGAATGAAAAAGCCGCGGTTGAGAAATATTGAATTAAAATTTGCCAATACAAGTTTAAGCACGTGTAAGTAGATGTACCGAGAATCCGGTAAGGCGTGTCTCGGCGCACTCGTCTTGTATCTACTGATGAATATATATTGCCCTTGTTAAATCGCGACATTTGATCGGGTATTTCCCAACTAGTCATTCCCTTCACTTAAGAGGTTTAAACTTTTTTTCCTTTTCTTTCCTTCTTTTTATCTTTTTTTCTTTTTTCTTTTTTTTTTTTTTTTTTTTTTTGCAAATTTATGCGATTTTCGTGATCTTTAGATTTAGCTATTTATTATTTGTACGCGTTATGTAATAATGGTGGGTAAAAATAGAAGAAGTAAAGAGTATTATAAAGACATTTATTTATCTTCAGTCATCTAAGTTAAAAATATATATTTATATTTATATATGTATATATATATATATATGTATTTGTGTTTAACGTAAAAAATATTACAATACATTACATTCAATGGTAATAAGTATACGTATAATAATAGAAAACTTCTTAAACCTAATAATACTTTATCGCGACTTGAATTAAAAAAAAAAAAAAAAAAAAAAAATAACAAATTGGTTCATCATGTCGCAAGTTACACAAGTATAATAATACTAATAAGAATTAAAGGCAGAAGTACTCGAAAATCCAAATAAAACACGATTAATCAGGCCTGACTCGAGCTCGACTTTTCTCCATCGTCATCCTTTCGCTTGTTCCCATCCGCTTCGACGAATCGCACCTTCGCCTCGATTTTAACTCTCGGCTCGTTATCCTTGCGCTTGACGTTCTCCGCTAAGGTCTCCTTAGCCGAAGACGCTCTCAGCGAGGAGTCGCCCTCGTCGAAGCCAGCGCCTGGGCCGCCACCGCCAAAGTTATCAGGACCGCCGGGTCCAAATGGGCCGCCATTAAAGCCGCCGGGATATTGTGCACCCGGTCCCGCGCCTCCAGCCGCGAACGGCGAACGGAAGTTGCCACCGAAACCGCCTGGACCTCCTTCACCGCTACCGGGTAATGAGTTGTAGTTGGGGGATTGGTAGGGTCCTTGGAAAAAGTTGCCAAAGTATGGATTACCGCCGATTCCGGATCTGTTAAAAATTTTTTTCTTTGTTTATTTAAGTAATATTTATTTTATTTATAAAATCAAATGATGCAATTTATGCAAATGATATTCGAGTAACCTAACAATTAAAACAATCACTTATTGAAAATTAATAAAAAAAACGTATTATTAAAATATACCTAAAATCGCCGTTAGGACCAGCGCCTCTTCCAAAATCTCCTCCGTTGTATCCTAAATTCGAGTATCTGTCCGCCAAAGGTGACCTATAATTCGGTCCAGTGTTTAAAGGAACGTCGTTGTAGGCAGAAAAATAGTTACGCTGTTGATCGATTTGCGGATCGCTGTAATAGTTTTGTCTTAAGCGTGAATAATCGATCCCCGAGAATCGACTGTTGCCCAATCCAAAGTTACCGGATCGAGCGCCGCTGTTGATAGCGGAAGCACCGTTACCACCCAGTGGCACGGAGAAATCTTGGCCGTCGAACGGGGGCCGATTTTGCGCGCTAGACTTTGAGTCGCCGTTGTTGTCGAGGTTTTGGATCGGATCGATGCTTGTACCGCTGTTACCGCTTTCCTTTGGTTCGGAGATTGAATTTTTTTTATTTTGATGCGCATTGAAGATTGTTCATCGTTTTTTTTTTTTTTTTCATTAAAATTTATTTATTAAAATACGCGAAATAAAATAATTCGAGTTTCACCTTAACATCGACGTTGGTATTAGCGTTGATATTAGAATTCAGTGGTTTCGGAATTTCCGGCTGTATCGAGGCCAAGGGTCGTTCTCTACCTGCTTGATTCTGAAAAAATCTCGGATCTAGTGGCAAGCCACCGGTCAATCCGTTAAAGCCTCCGGCACCGGAATAAAAGCTTTGCGACAATTGTTGACCAAATGGCGGATAACGGTACTGATAATTACGCTCGAATTGAAATGGAAAGCCTTGATTTGGAAAAGCACCGGGTGTCGCTCTTATGTCGTCTTGAGGCGTCGCTTGTCGCGTGTCCAGCTGTCGACGGGTCAATTTGTTTTCGCGCACCGTCGAGCGATTTACTCGAGGGTGTAATTCGTTGGCTAGGGCTGGTACCAGTACCGTACCTACCGTGTGCGCGAAGTGGGATAATACTTCGGAGGCTGGAAAATTAAATTTTATTGTTTTGCTTTATGATAAACGCTGATAATTGAAAGTTTGATAATTTATTTTATTGTTTATAAAAGATAAAATAATTGTTAATAAATCTTTTTTACGATTTTATAAATAATATAATTAATTTTTATAACAACATTATTTTAATGAAAATATAAAATTAATATAAAATTGAAAGAGAACAAAAATTATCCATAAATTTTCAATAAAATTAACGCGCAGCAATATAACGTTTAGAAAAAGTAACGGTAATATTTTCCTACACCGATAAATCATTTTAACGTTAAACTTTCATTTTTCCTCGGTGTTAATGTTCGCGATAATAATAATACCAGCGATAACACCATCCTACAGTAACAATAATAATAACAAATAATAATAACGTTATGCTATACTTACGCGCAGCGCCTTTGGCCGCATTCCCATAACAGAGAAGGCTAAACCATGCAACGCAGTTCAATAGTGCCTGTTGAAACAACGAATTTAATTATGTTTCAGTGTTTGAAAAGATAAAGGAGATTAGATGAAAAAAAAAAATAAATAAATAAATAAATAAAAAAAACAAGAAAAGATAGAAAAAGAAGAAACATCGAATAATTTTAACGAGTCGGCGTTGCCTCTTAAGATTAGCGATAATTGGTGAAAGAATAGCAATAACAGACTACTGACTCGTCTTGAAGTTACTCGAGCTTGAACGTTTTTTTAGAGCGTTAAGTTTAAGAGAGTGTCTGTATGAGTATGAAATGCGATGTTAATGCGAATGATGATTTGCGATTTTTTTCCTTTTTCTTAAACCGTTAAACGTTATTTAACGTTTCTTTTATTATTACCAAATAGTGCGTTTAATGGACATAGTTTTCGTTGTGAATTTCAAGATCGATTAAAAGTTGGTAACGCATTGTTTCTTAAAAGATGAAATAAAAAGTGAAAAATTCGCTTCTTTGTCTTTTTCCGCGAAACAATTTTGCAGCTACGATTTTCATCATTTCGATAAATTTTTTTAACGTATATTATTTAAAATTTATAAGGCTTTTGTAATTTTTTTTTTTTTTAAACCAGCGCTTTAAAATTATTGTCAATTATTACGAAAATCATGTAATTTTTATTTCATAAACTTTAAATTGACGTTACGCTAAACTTTACGGGTTTGATTATACTTTTTAAAATCATCGGATCGTCGATTACGAACGATAATTTATGAGTAAATTTTTTTCATACGATAAGCGATTTTACGACGAAAAATAACTAAAATAAAAGCCGAATAAATAAATTCATCTTTCCAATAACCTTCGATCGCTTTTTATCTCAACCATGCGCTTAATATCTTGTTTTCAACTTTTATTACAATTTAATAAGACCATCGAGCAACCCATGCTAATACAATATCCAAAAAAAAAAAAACACAGAGAAAACAAAAAAAACATCAACTTCATCTCCAATCTCGCAATTTCCCGCGCACGTGTCTCTTCTTTTCAACGCGTTAACTCCGTACCCGCGTTATCCGTTGTGTGACGCCCGTTGTAAAAAAAAAAAAAAAAAAGAAAAAAAAAAAAAAAAGAAAAAAAAAGTAACCTCCCTAGGAGCTAACGACTCCATACGCGACGACGTTTACCCGTACTTACGTGCGGTGCGTAATGCATCGTGCGTGCGATTCATGAATACTAAAGTGCACGCGAGCCATCGCGATGACATTTATACTTTCTCCGTGTACGGTAAAAAAGGAAAAAAGGAATAAAGAAAAAGAAGAAGAAAAGAAGGAAGCCGTCACAGTTGTCGTCGTCAACGACGCTTGTCCATCCACCCACCCGCGATTAATTTTCCGACGGTCTATTTCGTTTCCCCTGATGAAAAGAAGGAAAGAGAGAATAGACGCAACAACTTTGGGAAAAAAAAAAAAAAAAAAAAAAAAAAAACAAGACGTTACGATACAACGGGTAGGGAAACACGGTACAAAGTTAATGACCTCGATGAGAAGGGATTACGCGAGTTTTACGATAATTTCGTTATTCGTTAATTCACTCGCTTAACATTTCCAACGCAATGGCTCATTGCAAACGCTCGTACACTCGCTAGCGCTCGCTAGCGCTCCACTTTGCGTAAGGAGAGCGAGAAAGCGAACACGTCTAGCGCGCGACGCGCTAATTCTCTCGCGCGTATTAGCATTTATTTAAGCTTGAGATTGCGGGAGAAAGAGATAATTTAAGGATGGAAGTGGCGCGTGTATAAGAATGTTTAGTTAATGTGTGTGCTTCTGCGAAAAATGACGTTGAAGCTCCGTGGCTTTTGCTATCGTTTCTAATTGCGTATATACCTTTTTTTTTTTTTTTTTCTTTTTCTTTTTCGCTAATTAATTTGATACCATAGGAGCGTTTTTATATCGTAATTCATTACTCGTGAGTTTTGCAAAATCGTTAACATGCTTGCGAGAGGATTATAAAATTTCTCTTTTTTGAAATGAAAGTCGTTTTAATAAATTTTAGCACATGATTATAAGAATTGTGATTAATTAGTGAGCACAGATTTGGACAATTTATCGCGATTATCTTTTCTTTTCTTTCTTTCTTTCTTTCTTTCTTTTTTTTTTTTTTTTAAGAAAAACATACACGTCTTTAATCATTTACATAACGAAATATAGTTTCGTTTTATTTTAAACAAAAAATTAAGTACCTTGATCAATAAGATTTCTAAGCGATAAATTTTTTTTGTCGTCGCGTTAAGTGAATTGTAAATAAACGTAGTATTTTAACTGAGATGCTGTTCGGTAATAGTTATAAAAAGAATCGTTTTATATCGATTAATACTCTCTAATTTTCTATTTTTTTTAGAAAATATAAAAAAAAAATCTTAGAGAAAATATTCATTTTTCTTCTTGTTTGATATATCAAAACGAAACGCAAAGAAGTCATCGATCGTAAGATCTTGAAAATTATCCAAATCTACATTTAAAAATTGCGAAAAAGAAATGTCTATAAAATAGTAATTACTATTTACATACGCGGCAATAAAAGAATTTTGTACGTTCCGCATTATTCTCGGTAATCCAATATATACGAGTATATCCTCCGGTAATTAACGACTTTTTTTACCAAAGCGTATTAACGAATAAAACGCATCAGTATAACATTCATTATAATATTAAAAAAAAACTGGAAGATTACATATATAAATATATTCATTTTTTTTTTTTTTTTTTTTTTTTTATTTGTAAAGATTAAAAAATTTGTAAGATTAAAAAAGTAAACATTATTTCTTGGAAGCGTAACTTTTTACATAACGGAAAAAAAAATTTTTTTTACGAAATGCACGGATTTGTAGTCGAATTATTTCGCGTACGAGCTGCTCTTTTAATATTTTTTATTATTCTTCCAGATTTAAATATACATTGAAAAATCGCATCATTTCGATAATCTAATGCAGAAAGAATCATCCCAAATTAGAGCGGCTTCTTGTAATATAGTTAGATTACGTCTTTTAAAATTTCAAAATCTCATTCGCATCTATTAATAAAATACGAGTTATCCCATCTCATATAACCAACGATTTGTCAAACTTTTATAAAAAACTGAGAAAAAAAAGATAAAAAAAAAATCCAAACGATTTAAAATGCACGCACGTAACCTCCGTCGATAAGCCGAACAAAAAATGGAGCTTTCTCTGTATACAAATTGAAAGAAAAGTATATATATATATATATATATATATATATATATATATATAGATAATAACGACGCGTAACGATCTCCTTTGCATAATCCAACAAAAGACGAGTAGTAGTCGAATAGTAGGTACGCTCTTTGAATCCGTAACCATCGTCACACATATTCGTTCGCGTTTTTCCTTCTGAAAGAGAAAAACGCGCGGCATTTTTCTGAAAGTACGTATGCGTGCGTATATGCGTATGTGCGATAAAAAAAAGCAGCGGAAAGTAAAATATTAAATTGCCGTCGCGAAATGTAGAAGAACGTCATACAAATCTAACGGATTTTTCTTTTTTTTTTTTTTTGTTTTTTTTTGTTTTTCTTCTCTTTTTCTTTTTACTCGCGACGAGCAAGAGAAACGCGAAATCGTTGCCGTGCAGCGGATTAGCGGGCATTGCGAAAGGTTTAACCGTGTGTACGTTTGTAAGATATGACGAGGGTATTGTTACGATGAAATTTCGCGATTAATTGTTTTATTTTTGTGAGAAAGTTCTTATTTTTCTTAATGATAATTTTGAGAATGAAATTTTCGTTACTCTTGCGTTAATCATTATCTATATTATTATTATTATTTATTTGTTATTTTATAAAAAATAATTTACTCAGAACAATAAATTATCCGTATCTGCTTTTTCCTCTAATTTAACCGATATCCAAGTATTTTATCGTAAACAATTTATTGATTTTCGGTATATCATCAACGTCTCCTTCTATTACTAATGATCAATTCTTAAAACCCATAAACGCGTAGGTATAAGTGTATCTAACGAAATCCGAAATTTTCAATCGACGCAATGAAATTTTTCATTAATGAACAATTGTATCAACGCCTTATTATTTTTCTTTTTCTTTCTCGTTTCCTTCTTTCTCTCTCACTTTTTCAATACGCGTTAGGTACATTCTATATTTATACGCCGAATCAGCCAAAGCCGTCGTCCTTCACGGAGTTTTGGTCTACACGTGCATCGATAAACTCGATATCGCGTATATAAACGTCGCGTGCGAGGATCGTCGAATAATTTATCGCTCGGCGTAGACCGAAACAACCGCATATAGGCGAGACAACTTTGATTTTTATAATCTTTTGGTTTTCCCAATTTTTTTCTCGTCGTGTATTGGCCGATGGATTCTTCGATTCGGGCGTTTAGGTAGTTTGATGATGAATATAGTTCTGAGAAATGGATTAGTTATCGGTGAGAGTTTTTGAGATAATTTTTGATTTTTAAAAATGAATGGAAATTATTTATTAATATTAGGCGTCAAGTGAATTTCTTTTTGTATTTAATTCTTTTTTTTCCATCCTTTTTAAATTAACGTTAATACTTGTACGTTGAAATTGTTCAATAGTTTTTTTTTCCGTTAAAATTTTTCATAATTATTGTATTGAAATATTTTGTTGTCTATCTTTAAACATTTACATCTTAAATTATTTTATCACATTGTGGTAGTAACATTAATTATCGATCGATAAAAAGAATAAAAAAATACTTTATTATTATCTTAATAACTTACCTTTCAACATTGATTAATATACTTTCAACTTAATTATCAGTGATTGACAAATTATTAAAATAATTTAAACGTGACAATTTTAATTGTAGGATAGAGTAAATATAATAATAGTTTGTGGAAAGTTTTCCCAATATAAGGAATTAACGTGCAGTTACGCCCTCACATTTATCTCTTCCACGTGCTCACATAACAATATAATATTTAATAAATGAACGATTATACATTATTTAATATTATTCTATAATACAATATAAGTATTTTATGACACAAGTTGTAAGTGTTCACCGAACGACAGGAAGTTTCGCAATAAATTAAAGTTTTGACGAACGTACAATTAGCGTACAATGAAGTATATAAAGTTATTATTATTATTTTTTTTTTCTCACTCTTTTATATAAATGTGTATCTTCAGTTTTTCACAGGCCACGTGGATATCATTTTTAATATTTTATACACACGTTCCAAATGATTAATGAAATTTTTATTTTAGTCGTTTTTTGTGTTTTGGTTCTTAATTCTTTATTCTCACTATATACACACATAAAAATAGTTTACAATTAATTTTGACGCGTTATCTGTACAATAATCTCTATACGAGAAAGTAACGGAACGCAAAAAGAGAGACAAATTTTATTTCTTTCATTTTCTTCTTCCACAAATCAATAAACGTTTGCGTTAAAATGTTCCGTTAAAAAAAAAAAAAAAAAAAAAACGAGTCTTCATCTTGAGAAAAGCTTCGACGATCGACTGCAAAGAAAAAAAAAATGCAATACATGAAATGCCAAAAAAAAAGAAAAAAAGTCTTGTCTTCATTTCGTACGATATAAGCTAGACAGTTAGAATCAATATCCAATCGAAGCCGTCCTTGTATCCGGCACGAGTACCGATGCGCCCTGTTGCACGCCGTTGTAAACTACCTGACGTTGTTGCTCGTAATTAGCCAGCATGCCGCTCACGCTGCCGTAAGGTATTCCACCTATGCATCGTTAAATAATCAATGATTTATCGGATCTTTATTTTTTTTTTCTTTTATTTCATTATTTATTTATTTTTATTTTTGACATACACGTAAATACTAACTGAGTTTATTATTGTCGAAACGACGAGGTACGATAATGAGGTCGTGTACGATTTGACATAAATACGTTTTTGATGATGATTAATTCGCAATTTGTCGGATTAGCCGATGTGTGTGTGTGTGTGTGTGTGTGTGTGTGTGTGTCGGTTTACGTTGAATGGTTTTGAGTTATGTTTGCATTATCTGGTTAATTATCGTGTCTTTATTTTATGTACTTTATTTTTATGATCGCAATGTTACGAAATAATCACTTTATTTTCATCGTAAATTAATTTGTTTTGGTTATAACTTTTACCAACATTTTTAAGCAGAACAAACCGAGTGGGATAAGACGCGTATAATAATTTTCAATGTATCCACAAAATGTTTTAATAACTTTTTAATGTTTCTACGTCATTTTCATGAAACTTGACGTACGTAGTATATTTCAACACAAAATTAGTTAATTATTTTTATTATTTTTATAAGTTCAACGCATCTGCAGAATTTTTAATTCCCTTAGAATGTAAATTTTGTTCAATCTACATAAAAAACTGTACAGTGTAACGCAATATTATGTGTGTAGAAATTTTTAATTACATTTTTAAAAAATACTTTATATTATATCGATTATGATTAACTACGCAAATTTGGTGATTCAAAAATTATATTTCACGCGTATAAAATGCATCTTAAAAAACATTTACATAATGTTTTTTTTTTTTTTTTTTTTCAATGTAAAACAAGGAACATCTCGCGGTTTCACGAATGTTTTTATATCGTTTAACGTACGAGTAAGTTCTCGATGTTGCCAAAGAAGCATTCTAGAAAAGTTCCCTTGCGAATGTTCTACGGGATTCATACAATGAAAATTTTTAAATAATCAATTTTTATACCTAATCCATATTACCATAAATTCTCGAGTGATTAAATACATTATTTTATAATTATAATAAATGAAATTTTTTATGTATACCTTATTCATTTATTTATTTATTCTTTTCTTTTTCTTTTTATTCTTTTTTTTTTTTTTTTTTTTTTTTTAATTTTAATTTATAGCCGTAGAGTTTAATTTTTTTCCGTTAAACTTTTTGCTGAAAAGGTTTATCGACTATTAAATCATTTTTTTAAAAGAAAAATTAAGAGATTTGAAGTCAATAGTATCAGTTTTCGATTAAATTAAGGTAAGTAATTTGAGTAAAATTATATTTTGTAACTGAAATTATTACTCAAATTTCTATATCAGTATATGGTATAAATTTAAAAATCTTATATAAGGCTTAAAGAAAATGTTTGCATTCGTAAGAATAAATTTTATAACGGTTTATTTTGAAATTTTATATAATGTGCAATAATTTATTTGATACATAGTTTTTACTTATGAATTTAAAATTTTTATATATAAATTTTATCTAATAAATAGCTGCGTAACAAAAAACAAGAAAGCATTATTTAAAACGTATCCTTTGCCGAATACATAAGAAGGGATACGTAATGCGATTCTTTTTTTTTTTTTTTTTTTTTTTTTATACAAAAGTTTTACCATTATATTTTATTATGTATTCGTAAAATTTTATCCTAACAGTCAACAATAAAAAAAAAAAAAAAAAAAAAAAGAAAAGAAAAGAGAAAAACAAATAAAGTAAAAGGGACGAGAATTTTTTATATTTTGACGATTCTCGGATAATAGCATTGACTCGAAGGAAAGAATTTATGGTTGTCAAAAACACGACGCTTGTGTAAATTTTGCGTGGTGTATGTTGAAAGGTTTCGTCATGCGATTAAAAGAGAGAGAGAGAGAGAGAAAGAGATTTGCGTGCGAGTATATATATATACATATATATATATACATACTTATACACCTGCAGGTGTATATATGTATAAACATATGTGTAGGAATATCGGTATAGAGTCACGTCGAAGAAACGGCGCGAGTCTCTGAAAAAGTGAAAGGGAGTCCTTCGCATGTAGCTAAGCCGCCGCGTATATAAGTAAGAGTCGAGGAAATCGGTTTCGAGAGAAAGTCCTTTGGTGTACCGCTGGAGCTATCTGTGTTGTAAGTTTGAAACTAGCTGGTTTTTTACCGACCGTTGGATTTTTAATCGGAAAAAAATTACTTGATAAGATATAAGGCTTTTTAATTTAAAACTCTTCTTTATCGTTGATATTATACTTACTGTAAAATAATAATTGAATAATATTTAATAATTATATAACTATTCACTATCATTGTATTGAAAAAATAATTAATACCAGTTTATTGAGTATTAAAATTACAAAAGTGAATGGTATTAGGTATAAAAATAAACGTCTATCTAGATCAAACTATATTAAACCATTCATTTTACCCACAAGGTTTTAAATAATTGCCGGTGTAATTTAAGCTCAACAAACGAAAAAAAAAAAAAAAAAAAAAAAAAAAAAAAAAAACTACTATTATCCTTTTTATAATGTAAACTTTAGTATCGTGTAAATTTTATTATTAAGCGTCTTAATAAAACGCTTCAAGAATACAAAATCCGGATGTAAAAAAACTAAACAAGAGTAACGAAAAAAATACAGGGACAAGTAGATAAGCTATGCGCAAGTGCGTGTTTGTATGTGTATGTGTGTATGAAAATCGCCGAATAAATTAAAATTATTTTAGACAGACGGCATGAGGTGACCTTATCGAGGATTTTTGCCTTTCTAGAGCCTTGAAAATTAATTATTTTTTTTCCTGTGCTTTTTTATCGACTTATCGACTTGCAATCTAAATTAATGATTATTTTATGATTTTGGGCTATTAATATTATTTTTTTTTTTCAAATAGTTTTGTTATTAATTTTATTTATCAAAAATTATAATGAAAATTTATTTTTATAATGCAAATTTACAATTTATTGACAAAATAAACAACGATCGTTAATTATTTTATTGAAATAATATTTTTTATCGAATCGCTTTCAATGTGAATAATTTATACTTTGCGATCCGAGATAAAATTAGCGGCGTTAAAATGTTTCTAAACAACTAGACGTTACAATACGTTTTAACAAATTAAACGAATAAACACAAAGGTTTTTACAAAACATCGATAATTTACCAAGATATCATCATGAGAGGATAAAATCTTCGACAATATTACAAGCGAATCAAAATTATACCTTTAATCCCATACTACTCTATAATTATCGAATCGAAAGTATCGATTCATTTAAATGACCGCTGACTTTCATAAGCAATGCTACTTATCTAAATAGAGAGGCGACGGTCGAGTTTCTAAAAAACGACGTATTCCTTGGAACCGCGCGCGACCAACGTTCGACAAAAATTCACGCGACAGCCAGGACTTTGGAAGCCGTTGGATAATCGCTTATAAACGAAACCTTTCGCGATGAAAAATTAAAACTCGCGCATACTCACAATGTCTCGCGATGTCGGCTTTACTCAGCGACTCACACAACCCTGACACATTTGCGATTTACGCGAGTACAAGCATGCACATAAGCTCTGATCATTGGGTAAAACAAGTATTATAACCAAGTATTGCAACCAAGTAAACGGCTTATACAAGCGTACGTATTCTCTTATACGTTATTTCCATGTTATACTCACCGTAAGCGAGCCCGTTGACCATTTCGACGATACCGGCGCTGTCGGGGACCGGCAACGCGTTCGTAGTTTTCGATCCTATGCCAAGAGCGAGACAGACGACGACGATAGCGACGATGATCTAGACAATAATTTAATCGATTAAGCGAAAAGCGTGAAATACGAGAATCGCATGGAAAGTTAGAGAGAGAGAGAGAGAGAGAGAGCTATTGGGAAAGATTTGTTTCCGCTTTTGCGATGTAATTTCCTTTCTTTATGTCTTTTACTTTTTCTTTTATTTCGGATTTTATTAGCGTTTGGTTACTGTTTTTTTTTTTTTTTTGCTTCTTCAAATCGTTGACGTCTACAAGCGCACCGATGCTCGAATAAAGTTGAAGGTTTAAGATTAATTTTAGAAAGAAGATGTCGCTTTCTTTTTTTTTCTTTTTTTTTCTTTTTTAACCATGAAAGTTAACATTTAATAACGAGTTTTTTTTTTGAATAATGTGATAAATTGAACATTTTTTTTTTAACTAAAATTAACTTATTAGTTAGTTAATTAGTTAACTAAAATTTCACGTTTTACGTACACCAATTGTCATTAAGGTGCTTGTTAAAATAATTAATAGCGTATAATAACTTAAATTATGGACCAACGATAGGTAAAATTACTGTTATTAGTATCACGATAACAATAACAAGACGCAAATTTATACTCATTTAACGAACGATCCATATTAGACGATTATTTCACTGATGATCGATCTAAATGAAATAATTTTTGCACTTTAACGGTCAACTTCGAAATTTTCGCGAACTATCGCAATTACGTCGAGCGACTATTGTTTGTTTTACGTCACAAAATTTTTTCATAAAATAAAAACGTTAAAAAAAAAATTCACAAGAAGAAGAAAAAAAAAAAAAAAGAACTCACTCTCGATGAGGCCATGTTAATAACACAATGAGATATAAATTATTATATTTGTCAATATATATTTATGTATATATATATATATGTAATGTAAGTGCGTATGCATCCAAGCGTTCGTGCTCGCGAACTATCGAATAACAAGCGGAGAACAAGTACAAAGACCGAATTATATAGACTGTGGGGTACCGCAGCAATTGACCAATCGGGGGCTCGGTTGTATATTTTCCTTTCGAGAACAGCGCGGACTTAGCATCGACTTGCGTATGCCCCCTTCGTCGTTTTTTAACACACCGAGCGAGAGCGCGTTCACAAAGAATATAGTACCGAGGCGCGAAACCGCGCGCGCTCGCTTAAAGGAGTGCGAGGAAACACCTTGACCTTGATGGGCACGCCGTAAGAATGGCTCTTGTAACTCTTTGACTATGTATATGTATGTGCCCGTTGTATGTGTGTGTGTGTGTGTGTCTGTGTATGTTTTTTCTTCGTTCTCTCGAATCAAGGTTTTTTTACGAGCAAGAGTGTAATGCCCTTCTCCGACTGTCTCCGTATGATCTTGTTTACAGTATGCTCTAGATGCATGGGTTTTACTGGGTTTTCGTTAATTGTTTGTAATGTATTTACTTTCATTTTCCTTTTCTTCTTTATAACAGAAAAATAATTTATCATTTTTAAATTTAATGTAGAAAGATTTCTCGCCTTCTTCTTAATTTCTAAGAATTAATCGCCGTCGTTTCCTTGAGATTAACATATATCGTCGTGTGCACTCACCAAAATAGATCAAGGCGATCTAATTCGATCGATCTGTATACTTCTAAAAAAAAAAAAGTAATGGAATCTTTGGATGATCAATTGTTTTTTTTTTTTTTTAAAGTATTTTATTCTTTTTTTCAATAATACAATGTCATTTCGCTAACAACTTCGCATAGCTGCAAAACGCTTACGCTAAACAATTTTTTTTTTTTTTTTTCTTTCTACAACTATTTACAAAAATATCAGCGTGCATTACTTTGATTAATGATAATTATTTTTAAACCGGATTTTTCAACATTTCTTATACAAAATTACAGACTTGCCAATTTCGAATAACGTAACTTGACATTTTATACATAAAATTATTATGATAAACGTATAGAAAGCTTGAAAATTCATTACGTATGTATAATTTTTAAATATCATTCGACGTAAAAGTAACGCCTTTTGTTAGGATCTTTAACGATAGTTACCGTGTCATTATTATCATTAATTTTTTCTTCCTCATCGTTTACCCTCTTTCGGTCACTAAAATTGTCATTGTCGCTATCGTTACTTTCCTCGCTATCGTCGTTATCGTCCTCGTTATCACTGTCGTTATCACCCTCGTTGTCATTGTCGTCATCACCGTCGTCGTCGTTGTCATCTTCGTTGGTACTTTGATCGGACGAATTGTCATCTTCGTCGTCAGAATCGAGCTTCGCCCTTCGGCTTGCTGGTAGAGGCAATTTTCGTAAAGAATTGACTACCAAGTAATTCTGAAATTTGGTATTTAATATCGTTACGCGTCTGTAAGTTAGTTAAGGTTGTGTGTCTTATGTCTGTTGAAGCAGTTGTAACTAAATGTTAGTGAATTAATCTATATTTGTAAAAATGAAAATTCATAAAAATGATCATTATTATAATAAATTTAATAAGATTAAAAATATGTAATAAATATAAATAGAGTAGAATCAGAATAATGTATATGCAGATGTGCGAGAAAAATATGTTACAAAATCTGTCGGAACGATTCCCATAAATAAATAAACGTTCAATTAAACGTAATTTATATCGTTTAAATCTATATATAAAAAATAATCTTACGATATTTAAAAATTGTATATTATTTATTAAAAAAAAAAAAAAAAAAAAATGTTTATCAATAAATTATTTAATAAACGACATAAAAGTATAATTTAAAAGTATTGTTTATCCTCTACATCCCAAGAAATAGCCGAAGTAACCATGTGCTTGTAGCCTCGTGTAGAAACGCGTATTGCTCTGTATTTACGCGGTGAATCACTTACTTTGGTTGATTGATCATCGCTGGATTCTTCGCTTAGATCGGCGCCGTCTTGTATTACGCTGTCAAACGAATTGACAGCGTTCATTCGTTTTTTCATTTCTTCGATTTCTGCGTCTTTAGCGTTGTTTTCATTTTTCGTCTTTGCCGAATTATTGTTCGGTGTTATGCTGATGAATTTTCCTTTGACGCCGTCTTTGTCGATTTCTTTTGTTTTGTATACGTGGTTCGGCGTTTCCTCCATTGTTATTGTAACTTTTTCGATTTTCTCTTTCTTTTTGGTATGTTCGTCTCTTAAGTCATTTGCAGGCTTCTTTCGACGCTGAATTTTCGTGTAATTGATTAGCCTCTTTTCGGATGGTGTTTTTTTGTTATTGCGCTTCGAGGATTTATCTTGCACATCGCCTTCGTCTTCCTCCTCGTCGGGGTATATAGTTTTAGTGATAATTTCTTCTTTTGAAATACGCGAGTGATGCTCTATTGTTCTGACCGTAGACGTTGGAACCGAAGACAATGTTGTAGATCTAGTTCTTACAACGTTTTTTAAATTTTTATTTTCCTCTTGACTAGATTGGTTTCTAGACGATTTTCTGCGTCTTTCAAAAGTTGTTTTGGTAGTTGATGGAATTGTAGTCGAAGTAATACCGTTGGATATCGGTCGATTACGTCTTCGACTGCTTGTTTGCCTTGGAGAAGTTGTTGTAGAAGTTGTGGTAGTTGAATTAAAACTATTTTTATTATGACCCCTTCTGCGAACAAGTAGAGGTGCTGGTATAGATGAATTGCTAATAGTTGAATTTGTTATCTGATCAGTTGTTGTACTATTGATTTTATTATTCGTACTCAATCTACTTCTTAGATTGTGAGACGGTACGTGAACCGATGACTTTGAAGTTGAGTTAATAGGAGATGTAGTTTTTGTGTTATTATTTACTGGAGATGGTTTTGTTGAAGTAGTTTTAATTCTGACATTAAATTTATTTGTATTATTTAAATTTTCTGGTAAATCAATAATTGAACTTTTAGTGTACCTATCATTTAAAATACTTTTGTGCAATGTTTGTGAAGATTTTACTTTAGGCTTTGAAACTTCAATATTTTCTAAATAACTTAAGATGGATTGTTTAATTTCGTCATTGTTTGCGGCATTAACAAACATTTCTTCTTCATTCAAAGGAAATTTAACGGTATCAGATTTATATTTACTACTAAACTTTGAATTTGGATGAGTTTTTGAATTTTCTTCTGCATTCTTAATATCTTTTTTACCTCGAGAATGATTTTTTTTTATCGGAATATAAACTAATCTTGCATTAGTTGCCTGTCTGCTATCTTCATTGCTTTCGTCTTCATCTTCATGAATAAATCCGTATTTTTTATTAAATTTTTTTTGCAATCGTTCTTTTTTTTTTCTTTCTTTTTCCTTTCTCTCTCGTCTTTCCCATGGATATTCATATCGACCTAGAACAGAATGCTGCTTAGATTCTTTAGCTTTTTCTTCATCCTCATCTTCATCATTTTCCCATGGAAATATATATCTTTCATGATCATTAGTTTCTTCTATTTCAGCTGATTTAGCATTATCAGAAATACCGATTGTTTTTTCTAATGCATATTTTTGATATTCGGGAACCTCAAATGGGGGATGATAAAAATATGGTTTATTGACACGTGGACCAAGATCAGAATATTTTTCATCTTCATAATTTTCAGACGGGGAGTAAGGTCTTGAGGAATATCTTGTAAATACTTCATCATTTGCCTCATCAAAGGACTCTTCTTTATCTTTCACGGCATGAAAATTTTCTGTTGGTTCCTCTTTAGTATTTTCAGATGTACCTTCTCCTATATATTTTTCTTTAGAAGTTTCTTCTTCACTTGATTCATCGCTTTCTTTTCGATAAGGATTATTTTTATGTAATTCATTAATTTTTAATGATTTTTTAAATTTATTTTCTTGCAAATCGATAGATTTATCAGATCCAAATGCCTTAGCATATCCAGGCGGATCACCTTTTAAAAATTTGTAGAATTCTTTATGCTCTTCAATATTAGGACTGGCAGTGTATTGATTTATATATTCATTACTTTTTTCGTCATTAATATTTTTTTTTATGTTTTCATTATTATCTTCAGTTACCGGCGTATCTTTATTATTCAATTCTTCTTGTTTATTATCTTCATCATAAGTTTCTTGAAGTTTTTTTTTAGTATACGTTGTTTTACTTTCTTGTGGAATGCGAATTGTAAAATTCTTGTCAGGTTTGACTATGACAGGAATCAAAGTGGAGCCTGAGTCAGAAGGTACTGTAGAAGACTGGACGATTGTTTTAGGAGTTTCAGATTTTATAAGAGTAGACATTGTATTATTATTACTATCATTAACATAATTGAATCTTTTATTCAAAATATTGTATCTGGGTTCTTTTCTTCTAGTCACAATAGGTAGTGTAAGGTTTTCTTTATTGAAAAATTTATCGTATCTACCTAAACTTTCTGTAGAGCGATTAGGATATTTCGTATGATTATTTATTGTAAAACTGATTTTAGGTATTGTTTCATTCGTTGTAAAATTGATTTGAGGTGTTGACTCATTCGTTATAATAGTTCCATTTTTTCTTTTAAATTTTTTTGATGCTGGTGTCGTTACTATGATTTGAAAACTATTTTTTTCGGTATCTTGATTAATGCTGGGTTTGGCCTCATTTTTCGTATCTTTCGTTTTGTTTAGATTAATGCTTCTTTTATAAACTCGTATATTTTGTATACGTTCATTATCAAAATCATAATTATTTTCATGATTTGTGTGCGCAAAGTTTCTTACTTTGATAGGTAAATATATGTAAAGAGGAGGAGGAACTAATCCACTAATTTTATCTGGTCTTTGTTTATTTATTACATCATAATGACTTTTTTCATGTTCTCTATTATTATTATTAAGTCCTCGTTGTCGTATTGGAGTTTTCTTCATTTTTTCTAAATTTTTTATGGTTTCCATAACATCTTCATAAACTTGACGTTGATATGCAGGTAATACTTTTAAATCTGAATTTTTTAACTTTAGTTTATCCCTAGTTCTATTATATCTTCTCGATCTCATTTTTAATTTTGATTGTTCTGGACGTTTTGGACCTCTGGGTACAACATATTCATCTTTTTCTGAAGATAATTTTAATATTCTGGATGCAAACTTTTTTGGATCAAGTTCTACAGGAGGAGGTGGAATTTTTATTTCTTTTTCAAGAAATAGTGGGTTATCTAGAGGATTTTTATCGAAAAATTTAGCTTTATAACAATCTAATTTGTCTCCCAAACCATGAAGTCTTGGTTTACTTTTTCTCGCGCCTCTTTTATTTGCGAGCTCTTCTTCTTCGGGAACAATTTTTTCTAAATCAGGTTCAAGTTCTTCACATTCCAAGTTTCTTGAGTTATAAAACTCCATACCACCTAATGTTTTACGAGGAACTCCAATTGGATTAATTATATATTTCAAAGCTGTATTTCCCGCAACTTCATCATTATGATAAAAAGGATATTTCTTTATGTCAATTCCAGATTCTTTTGTTGTAGGTGAAATTTCTTCTTCTTCAAATATATTACTAAAATCTAATTCCGGAACTTCTACTTCTACAGTATGTTTTCCTTTAGAATTTTCTTGTTTTTCTGTAGAAGCAATTTGTGAATTTTCACGCGATGCTTCATGTGATTCTTGGGAAGTATCTTTAAATCTTTCTTTAATTTCTTTATCTACTATTTCACTAGCAATACGTGGAGATTCATTTAAAAGATTTTCAAAGTGTTGTGGATAAATATTATTCGATGATTTCTCTTTTGTTTTAGAATGATCTTTTGAATTTTTCTCTAATTTAATCTCTCGAAGCTTTCTATTTTTTTGCTTAATTTCTGATTCTTGGGAAGGATTGATTATCGATCTTTTTCTTCGAAAGAAAAATGGAAAAGTATTATATTGTTTTTCTCGCTTATGAATCGCTCTAATGATTGGCATAATAGCCACAACCGAAGGTGGTATTGGTTCACTTTTACTAGCTTGCATATGAAAGCTTGCATATTCGCTGTTGCTTAACGGTGAAGGTGGCAAAAGTCTGGTAACTGGTAATGCACTTTTTTGAATCACGGGCTCATTGCGAGGTCGTTCAATGTCAGATAGCAAGTTGTATACGCTTTCTACCGGTCTCTCACTGCTCTGAGATACGGCCCATTGCTCAAACACATTACCGTAAGGCCTGCGTGAATAATCGGGGTACGTGATCAGAGCACGCTGAATTACAGGCGGCTGTATCACTGTGTAATAATCAGCTTGTTTATTTTTTTGATTGTTCAAATATTCCAACATTTTTGCATAATTTGACGTTGTATCAAATTTAAGATACGGTGTTGGTGATTTGTTTTTATTTATGTTATTTTCTCCTTTATATACTTTAGAATTATTGTTTATTGCAGAATGTATATGTTGAGGTAAATCTTGTTCCTTTGCAATTGCCAAATTTTGATCTATTGCAATATAAGGATTATATCCATTATGCGAATTAATTATAATTGGTTGTGTAACGTTTTCATTAGAATTCGAAAAATGACTAATAGTAGTTTCTAAATCTTGATTTTCTAATGAAGTGGTTTTAAATGTATTTGGTTCATTATTTACCATCACAAGATAAGGTCCATGCCCATTGACAGTTGCAACTGCTAGTGGATTAGCGATAAGAGGACTAACGGTTATTGAAGTATCGCTTTGTTTATTACGCAGATATTGTCGAAATGGATTTCTATAATTGACTGTAGTAGATTCATCACTATATGAAGCATTTGAATTATTGTTGGAATCATAATTATTTTTTGACACTCCATAGTAATTAATTGGTCTTTTTATCGTTGCAAGATTACTTTTTGGTTTAATTGATTTCATTTTTTTCAGCTTTCGTGGTTTTATTGTGAATATTTCATTTTTCACTGTCGTTGTGTCATATTCAACATTATTTTGGGAAACTGATTGGGTTGTTGGTGGATTATGAGTTATAGTTGTAACCGAGTATGGTTCAGTTGACGTTTTTTCAACTTCATAAGATTCGTTTCGTAAATTTTCTTCTAATTCAACTATACCGTTTTGTACAACCGTCTTAGGGTTAATAATTGGCATATTTAATGCATTTTTTAAAGTCTTTAAATTTTCAGATTTTACTTGCTGCTTCAATGTACGGGCTTCTTCAGCAACTTCATTTAAATTATTTCTATAATCTTCGTCAGAACTTTCTAAATTACGAAGTTTCTTCATTTTAATAGTTTTTTGAGGTTTATATTTTTTAACACTTTTTGGTCGATTGCCATCTCCACGAACTTTTTGTTTTTCAAAATCTTCTTTTAATTTTCTAGCAAATCCTTCGTGGAAATCTGCATCCCTAATTTGACCAGCGTGATCATACGCAGCATCTTCATAACCTTCCTCTGTATATATCGTATTAGCTTTTGAAATTTTTACTACTTCTCTCAATCTGGCTGCATTTTCTTTTTCTTCGTCGGTTTCTGCATTTCTGATGGCCTCTTCTCGCGGTAATCTTCTTGTTACATGGGTAGCACGTACTTGAGCATATAATTTACTAGGTATGAAGTTGAGTGGAATATTTTTTTCTGCTGGTGGTTTAGCCCATTCTCCAGGAGCTGTATAATTTGGCCGCGTTGGTGGCTCTTTCGGATTCTCGTGTTCCGAATATGGAATCACGTGATCCGGTGGTCCTTCAGGATCTTCGTTCTCATCATTTTCTTCTGAGGAAAAGTTATCCTCGTCATAATTTTTTTCAATGGTATTTGTACCTGCAGTTTTGAGTGCATCATGTGAATCAAGTGGTATTTTATTGTGATATTGTTTTCCTGGTTTGATTGTTGTAAATTCATATGTGGAAGCAGACTGTTTTACGTTGTCATCATTTAAATAAGACAACGTAGTGCTGTATAACTTTTCTTCAGGCCTGTTTGTAAATATATTTGCGTATGATTGAAGTATAGCGGTTACAGAAGCTGATTGATGATTAGCCAAAGAGAAAAGAAGATCGTCAGCTAAGAGCAACAACGTTAATATTGTACATTTAAGCAAACTCATTTTTTCACCTCATTGTGTACATATAAAAACAATTAGTTTTCACAAAAGTCACACTCGCATCACTCAAGTCTCATGATAGAAAAAATGATTTTTCGTTTAAATTTTTGTAAACCTCTTTCTTATGCTAGTAATCTTTTAAAATAATTAAAATTTGCTTAAAAAACATAAACAGAATAAGCGTGAACAAGGCGTTAAATTAGCGGCTTTCATCCGACACTCCGCGAGCTGATCGTTTACAGCACTTTCGATAAGACAGATCGATCGGAACTGTTTGGCGCGCGCTAGTCGTAGCCTAATTTATATTTTCTCAACGGCGGTAAGATGGTAGGACAGAAAAAAGCTGACGAGCGTTTAAAGCAATCTTAAATCGGGCTCTATAGTCGAGTGCAAGTCCGGTAACGGCTTTACGGGCGTCACACTGGACTGATTCCGACTTCTGGTGGTTGTCCGACCAGAACGAGGTAGGCATAAAAGCGTGTATATTCGATGAGCTATTGTTTCCCTTTTTGTTAATCGTTTGCGGGCTCGAGGATAGACATTTCTCGAGGTAGAGAAAGAGCGTATATTTTCTTCTCTCGGTTTAAAATTTCATAGCGATGGAAATTTATATTTTCAGGGAAATATAAGTAGGATAAAACATTCATAAATATTACTTTTTACATGGGAAAAGAAACGTTAAATATTTGTAACGAAAATAGTTCTTGATTATTTATAAAATTTTTTTTCTTATGAAAAAGTAACCATTTTTCTTATTATATTGTACAATTGATTAACAAAATAACTTTTTCGTTATAATGAGGTTAAAATAAATCAAACATCTAATACCAGTATTATAAAATATATTACTGAAAATTATTTATTACAAATAAATCATACAAAATATTGATGAATTTTACATAATAATGTGCTAATATAATGTAATAATTTTCGAACTTATGCAATATAAATAATATTTAACACTTAACGCATTTACAAAAGAGTTAAATAAAATATACATAAGATTAATAGCTAATTTATGACGATAAAAAATAGAAAGCTATATTCGTCTACATTGTAACACGGTCGACAATTTCATCTAAACACAAAATCAATAAATAATAAGTAAAATATAGAAATCCGAAAAAAAAAAAAAAAAGAAAAGAAAACAAATATTCGTCGCATCGCGGATAAATAAAGCTTAAACTACAATCAGGGCAGTGTTGTCATAAAATTTTTTTTCCCCCCCTTTTTCGTCCCGTTTACGAAAGTATATTTCTTATCTTCATTTTTATTATATTAAGGTCTCAGGTACATTCGATGAAAGAGTTAAATGATTAAGGAGGCGAGATTAATCGCCTTTGACAAAAAAAAAAAAAAAAAGAAAAAAAGAAAAAATCAGGGTTTAAAAATAGGCTTCCAGGAATCGTTATCCTGCGTGTGTAACGTCGATGCAGCGGTCAGCATCGGCTTCTCGGACTTGAGCATCGCCGCCTCGGGCTTGAAAAAATCGATGATCGGATGATAATTGTAGTTTACTCGTCTCTGCGGCTCTTGGTACTCGTCGTCGAAGCCGCCGTTTTGTAATCGTACGCTCGATTCTAGTGCGTCTGGCTCGAACGCCTGGCTGAACCTGTAACGGATGGGAAAGGAGGACTTTTATTCGTTTATTCGTTTTTTTTCGAGCATTGTACTGTGTCTTCTCTTTTTCGCTCTTCTTCCTCTTTTTTTTTTTTTTTTTTTTTTTTTTTTTTTTTTTTTTGTATATGCGACGCAATGCCGCGTTTTTATTAGAGAATGAAATGCTTATTTTTATGTGTAGTAGTTACGAGCAAATTCAATTTTACTACTAGTATTCCAGTGGCATGTTTGAATTGCGACATGTCGTAATAGTGAGAAATTGTTGAATTCATTGAATAAGTATGTCATTGGGTAAGAAGTATATTTAAAATATTGGTTGATTCTATTGTTTTTATTTATATATTTAAAGACAATTTTTTTTTAATATAATTTATATATAAAAAATAATGCTTACAATTTTATAATCAGAAAAACTCTCAAATATTAATATTTTTACAAAAAAATCAATTATTTTTACAACCTTTTACTTTCCAACTCCGATGTATAAATGAACGTATACTCATAAGTTTAATAATTTACAATCTATTAAACTAATGGGTATACATTCATTTTTTACAGTAATTGAAATAATTACCTTTATTGGGTCATAAAAATTTAATATTATTGAAATTCAATTATGTTTATTAAAATACCTAAAATTACTTAGTTTATAATAACTATCCTCAATGAAAAAACCTTTTTTTATTACTAAAAGAAGAAAAGAAAAAAAAAAAAAAAAAAAGAATATAGATAAAAGAAGAAAGAAATCTTCACTTGGAAGAAAAAAAAAGGCTCTAACCTGTTAAGCGTAATATTGCCTGTGTTTTCTGGATAATCCGATACATCTGGTGGCGCGGACTCTCGACGAAAGGGTCGGTTCGGCCTATGGGGTCTTGGGCCCTTGTAACCGGGTGCCCTGGTGTTCGGCGCATGTTGCTGGGGCAACTTATCGAATGGTCTCGGTGCGTTCGTGGGTTTCCTGGGCCTCGGTGGCCTCACTACACTCGGTCTTCTCGAGCTGCTCGAATGTTGGAGTTGCGTCTCGTCCGCGTCCGATTGAGTATTGCTGCCGTAATTTTCGCGGAAGAGATTGATAGCCGCGGAGTCTAAGCTGTTGACGTATTTGTTGACTTGACTGGTACCTGTCGTAATTTATGTTATTTGATAGATAAACGTAAAACTTTGAACGAATTTACTATATGGTATCTCCGATCGATAATTGCTAACCTTTACCTAAGTGATGATCGCTCGTGGCGAAATCGGCTCCGGGAAAACTTTCTTGAGATTTGAGGGGTGGATCGGTTTGGTGAGGTGGAAATAGATCGGTATAACCGTGAACGTGACAGCTGCAACAAGTGGGCACCTTGAAGATGTCCATGTGCAAACCGAGCTTGGAATCCCAAGTTAACAAGCGATGGTAATTGTAAACTTGTACGCAGGACGAGCGATAATTTTCCGATATAAAGGAACAGCTTGCTCGTGGATTCCTATGAATTGATGAGAAATAATAGAATGAGTTAAATAAATTTTATTGAACTTTTTTATGAACTTTCTTTGGACATGTACGGATCGTATTTTATAAATTAAATTTTTCATTGAACTTTTTTTTTACGTCAAAAATGCAAATACTTTACCTAGATAGTATTATATTTTTTTAGATATATATTTTACGTTCAATATTTATTATTTAAATCAATAAATATTAACATTATTATTTAGTAATTTCATTTTAAGCAATATATTTCTAGCAGCGATCAATTGCCGAAATCCGCTTACAAAAGAAATACGTTACCAATCTCGATAGATCGGACTACAAATATAGTATATCGATAAAAAATAAACTACTTTAAATGCACCGACGTCTGTCGATAGCGTAATAATACAACGACATCGCGATAAAAAAAAAACAAAAAAGAATAGAAAAAAAAAAAAAAAAAAAAAGATTCGGTACGTTCGTTGGAGACATTGATATAATCTTTTATTTTTCTCTCAATTTCGACCGCAACTTTTCATAATTAAACAATCATTATCAGGCCAGAACGAGAGCGGAAAATCTTACAAAGTATATTATGCGTTCGCGTGGGCAAAGGATTTGAAATTTTTACGAGATATTTTAGGACAATCAAGGTTGCGGATATTAAACGGATTATAACGCGTGTACACGAAATAAAATCTTTATTGTTACGCCTTAAAATTCTACTTTGGCAACCGATTATATACCTTTTATATCTAGCGAGCCGTGAGTTTTTTTTTTTTTTTTTTTTTTTTTTTTCTTTATCCTAAACGTCGCACCGCATAATAACTTGTTTCTCGAGAATTTGATACTCTTGGTTGATAATGATTTTAATGATAATGATCGGAACGCTTGTCGCTAGGTGAATTCGAAAGGAATTACGATTCAAAATAAATCTATGTAGCTTATTCTAATATATATTGTTATTAATTTACTAATATTTTTTTTTTTTTAATAAATTTTGAAAATAAAACTTTTTTAAATAATTTATTTCGTATATACACGTTTTTCACAATAAACATTTAATACCTAATCGATCATTGACAAAGATTTAATATAATAATAATAAATCAATTTATATACAAATTATAGCCTCGACGACAAATATACTCGTATCACGCCTACTTGAATAAAAAAGATTAAAATTCGGTTTTTCTTATTTAAAATTTTATCGGCAAAAATGTCTTCTTTATAACTTCCAAAGAAAAAAATATATATATCTTTTGTTTTATAAAATATAGAGCAACGATTACGCAATACCGGAGCCGGTCCTTTCGAATTTCCAGGAAAAACCTGCAAAGGATTTACGCAACAAAGGGGAAGTTACTAATCTTTAAAATGGAAAGGAAGAAAAAAAAAAAAAATATATATATATATATATATATATATATATATATATATATATATATATATATATATATATCTATAAAGATATCCTGGGTAAGCGATTCGTGCGCATCGATCTATCAATCTATTATCGTATTGGTAAAACCACAAAAGAATTTATTGGGATGCGAATTATTCAAGCATTGAACAAGCCGATGTTTCTTTTATTTTTTTTTTCCCCTTTCTTTTTTTTTAATTCGACTTTATAGAATCGTCGACGGTTTTGCAAACCGCCAATTTTGCGGAATCGAACGTAGTAATCGAACAAAGTAACACCGCGACGAGAAAGGAAAGATACAAATTTTTTAATTTTCTTTTTATAGGATCGATATATGTCTTTTATACTCAATGGTGCATGTGAAAGGAGGGAAATTGAATAGTCGTATTTTTCTTATTAATTATTTTATGCAACGCGCGCTCGTGTCCGTAACGAGCCCGAGTCGTTTGATTAAAAGGATAAGGATAAAAATAAACCATAATTATTGTCTTCATGTAACGAATTTTGTGAGAAAGTTCGGGCAATTTATACGTTATAATATATACATCGAGGTAATTATAATGATTTTTTACGACAATTTAATAAGATTAATTCGTTGATCAAATCGATCGACGCGTCGAATAATTTTTTACGAAAGACCCTTTATTACGCCGTAATTTTAATGTTTAAAGTAAAATTTTATCTTTAGCGTGCAATTCACGGTTAATTTTCTTAAATAAATAGTCTTTTTCTTTCTTTTTTTTTTTTTTCTTTTTTTTTTAATGTAAATTTTAATTATTATATTAATAAATGTATTTACAAAATTTATAAATCAAGCGTTTCTAATTGATCGAGATAGCGAAATTAACTTTTGTAAAATATAACCTTAAAACAAAAAAAAATTAAGTAAATAAAAAAAAAAATTAAAAAAAAATAAAGTAAAATCAAAATGTCGCATTAATTTTTCTGTTAATTTCACGAGAATAAAACTTTTTCATATCACGTGATAATTTACTTTTACGTAAGCAAACAAAAAAGCTACAGCTCGTTTTTCTTTCCAACGATACAATAGAATATCGATCTCCGTGTGAAAGAAAAGAAAAAAAAAAAAAAAAAAAAAAAAAGTTTCAATTTATATAAAAATATATAAAGTTCTTCAACGAGCACTTTCTACAAATCCTCGACGCGGCTTCCGATTGTCGATTATTCACGCTTCTTTCTATCGAACGAACTCGATCTCTTGTATACTTAAAGTACCGGACACCCGTTGATATAGCTTATGTAGGTATCCGATGTACTCGCTTTAAATTGAGTAATCGAATGTCGGGGCGCGAGCTGTTAAAAGATTATCGCGAAATTTTTTATAAAATAAAATTTTCTTACCAGCGTTGAAGGTAAAAATAATTGAACATATCGCGTTAGTTAATTGCGTAAGGTATCTTTTGCGCCTTTTTTTTTTTTTTTTTTTTTTTTTTGTTTGTTTGTTAAACGCGCGAGAACGTTCAACGTACGGATATTTTAATTAACCTTCTAAAATCCTGTATATTTTGCTATAAAAATTTTCGTTATTCAAATTGAGAAAAAAAAAGCTTGGGGTTAGAAAGTAAAGTATCGGGTGAAAGTTTAAAAAAGCTGTTATTCGTTCTATTTATTCTAAATTGAATTCTAAATGCAATAAATCGAAAGTCTTTGATAACGTCACCGATTATTGAATAAAATCTTTATTAATTTAATTATTATAGAAAATATTAATTAATATAAAGTATTTTCTTGCGATTGAAAAATTATTAATTTTAGTTATTAAGTTGAGTTTAACGGTTTCGATCAAAGTATACGGATATGGAAAATATTTAAAAATATTATTTTATTAAAACTAGTAAATTGTAAAAGTCTTTTACCTTTCTATTCGTTTGCTTAAAAATTTTAAATTACTCATCATGCAGTCGAATTTCTCTTTCGAATAATAAAGTAGAATATTGATGTTTTTTTTTTTTTTTTTTTTTTTTTCAGACGAAGTCTAATGTCACGGTTGACGTATGATAGTTCCCTATACTACATATCATGAAAAACGATCGCCGAAGGAATTCAAATGATAATGTACACAATTGTCGAGCTGGTCGAGTAGTGAAAGTATATTCATCAAAAGCGAACATTTTGCTGTTTGAAATTGGATAGAAATTACATTTCGCTGGATATTTACAAGCCTATGTATCATCGTATACACGTTGTAATTTTTCAATCGAAAGTTTATTTTAGCTAATGCCGGCGATATTTTACCATTCGAAAAACAAAGTGCCACTAATTAATTTCAGAAGCAAAGACAGCGAAATCTCGACACCTAATCAAAGCGACTAAATCATCTCGAGGAGATAATAATTCTACGGCTTATCATCGAGCGTAAATCACAAACTCGTACGAGAACTTGTTCTTCTTCTTTTTCTTTTCTTTTTTTTTTCTTTTTTTTTTCTTTTTTTTTTCTTTTTCTCTTTTATTTTTAACAACGCACCGAGTTAATAACAAGAAGCAAAGCAACAATGAAACAGAAAGACTCACGTGCACTTTTCAAGCCTGAGGGTCTGGCTGTGTTCGCCGGTGTTTATGATGTACTTCCAAACGCCGGACGCCGCGCGCGCCAATTGCGGCCTCGCGTATTTCACCTGTGAAGGACAAGTGAAGCCCTCCTCCACGTTATCGTAGCCCAGGTTATTGCCGTTCCCGTTCCCGTTGAATTCGTACTTCCTGCGAATAAAGAAACGTTGGCGTATTTCGATTTATTAAGCCGAGACGAAAGTTATTGAGCTTATGGATTGATTTTTTTTTTTTTTTTTTATCTTGATATTGTCGGGAATATGTTATCCGTTCATTTCTTTTTTTTTTTTTTTTTTTATAATCTATTTCTTTTCAATTTAAAAATTGCTAAAACAGTATCCTTTATTTTAATAATGTTTCAAAATATTATATATTTTATTGCGAAAAATATTAAATTGTAATTTGTGTAAATAATAAAATTTTATGATCGAAGTAAAAAAATTAATGTAAAAGTTTATTTTTGTTTTTTTTTTTTTTTTTTTTTTTTTTTTATACGTGTTTTTGTCATTTTCTAGTAAATAAATTAAATTTTAGTTTTCACGGTATACAGTAAATAAAATTATAAATTTAAATTTATAATTAATAATTTTTTGTCAAGTCCATAATTTAATTAATAATGACTCTTGACGATTATACAGAAGACATTTTTTTAAACGATTCGACAGCGCCTGTGCGGCCACATCCCGTCGTACACAAAAGTACCATTACGAAAGCGTAAACAAGGCGCCGGCAAGGCGTTCACATCGGCCAAACCGGCGTAATGTCGTCGACTCACCTTTTGATCTCGTTGCTGGTCTCGAAGCGGTTTTCGTATCGCTTGTCGTATCTTTTATCGTAGCTCGTTTTGTACGATGACTGGGGTATATCGTCCTCCTCGGTTAATCCGTTGTCCTGGACTTTAAAATCCGTTAGCAATGCCGCGACCATTTCTTTATTGTTCCGTATGCTACGCATTATGGCTTCACTGTGGGAATAAATGAATTGAAACAATACGTAGGAGAAAGAGGAGGTTCAATCGTCGTTTAGATGTACGGATGATTTTTAAACGATCTCGTCTCACCGATGCGACGATGATTTTAAAAAATAATTCCTTTGTCGTCGGGATGCTAATAACTGTTCTTTATATTTACGTGTCTGATAAAGGAGTGCGCACGGATATTGACTTTATACTAAAGTACATACACACAATGTATATGCTTTACATTGAAATTATAATATATACATCAACTAAAACAAAATGAAGCGTTAACGTATTAAACGTCGACGTTGTAATTATTAAAATTACGTTAATAATACAAAATTTGAAAAGCAACCTGTCAATCAATGTCAACCGGAAGGTAAATATCGTAAACGTAAAAGAAAATGAAGTCCCGCGAAACAAGCAACGCAATGATGCATTGCGATCGGAAAGAGAACATTAACCACCGTATACGGCAATAGCATCCACCGTTAAGACACTTTCGCAGTACACACGTTTACTCTCTTTCTCTCTCTCTCTCTCTCTCTCTCTCTCTCTAATCTGGCATTCGGCATAATAATACGTACATGGGATAATCGGCGGCCTCCAGGCACACGGTCTTGGAAAAGAAAGTGCATTCGCTTTCCGTCGGCGCTCTTTTCGAATCGTTCGGACGTCTCGTCGGTGGCCGTTGTCCCACCATCGGACGCAACGGCTTATCTTCGTTATTGCGAATGAATAAAAACGGACACGCTTTATTCCCTTTACTTTAAATTTATGTACATATACACGCGCGCGTGCGCGCGCAAGTGCGTTTCATCTCGCTTGCTTTTTTTTTTATTATTATTATTATTATTATTTCTTTCTTTTCATTCATTTTGTCTTTCGATCGAACGAAGTGAAAAGACGAAGGAGAGTTAATTTACGATGGTAATTATCGATAATGGATATATAAGCTGTACCGAGGGAGACTTTTATCTTCATCGAGCGCTTTTTTGCTCCTCGATGTTTATAATCTCTTGAACGAATGCGTTCCGATGATAGAGAAATTCCGTTTCGTTTCTCTTACGATGCGTTTCGTTTTCATTTTCGCGATTTGTTAAGTTCTTGATTTTATTCTACGTAGGATTCTACATGGAACGGTGAGTAATTCATATAAAATGAGGAGAATCGAATAGTGTCAAGAGTATAGTTACATTAAATGATTTTATCTTTAATTTTTATCGTTTAAGTTTGAAAAATAATCTTGGAAAACTCATCGGATAGTAGGGAAAATAGGTCTGCATTAATTATAGCTCCATAATACAATATAAATAATCATTTTTTTGAATAATGAAATACATCAATTATATACTCACAAGGAGAATAGATGAAAAAAAAAAATAAATAAATAAATGAATATAATTTTATTTTATAAAAGAAATAATTATTAAAAATTAATTTTGCATATTAACTTTGCCAGATTTTATAAATATGTGTATATAATTATAATTGCGGTATCAATTATATATCATTACCGATTTCACTTATATATAATTAAATGTACGGCGATAACCAAAAAAAAATTAATACATCTCAAACATTGCAATTCAAATAATTGATTCAACAAGGAATAAATCTTACGATACATCCGACTAATTTTTCTTATCAACACTTATAATTAGACGTAAAGAAAATACTACGCAATATCTCTTACCAAAAATCTCCTTCGTTTTCACAAATCGAATCGATCCACCATGAATATAAAATAAAAAAAAAAAACAAACGAATAACGAAATTTTAAACATTCGAATACATACCTGGATAAACATTTCTCCTATTAACAGAAGGACGTCTAGTCGGCATCGAGTAATACGGTCTTCTGTATTTAGCGGGTCTTGCGTATCTCAGCTCCAATGGCTAAAAAATAATCGCAAAAGCAAAACGGATATGTTATGAAAATATCTCTGCAGCAGACGAAGATTAAACGTAAAGAAAAAAAAAAAAAAAAAAAAAAAAAATAGGTATAAGAAAAAGAAAAGAACCGCATTTATTCTAAATTTATGCGTTCAAGCGTAAAGCTAGCCGTATGCGAAAGAGAGAAAATTGTGGAAGCGTATAAGTTCCACGCGCTAATTGCTGGTCAAAATGGAAAGTTCTCTTTGGTTGGTCTGCGCTCAGCGGGATGTGTGTCGGGCCGATTATAATGCAACAAAAAATAGCCGCGAATGTAACAAACGCAATGAATCTCTCTCTCTCTCTCTCTCTTTCTATCCCTATCTTTTTCCCTTTTGATTATTTTCGCGATTCCCGCACATGCGTGTGAAAGTCCTTTCTTTTTTTTTTTTTTTTTTTTTTTTTTTTTTTTTTTTTTTTTTTTGCCAATCGCGCAATGGAGAGTATCGCGACTCGTTCCGTAAACTCCGATCGGAGAGAAGATGAATGAATGGATGTATCGGCGGATGTACACGTAAGTTGGTATTGGTTTGTTGATATGGGTGCCTCTTACCTGTATGGAAATGTGTATATATACATATACGCAAGAGACGGTTTCGCGCGGAACGTTTTGTTTTCGTTTTGCAACGGCATGGGAGGGAAAACGGAGATTATCGTTGGATTTGTTTTATTTTGCGACGTCGCGTTGAAGTAATAAAGGCTTTTGATTAAATTTCACCGACACTCCTTAATGAGAATAATTTACATTGAAATTTGTTAATTACTCTTGTTTACCGTTTTCATATATTTCAACGTTTTACATCGCATAAATTTTCGTTATTTATAGAAGCGTTTTAAATATTAAATGATTTTCTAATCAAATTATTCGACGTAAATATATATCCCGATAATCGTTTAACCAAAGTATCGTAATTTCATAAAATGTACTACCGTTATACCCAATTTTTCTCGTTTTTTTTTTTTCTTGTTTTTTTTTTTATTTTTCGTTTCGTTTTTGAAAACGAACGAAACGTCAATAAATCCGTGCTGTAGACTTAAATGGAGCCTTTACGATCAAAGCGACGCGTTTTTTTTTTTAACACTGCCGAAAGTAGCATAACGATCGCGATCTTTAATAAGCATCGGTCGTTCGGGAAAAAAGTGAAATTTTTTGAATTACCTCGTTAACGATTAAAAGGGAGGTGTGTTTATACACGTGAAATAATTATGACACTTAATTATTCACATAAATACGGCGGTATTTATTATCAAGGCAACGAGAGAAAGGACTTTCCATCGATCGCACATACATATATGCACCGAAAGAAGACAGGTGTTATAATTATCGGACTATTTGTACAATGATGTTACTTAAACGCGCGATTTATTATGGTTTTTAAAAAAAAATCAACGTTTAACGATCGCCCAGAGGGAAAATTTTGAGTTCAACGTTTTCGGTAAGAAATAAGTCGCGCAGGTTGTTTTTTTTTTTTTTTTTTTTCATTTAACGAGACTCGGAACTTCTTTATCTCGTCGCGATCGTTATGAGTAAAGTTTATATTTTGTCAGTATTTTAATTAACTTATTAGCAAACAACGTGAAATAAAACTTTTTTTTTTTAATCTATTAAGAAGAATATATTACGCTTCCTTGTATTCATAGTTTTAAGTATGTAAGAGTAAAGCTAAAGCATTCGCAATTTATTTTAACAAGATTATTATTGTTATTTTCTTTTTTTTTTTTTTTTATTAATTTAATTATTTTACTATAAGTTTCAATGAGAAGTTATATATTTTTAGTATACGATTCCGTAACGCTTTACATAATTATTTGTACTAAAAATTTTATAACTAACATAGGCAAAAAAATTGTCGGATGTAATTTTCTACATTTATAATGTTACATAATTATAAACTTTTTAGCAATTTTAATCTTTAATAAAACCTTTTCAGAATTAAAAGAGTTTAAAAAAAATTTGTAAAATCTTCGCTGCTTTCCACTTTGGTATTAAATTGCTTACATCTTCGTTGCAATTTAACGTTATAATGTACGGGAAATTACAAAGGATGACTTTTACCGTCTTCTTTAATTACCATCGTGACAAATTTTCTAATGCGAATGAAAATTACGGTAAAGGTTTAAAATATTAATTTCCATTTATATAACTTTATAACATTAGTGATAAAATCATTCATAAAAATTTATGATATTCAAGGTTTTTAAAAATTTTATTTTAATAACGATATCTTCATTAATTTATGAATCATCTTCGTTAATCGCTTACAACCCTTTTCCCTCTTAGAAAAAAAAAAAAAAAAAAAAAAATTAAAAACAACGACAAAAAGAAAAATGAATCTTGTTTTATTCTCACCTCCGGCAATTCTTCGGGTCTCTCATCATCCTCGTCGTGTTCCTCGTCGCCGATGGTCTTACCTACATCGACGCTGATTGGCATCGGCTCGCGAGTCGCATTGTCGTTGCCGATGCGCGAGCTTATATCCTTAATCGATGTCTCGCTCGACTTTTTACCTCCGTTGACAACCTGCGTAGACACCAGAGTTGCCTTTAGCAACTTTTAATATTCTGACATCGCTCTCGCTATGCGCACTTTTATTAGATTATCGGTCAAGGATCCGAGGTTTTTTATTTATTTATTTATTTATTTTTTTTTTTTCGCGCTATTTTGTTTGTGCTTTTCTTTCATCGGTTATGAGTTGAACGTTTGGTTTACGTAGCGAGACGCGTGGCTTTTTTTTCTTTCTTTTTTTTGATGAAAATATTTATAAAAATATACGAAGTTTTCTTATCGTCATAGTTAAAAAATCAATTTATGATTTTATAATATATTTTTACAACTCAAAGTTAGAAAAAAAAAAATAGAAATAATCAAGGCAATTGTTTTAATTTAAAATTAAACCTCGACTAGTATCTACTTTTAACTCAAATAAGTGAAAACCATTCAATTCTGCAGTAAGTACATCGTTCTATTAATGTACCGTGGCATACTTATAATTGAGTAAATTAGTACACTGGAACTTAGGCTGGTTTTCACTTATTCAGATTAAAGACGCGCCGCTTTATGCTTTCTTACATGAGACGTGTCTAACCGATATTAAGATAATTTAATTGTAAGTTATAAACTTATGGTTATATAAAAATAAAATAAAAAGTTAAAATAAAATAAAAAGTTGCTCGAATCCCTGATTATTCTACGTGAAATTTAATGCAAACCTTTTATAATAATCACGTTATTTTAAAATTTTGTTTAAGCGATTTATTTACGACTAGCTTTTTTTTGTACATTAATATCAAAATAAAAGCTTGAAGATAAATTGCTTTATAAATGTTTGCTTTATAAGTTATAAATTCTTTATACAGATAAATTTTACAAAGTACAATTTACGTTGTAAAATGTATATAAACTCACGCTCGTTACAATTTTTTGAGCCTTGACGTCCTTGTTTCCCAACGTAACATTGTTCACTTTCAAAGAGGCAGATATTTGGCCAAGTTCGCCCTCGTCCTCTTCGAATTCGGCATCCAAATTATCCTCGAAGCCCGCGTCATCATCGATCCTCGTTGCCTCGACCCTCGATAGTACGACAGCGAGCGTCTATTCCATAAGCAAAGACAAAAGCGATAAAAAAAATATTTATATTGAAAAGATCGTAAAAGAAAAAGATCGTAAATTTTCACGGGCGAAAGTTTTTAGTGAAAAGCGACAATAATTAGGAATGAAGAAATGGAAAACGGATAGTTCAAGAGACGTACGAAGAGAAAGAGAGATACTTTTATGCGAAAAATTATGAAAGTCATTCGTATACGAAAGAGAAAAAAAAAAAATAACGACGACAAGAAGGAAATATGATTTTCTCTAACGTACAAACTCGGCGCGCATCGACACCTGCTTGACCCACTAAAATCCCTCTTTTATATAGCTGATTTCACTGAATTGTTACAGTGGCTGCATTAGTGCTTCGTTAATGATCTAAGATTTATCGTTTGTCAAGGAAGAAAAGAAATAATAGAAAAAAAATTAACAACAGTTCCGTGCAAAATAATTTTTTTCCTTGATAATGCGATTCGTTGTCGAAAAAAATTAATAGTAGTAATAGTAAGACAAAAACGGGATAATATCTGGGTTAAGTTAATCCGCTCGAGCGCATTAAAACAAACTTTTCACGAACATGAAAAACTTTGTGTCTCTTCTTCCGAAAGCGCCGTTAAAATGAAATAAATCCGATCGTTGGTTCATTATCATCCGTTATCCAAGAATCAATAAACAGTCTAAGACAGTCCCATAACCCATAGCCGATAATAAATATATCGTTACCATAAAAATAAGACCGACGATCGCCGTTGACGTCCTCATGCTGCTCGCGCAGGAGGTAACCGTTGTTAACGCGCACAAACACCGCGCGTCTCAACTTACGAGTGACGAAATAAAACGTATAAGTCACGATTTACAAAAAAAAAAAAAAAATAAAAAAAAAATATAAAAAATAAACAAGAATCACTCTTTTATTAAGATGGAAAGACTCTCGCGCGACACACACGAGGAGCTCTATGTTCGAGTATCAGCAGCTGACTGTTGCCGCTGGTGTTGTGTTGGCGCCAACCTCATCTCTCGCGACTCTCGCTCTATACACCTGCTCTCCTCTTGCTTACTCACTCTCTCTCTCTCTCTCTCTTTCTCTCTCTCTCTCTCTTTCTTTCCCTTGCGCTCGTGTGCTTTTTGTAGGTCAAAAATCCGCGTCTACCATCGTGTACACACACGCGTCGTTGTCGTCGTCGTCGTCGTCGTTATCGTCCGCTCTCTCGGCGCCCGGCGTAGATATGTTCTGTCCCCGCCGCAGCGTGTGATGCGTGATGATAGATGCTCTCGTTCGATGGAGGGGCGCGAGGAAGGGGATTTTTGTAAGAGCAGAGTAAGGAACCCGATGTGAATTGTAGAGCTGCGTTAACGTAGTGACCGAGAAACTCGTAAGCGAGAAACAGAGTGAGGGAGTGAGAGAGAGAGAGAGAGAGAGAGAGATGCTGCCGTTGCTTCTGCTGCTGCTGCTGCTGCTGCTGCTCAGGTGAAAGAGAGCGAACGAGACGCGTGTTTGAGGAAACGATTGAGAGGGAGAAAATTCGTCCGGGGAAGTCGGCCAGCGACTCTTCTTCTTTTCCTCCTCCACCGTATCTCTATTGGCTTGGCTTTATTTATTAATCCGTTGACGTATGTATGTTACATGCACGTTTGGGTTTCGTTTGCTCGCGCGCAAGCGCGCGTCGTCAGTCCGAGTGAGAATGCAGCTTTGCGCTAATCCTTGTCGATGACTGGCTTCCCACCATTCTTCTTTATTTATCGACTATCTTTATTTATCATTGTCTCCTTTGAATCGTTATAAATGTCGTCGATAGATGAAATTGATGGAGGATAAAAACAGTGAAACTTTTCCCGGTTTTTGTGGTTACTTTGATTCTAACCGTAGTCTGATTTGGAATGGAAAAGTGGATTAAATAAAGTTTTGTTGATAATAATTTTGTACCTTATAGATTAAAAAGTATACACAAAATAACTTTATTTTTATATTTCTTGACACATTCATCTTTAATAATTAATATTATGTAATAAAGGTTATTTATTTTTCTTTTTATATAATTGCATGAAAAATGAAAAAAATAAATGTCAGATAAAATAACATCGAAAGATACGCTAATAGATTGATTTTAAATCCAATAAAACACCGGTGACTGCATTAATCGTCTACGTTATCAGAATTATGTAAATATTTAATTGACGTAATAAATCAGATTTAATTCATTGCAGCTTGTATTTTCTTTCACTTTAGGAAACCAGAATTTTATCAAAATTTATAGAATTCCATGCTTTGAAAACTAGTAAGATCAATTTCTAAAAAACTCTCTTTCTAGTCACAAATTATCTTTTTTCATGTAAAAAAAAAAAAAAAAATCTTTCAAATAATCTTTTATAAATTTTCTAACATTTGACAAAAGTCACAACTATCGTTAAATAAATAAAAAAAAAAAAAAAAAAAAAATTATTCAAAATCTTTCTTTACCATCGACTTACCTTTCCCTCGGTCTCCTTAACACTGGAAAGTATAAGCACTGTAAGCATTGACCAAGCATCGACGAGGAGTCAATGAGCTCAGCCTCTATGATGGATTCTCACTTTCAAAGCCAAGGTGACGCTTTCCAAGGCTTCCACAGTACCTCGGCGCGCGCCTACTCATACTTGACACTGTTGCTCGCGAGGTTTTACGGTTTACTTACTCTCCCCGTCGCCTTTCGATCATTTTTCGTTCGATAAACTGGAATGCGTTTGAATTTATTTTGATATTTATGATGCATTAAACTAATTTAACGCCTTTTATTAACAATCTTTTTTTATTTATTATTGATTATTTGCGTATCGATAGCGCGATTAAAGAATAATGAGAAACTTTTTATTTTTAAACAATATAACGCAGCCATACGTTTGTATAAATTTATTGGATTGAATTAAGAGGAATTTAATTTTGTTTATTTATGTATTTATTTATTTATTTATTTATTTATTTATTTATTTTTTTATTCGACCCATTATAATTTTTAATTTTCGATGTATTTCGCCGAAAAAATAAAAGATATTAAAAAGAAATTTTTATATATTAGAAAACTGGAACGTACTTATAAATGCCAAAACTTTCTTCACATAAATTATGGCTTATGAAAAATAAAGTAGAACGAAAAATTTGAAAATTATAAAACGTTTAGCTTTACCGACTATAAAGTAAATTTGATGGACGATATGCCGTTGATTAAATGCATTAACATGCTGTATACATTATACCATTAATGTATTCAAATGATAAAAATCAAAAATTATCATCTGATATACGCTATAAATATAACTTATAAACTTTTATATGACGTACGAGAAATAAAAAAGAAAGATTGTATATAGTCCATTGTGTATTACTGTACTTGATTGAATCGATTTTAATTCTCGTACAACTTTCTTCGAAAAATTAAAAGCCGGCAATTTTTCAAAAATCCATGAATTTTTTAAAATTTCAACGCTTCTTTTAGCTCAATTTTCATATCCTCATCTGTTTATGATAATAAGATGCGCGATGCATAATGCATACTAAAGCTACCAGTTTATGCATTGACTTATCTTCTCGCCGAGCTTTTAAACATGCTTTCACAAAACTTTGCGATAACCGTTCGAATTAAATCGACGTTAAGCTTTGTTTCCTTTTTTTTTTTTTTTTTTTTTTTTTTTTTAAATTAATGTAGAAGATGGATAATTTTATGCAAACTTTAATTTTTTTATCAGTTGCTACATGTTGAACGACGAATAACTGAAATTTTCATGGATTTTTTGAAAAATCACCTAAACGAAATTTAATACCTGTTATTGTTTGGTAAATTACGATTTATTTTACCGTAATTTTGTAAAGTTAATTCAAAATCGTTTTTCAAGCGTGCGGAACGAAAGATAAAAAAAAAAAACTATCATGTACTAAGATGTGTTCCTCTTTATACGTTAGTTTATCATAATATAAAAAATTATCAAATTGATTTAATAAAGGAAATGAAAAGTTAATTTCAATTGTTAATAATATTAAACAATCATCATAAAAAAAAAAAAAAAAAAAAAAAAAAAAAAAAAAAAACCAAAGGTTTCGAAAAATTCGTAATTCATTTTAATTAACTTATGCGCTATCTAAAAAAAAAAAAAAAAAAAGAAACGTTGGTCCTCAAAATTATTCGCTTGCGAGAAAAGAGACCAACAAAGAAAGAAAGAAAGAAAAAAAAAAAAGAAACAAAAGGCAATATACGTTCAAAATATAATTAACCGGATGAACATTAGCGGCGTAGGAAACAAAAAACGTCTGCATTAAAAATTTTACTTTCTTTTTCGGAAGGCTAATGGCCCACTCGATGAGCTCTCTCTCTCTCTCTCTCTTCTCAAGAAAGAGAGAGAGAGAGAGAGAGAGAGAGAAACGAACCTGAGAGAGGAGACAATCGCGCGACTTCTTCCCGATATGGACGTAAAAGTCTTCGTCGACGTCGACGTGTATGCGCGCGTGTATTTTTTTCTTTCGAGAAAAACACGAAATATACGTAAACAGATGTGTTTTTGAGTTTCCGCGTGTAATATAAAAGTAACTAATTACTCGTAGTCTAGGTATCTGTGAACGTTGATTATCAATCGTTACAACGCAGGTGTATACTAGTAACAGTATACACACGGTACTTTGTCATCGAGCGAGCGAGAGATTCCGTGATCGCTTCGTCTTTGTTTCTCCTTTTGTGAGAATGGAACGTTTCAACGGTACACTTTCTAGCTATTCTCCCATAATATCTTCTCGTTTCTCTTGCGACTGGCTGTTACTCCCGTGTTCCCTTGATTTTGCAACGAGAGAGAAAGATGCATACGACTATATCCACATTTGTCCGTGTAATTATAATGGCATTACTTTCCTAGTCGGCCTTTCACATATTTCGATGATTTTCTCTCGGCGACTTACAGCTTGAATTATTCCGTCGACATGTATATATAAAATTCGGAAAGTCGAAAAGACTTTCGAACAACGGTGTCGATCTCTTACACAGTGGTAATATAGAAACGTCGCTTGAATAAACATCGACGTTGTAAATTACAATCGTTAAGTGTATAATTGAATTTTTATATATTTGTATATCTTATTGATTGTTTATTGAAAGCAATCATTGTTTATACCACAAAGTACTCTGTAGCAATGCGAATAAAAAAGATTATCGACGCTGTGAGGATAAACAACGCAAAAATACGCTAAAACAAACGAACGATTTATATTAATTAGACGAAAAATTATACAAGCTGGTAATACATCGCTTCAACGTAGAAATAGATTTGTTAATATGTAGATCGAGTCACAATTTTCACCGGCTATATAACCATGCGTTACATTATACCTAATTACAATATTTTACGATTTTATTCGATTTACGGTGCATTAATTCATCCGTATATGTATACGTTATCGAAAATTTGCGAAAATTAATTAATTTTGTATTTTTCATAATCTATGATTTAATTTATTTTTTAAACGTTACTTTATACTTTATGGTCGAGCGATACGAGCGTTAATTACTATTTTATTGGTTTTGAACAAACTGAAAAACTATAGTAATTTGTTCAGGCACGAAGCCTCTTGATTAATTGTAAGAATAAAATGTTTGCTTAAAATTAGATTAAAGGCTTGACATTATTTTTTTATAGTTATCAATAGAATTTGTAAAAATAAAAAAAAAAATAAAAAAAAAAAAAAAAAAACGAATCGAATGTAAATTTTCGTATACAATTACATTCATGTATCGACAAACTGAGTCATAAATTTTTAATAAATTTTCATTTTTAAAACTGATGATTATAAAAAAATTTCTTCATCTCTTCATTTAAGCCATTATCGTGCGTTTATTGAAAATAAAAGTAATTTCTTTCAAAAACGATAAATCATCTGGTACTTTATCGCGATTACATTAGATATATATCAAACGACATCGTGAAGAAATTACAAAACGAATTTTTATCAATTATCCCTCTAACCTTCCCGTATTACAAACCACAATGAAAATCATACACCATTTATATAAAGATAAACAAAGGCATTCGATCGTTCGAGCGTAATAAACTTCCTCAACAAATTACCTCGAATAATAATCAAGAGCGCGTAATCGCCCTGCCCCCACCCCTCGCATTTAGCAATGCTATATCTCGCCTCGTCTCTCTCTCTCTCTCTCTCTCTCTCTCTCTTAGCCAATACTCCATAAACGCACGCGCGAATGTAATACAAATGCAAACGAGAATCTCATTATCGATCTAATACAACGAAATCCCATCGATGCTTACTATATACCGCTGCCGTTTTATCTCGTTATATCCAAACCCAACCTATAAGCATACGCGGGTAAGAAAAGTATTTCCAACGTTATATACATCCGTGAAAAATATCCATCCAGTCGAAGAATGTGGCGCAGGTTATGCGCGCGTATAGCGAAGGAGCAAGGAGGGATAAAAAAAGAAAAAAAAAAAAAAAAAAAAAAAAAAAAAAAGGTGTGGAGGGGAATCGCGCGAAAATAATCGGCCGTTTGTTTCGGCTCAAGGTTCCCTCGCTGTATACGGACGCGCGTTCGCGCGCGAGTACGAAAGGGCAAGCTTACACCGCGACGTGTTTACGACAACTCGCTATTCTCTCCCGGCGAGGGGTATATAATTGTAGCTCGGTTTCTCAGCGTATATATATATATATATATAAAAGTTATCGCGCACGAGATATGCAATAGAGAGAGAGAGAGAGAGAGAGAGAGAAAGATAAAAGAATAACCCAACAACGCACGTAGAATTGTATAGATGTAGAGATACTATATGCGGGAGGAGAGGCCACACGCGACGAGGGCAGGTTTTGTGCCGATGGACCGAGGGATTGTGCTTTATCGCTAGAGAGGATGAATATTAAACTAGAGTCGAGTGCATGACGAGTATGTAACGTTAGAGAGAGAGAGAGAGAGAGAAAGAGAAAGAGTCCGAGGGTGGATACGATTCCCAAATGTGTTATAGGGTGGAGAATGTATTCGTTTATGGCGAATTGTTTTATTTCCGACTGTATCGATAAATGATTATACGTATACTCGTCTTTATGGGATCTTTTTATAGTTTACAGTATTTTTATAAAAATGTTTAATACTCGAAATCGTAGTAAATTTCATATTTGTAATATAATAATACAACGCATCGTAAATGAATTTTCGTTTACTCGCTCGACGCTTTCGCTTCGAAGCCTCAACTTAAAACGATAATATTTTACGTACGTTATCGCGTCGTCGCGTCGAATTGCATTCTTCTAAAATAGCCGGCAGTCGCGTAAATAATATGTATTGCGTGAATAACGGGGAGAGAACGCGCGAGTTAACAATGATAAGTTTTTATAACGATTTAAAGCGATCGTTTCGAAAAGGTAAATAATTTTGTATAGAAATACGTGTAAGTTAACCGTAGGACAGATGCCGAGAGTCTAATATCTGTTATTTACGTTTTACTTACGAGTACTAACATCGATAAATTTTTGCAAGACGAATCGTAAAGTAGTATTCATTGACGATTTTAGTATCGCTTAACCTACATTCTTCCGTAAGAAATTTTGTTTGTTCAACTTTCGATGGATAAATTAGTCGAAAGAGTTTCTAAAATTATTAAATTATATGCAAAAAAAAAAAATAAATAACCGAGCGATAAAATATAAAAATTATCATTTGTAGCCATAACAACTGCTCTCAAAGTCGCAATCCAGAATAATCTTTCGTCGTTACTTCTCAAATGTATAAACACTCGATATCTATAATTCTAGAAAGTATAAAAAAAAAATAATTTTATACCCGCTCGCAATGTTTTAAAAAAAAAAAGCAAATTTGAAAATAAAAAAAAAAAAAAAAAAAAAAAAAAAAAACAAATTAAATAAATAAATACTATCAAAATTATGAAAGCTATAACACACCGCGAGTCAACGATAAGACAAAGCGCTCGAGATTTTTCGGGCGTTTTCTTTACTATCGTACGAGATTTCACTTTCGGCGAAACTAGCCACGAGAGCAACGATCTCGCAACGCGCACGCGTTTATGTATAAGTGAGACAAAGGGAGAAAAAGATAGAGAGACGGTATTAAAGGTGAACGTTATTTTTCGAGAGACGAGTTAGCCCACGACCGATTCGTTATCTTTATTACCGCTCGTTTCGATGCATTTATATACATATGCGCCTCGTGAACTGGATTCTCTCGCACAACGAGTATAAACTCATCCCTTATTCTCCTTTCTCTTCTTCCTTTATGGGTGCGTTGTCTCGTTAAGATTCTGCGTACGGAAGCCATTATCGAACTTGACGATTTGATTGACGTAAGAGTTGAATTTACGATACTCATCGCTTGGTATATCGAAATGTGTCGCGATCTTAGGTACTGGCTTTTATGTCCTTAATAGAGCTCAAATTCTTTTTTTTTTTTTTTTTTTTTTTTAATCTATTTTTCTAGTTGCATCGCCTATTATTAAACATTAGTTTGCAAGGCTAGCCTTTTATAAGTTTCGAAATTGTGTTTCAATGTAAGTTACTTTTAATTCGAACTATTTACCATTTCCATTTTTTAAAAATTTCATGCGCAAAAAAGAATGTTCGCATTCTTATAATTACATTCCATTCGAGAAACAAAAGCCAGTTAAAAGCTTTCGAAAAATCATCCATCCGTTAATCCTCCATAAACGAGTATAAAAACCATCGTCTAGTCGTTGTTTTTCCGTATATTCCGTACATCGGGGGTTTAATTGAACGTTCCATACCGAAATCACCAAGCAAGAACACAACGACTAAACAAAGCCACGATCGCTTTGTTTATTTACGTATGCTAATGACACTTTATACGTAAGGAAGTAAGGAATTATCGATTCCGATAAAGCGCAAGGAATACGGAGAAGATTCGCCTTATGGCAACGTCTTAGTTGAAAAATGAAGCGGGAAAGGAAGAAAAATGCGCGGAGAACGTCTCGCGAAAGGATTTCCGGAATGCGATCCAATTTGCGTTAACGATCTCGCGAGGAGAGACGGGAGAGGGGAAGGTAAACGTAAAAGGGGCCGGATTGAATCGTTACCCGTACCCGCTTGCTGTTCTTGCTCTCGATTAAAGAAAAGAAAAAAACAATAATAAAGAACGCGCTCTCTCTCTCTCTCTCTCTCTCTCTCTCTCACAACGAAAAAATAAAATGACGAAACGAAAATACCGGTGCTTATACGGAGACCTTACGAAGTATTCGCCGTCGAGTAACGAGAGCTCATCGGCAAATTTCCAATTCCTCCCAGCTGCTATTTCCCAACCGACGGATAGATGGATGAACGCGTATGGTATCAAAGGAGGATAAACGAGAGAGAGAGAGAAAAAAAGAAGAGAGTAAGAGCAAGGAGTTTATATCCGTACGAGAGGGTTGTTGTAAAAAAAAATTTGACGAAATCGACGACGATAAAGGCTATTTCCAAGAAGCAACTGTCACGCGGAGACGTTTTACTTTCGTGTTTTAGTTGCGTGTTTCTCTGTTTCGATAAGTTACGTAGGTATATATGGATCATGACGGATGTAAATTTAGTTCGTTCGAAGACTGCCTTTTTCTCTTCTCGTTGATTGTATAAATCGATTTAATTTTACATATAAGAATAATTGCACGTATTTTCAACATTTTTTTACTCGCATACATGTCTTAATAAGATAAAATAGAATTTATTTAAAATTATAATTTTTTTTTTCTTTTTATCAATACGAAAATTAATCTTTAACGATTAATTCTTTTTAATTATAACAATGATTATCAATTTTTTATCGAGCGTTTTAATATCTTTAGTATTTTCATACAGTATTTATAAAAATGCTCACGTACGGATAAGCTGACGAAGACAAAACAAGCCCTGCACAACGTGAAAACTTTCGCTCGTTTATTGCCAAAACCCGGTTTTTATAATCATAACAAAAACATCTTCTCTTGAGCTGCGTAAGCGGTGTACCGTTAACGATACACTCGCGCAAAATCACATGGTCGAAATTTTAAAATCGAGCAATGATCGTCCTAATTCCCAAGTGTGTACAGAGTGGTCTGGTCAAAATAACGGAATTCACGTTGACATTCATAAAATCTCCAAATTAAAAGAATCTTTTCGTTTTTTTTTTTTTTTTTTCGTATCATACTTAACTTGCCTCATAATTGCAGCTCTTATACATATATATATATATATATATAAAAGAAGAAACTCATTGATTTACTGACAGATATATCAATGCATTGCTTAAATCGTTGAAATTAGAAACTTAAAATTTTATTAGCAAATACTTTTTAATTTAGGCATATTTAAGAAAGAGTTTTTGGAAATTCAACCCTTAAGATGGTAAAATATCGCAACAGTCCTTACAATTGGCAATTATAGTTTACGGATCTGTATGTGCAACTGTGCTCTTGACATATTTATATTGATAAGTTAAAGAAACCCACTTTCGAACAATTTCACAAATATTTTTTCTTTTCCTGTATATTTTTGTTATAAGATAAGAAAGTAAAATAAATTTTATTAAATACCATGCCAAAGTCGTGCGCTAATTTTGTTATATGAAATTTTTAATTAAATAACATGAGAAGTATCTTTTAATAATCATGATAATTGGGACAAATTTTCTCTCGAGAAATTCAATACAATTTTCGACTTTTCTCTAGATACATTTAAAATGACGTAGAACATTCGTTCCTCAATTTATTTTATGTATCTAATGTTTAAAATATTACTATATTAGAAAAAATTATAAGTATCAATTTTAAAGTAGACAATAATAGTATTCATAGGTAATACTGGTTGAGAAGTTTAATCTTTTTTTTTTTTCAAACTTATAAAACTTTGTTTAATCAATAAAATTTTAAATCCAAATGATCATTTGTCATGTTAATATCTACAATTACATTCCTCAACAAATGTTTTAAAAACATTTTTCGAAGTGCTTAAAGTCATTCAAATGCGTGTTTAATCTCGGATATGAATAATGATCGTTTCAAAATGAATAATATGTATGGATGCACTAGTGCTACGAACGATACTGTTATAACTGAGATGTGTCAGGATAGTTTACGAATATAAAATGCAATTCATGCAGAGATTGTAAAGACCATTGGGTAAGAAAATATAACAAACTGGTATTAATGTCATTTTTAGTAGAATATTATTTACAGCTTTAAATGTAATAATACATTTGAGTTTTTTAAAAACATGTACATTCTTATTATCCTAAAATAATCAAATAAAAACTAGTGATGGATTTAATTTATTTAATAAAACGACAGAAGTTCAAAAAAATATACGATAACATTTACTCACAAAAGGTTGCCTAATACAATACTTCATATAAAGTACAATGATATTTTTACATAATTTTTTATTTGTACGAGAATCACAATAATTTTTATAATGGACGGATATGTAATTATCGATCAATCGTTTTACTTAATTCATAATCACGTAAAATTACTTAAAGAAACGGAAAATAATGTAATAGCATAAAAACTAAATAAAACATCAACTGACAAAAGTGGAGCTTCGATCAAATTAATAATATAACGATTAGTAAATCAGAATCATGAATAAATGTTTGCGATTTGATCTCTGCCCCAGATGTGTCGAAAGACTAGAATCATTAAAATTAAACGCATGATTAGTTCGTATCATGAAAATCATCAAATTCTTGTCAATTATTTTAAAACTCGACATGAATACGTTTTCTCGTGATACGTTTGATTAAAAGATTCAAGACCCGAAACATGCTCGATTACGTTTATGTACAAGTTCATTTTTTTATTTGATTTTATTTTACTTTTTTTTATTTTTTTTTTATTATTTTTTTTTTTTCTTCATTACTGTAAGGGAGCATGCTGCAGCGCGTAATAGAAAAAAAAAAATAATTAAAAATTAATTAGACCGGAAAATATTTTTTTTTTTTTCCTAAATCTTACATAGAGATTTGAAAGTGTTGCACCTTCGCCGGCCAATAAATATATATATAAAATAAGTGTGGAGCATGAGCTTGAAAAATGGCGCGAACATCACTGATGTCGATACTATTACTTAATAACTAATTATAATAATAATAATAAAAAAAAAAAAAAAAATACTTGCATTCCTGACAAGCTCGTATAAACGAGAGCAGACGAAAGGTTTTAGCACTCCCGTGACATTTTTTTTTTTTTTTTTCTTTGCTCTTAATGCCTTTCTTTGGAGAATCCGATCATTAGTCGATTTGCCTCCGAACGCAACAACTTGGCTTACAATATAAATAATTTGCGTATCGTTTTTCTTTTCCTTCACACAAATACTCAATTACTAAAATGTTTAATTTCTAATACGATCAATTTTTTTTTACAAAGGATAGCCTCGATTCTTAAATTTGTTTACGTTTTTGAAGGAATTAAAGTAATTTATTTACTTTTCCTCAAGGAGGAATTTTTTTTTACTAAATTTTTTGATAAATTCTCATAAAAATATTTACTTTTTGCACTTTTTAGTGACAAATTTGTTTCAACAAAAAAATATAGTCAATCTTTACCCTTTAAAAAGTATACAAAAATATCTACTATTTCATAGTAGAATTTCGACTTCTCAATCATTCTTTAAAAATACATTTTTTTACAGCATAAAAATCACTACAACAACAAGTCGAACAAACATTTTTTTCGCATTTAACAAATCATCACATATTCCAATAACCAAACATTCTTACAATCTCCGCTTTAAGAAAAAAAAAAAAATAATAATAATAATAATAAAACGGGGTATACCATAAAAGGGTAAAAAGATCGAACGTATTTTTCGCCAAGTGGTACATGTCTACGAGATAGGAATAAACGAGAGAGAATCTCATCTCCGTTGCGATGTAATCAAAGGAGATATCATACAGGCATGAAAGAGACTCTTTTTTCACGAAAAAAAAAAAAAAAAAAAAAAAAAAAAAAAAAAATTATAAACGATCAATCGGTACATTCGGAAGCGAAGCTCTCGAGATCGACGTAATGTCCGTTCATGTTGTCCTCGAGGAGTTGAGCGAGATCTCGCCTGAGCACCTGAAACTCCGGCCTACGGTCCGGATCCGCGTGCCAGCATCGAGCGATAACGCGAAAGAGTTCGCTGCGACAGTGCGACGGGCGCTCCAATCGGTAACCGCTTTGCACGCTGCGCATTACTTCCCGCGCCGTCATGTCCGGGTATGGCGTTGATCCTGCGGGAATAAAATCGACTCGTTAATTATTTTGATAATGATTTATTTATGAGCATTTTGCTCCGTATTAGCGATTTACCGAATGTAGAATTTTTATTTTTTACGATTAATTGTTTTTAAACAATTACCATTTACGTTACCTTGAAAAATATTCAATAAACAACGGTTATAAACGACAAAAAAAAAAAAAAAAAAAAAAAAAAAATGTTCACGCTATCGACGAGGTATAAAAATAAAAAATTTAATGTGTGTTGAAATGAAAAGCGAAGAGTGCGTTAAAAACGTAACGGTATGCCGGTAGTGGGTCATTGGGCGATTATGTGAAAACTTTCGTTTTGTGACCGGGATTCATTATGAGTTTAATGAACCGGTTACTCAGTTTGAATGATTTCATTTTGACGAATACAACAACGTGACACAAATTCAAAAATGATTCTTTTCGAGATATTATTTTAATGCTTCATTGTTGAAAAATTATTTTATTTTTTGTTTGATTAAAAACAGAAAGTATATTGAACTGATATAAAAAATACTAATTATTTTTTATATTTCGTTCATTTTATTTCATTCAAATAAAAAATATCATTATTTAGAAAAAAAAGTTTTTTTTTTTTTTTATTAAGATTGAGAATGAAAGTAGTTTCTTATCTTAGGTATTTAAATATGCATATTAACTGACGAGTTCAAATTTATCGGTTTTAACGTTTTTATTTCATGTACACGAAACTTTGTACAAATTAGGCATCTATTATTAACCGATAAATTTTTACCCACAGAGTGAAGCTAACCGATTTGCAATTTAAACACTCAAAATATTGAAATTTCTGTAAAACAAGATGCATAAAAAGTATCGTTAGCATTATAAATAAATCCGCCAATTGTTTGAGCATATCGTAACGCAACGTTGAAATAAAAAACAATGCTTACCGAGCGTCACGATCTCCCACATGAGAATGCCGAAGCTCCAGACGTCGGTTTTGGTGGTGAAGAGAGAATAGATGAGTGACTCGGGCGCCATCCACCTTATGGGCAAGGCGTTCCTTCCGTGCCTCGTCTCGATCACCTCGCCGTCCTCGTTCGCGAACCTCGACATGCCAAAGTCTGCGATCTTGCAGAGCTTGTTGTGGTCCACCAATACGTTGCGCGCTGCCAAATCTCGATGGATGATCTACGGTAACGTTAACGAGAATAAAGAAAAACGACGATATCGATAATATTCGCTTGGGTGTGACGATGTGTTTGGAGAGAAAAACTGATTTATAATTTATAATGAATGTCGGTATTTGTAAATGTTATTGAAAAAAAAAAAAAACAAATATTACGTAAAATGAATCAGCGATTGACGTACGTTTAAAAATTCTTTGCATAGAATTAAAATTATGAAAATTATTGTTGCTTATAAATTCAAATGATCTTGCGCGTATGAAGTTTATTTACTTCGAAAATAATAATATGTAAATAAATATGTGCCGTACACATTATTTCAAATAAAATAAATATTCGGAACAAAAATTATTTTAAAAAATAATTCATGAAAATACGAAAAATTATCTTATTCAACGGGTTTAAATAAATAGAATAATTTCATTGAAAAAAAAAAGATTAAAAAAGAAAACTTGCAATTTAAAGCATTTAAAGAAAAAAAAATAATAATAAATAAATAACTATAAAATAGCAGCTATAGCTATATATTTTAACGGCATTTTAGTTTCCAGCAATAAAATAGTCATTAAACGAAAGTTATATCGTTGAATTATCCAGCAAAAAGTTTACACTTGTAAAGGATACAACAAAAACCGTAACGACTGCTCTTCCTTTTCTCGAATGATAATAATAACAACGACGATAACGACAACAGTTTAATAAGTAAAATACACCTGTATCTTCGCTTATCCCGCACTCTTGCAAAGGCCTCGCGAGCCATAAACCTACGTACGAGAGCGCATAAAAATTGTTAACAACGAGCGTTTCGATTAATTGAAAATTCAATTTATCGTCCGACATTAAAGAGTCGACAAACCTCGACTCGACGACAATTGCGCTATACAACGTGTACTACGGTATACAGAAATAGCTGCGGCAATAAACGGTAGCCGGTGCCCGGTATGTATACTATATGACCAAAAGAGACAGAGAATGAGAGATAAGAAAATAAACTGTCAAGGTGTGTATATATTTGTGTCCCCTACAATTTTTCCCATTACAATGAGCGCAGTTCGATATCATCTTCTCGAGATCATCATTATCGTCGTCATCGTCATCGTTGTCGTCGTCGTCATCATTATTATTATCGTTTTGCTCGCACTAGGTCGACCGATTCTCTCAGCATCAGAAAGAGAGAGAGAGAGAGAGAGAGAGAGAGAGAGATAGAGACGCAAACTGGGACAAGAACGGATCGCGGCGACAAAAAAATCTCAACGCGTGTGTAATTGTTATTTATCGTCGTAGAGCATGAAATGAGCTGGTGCCCTCTCTCTCTCTCTCTCTCTCTCTCTTTCTTTCTCTTCATTTAACTCGCGAGATGCCCTTCGCGGGGCTGTAGATAGCCGCGAGACTATATCGTAGGAAAAAAGAAAAAAAAAGGCCGCGCGTTTATACTTGTCTTTATACTCTCGTGACGCATCGCGTGGTTTTGTACGCAGGTGTATAAGAACTAATGCTTGAGCGAGTATCGAGCGATATGATGGCAGAAAACGGTTAATTAACGCTTCTCGTTGTTTGATCTATTAGATGATGGATTTCGGATGGGAAAAAGGACGTTAATAAACAATGGAAAAAACTTATACTCTTCGACGAGTTATTTAAACGATAAACTCCCCTGCACGTCTTTGTAAATCTATGCGGTTTATTTTTTAATGGGTGTATAAGAGATATAAGGATTCACGAGTGATATTTATGTTCAAAGACGCTGCAAGGTTATACCGATCCTGGTATTTTGTTCAATGGTATCTCTTCGATGTACACAAATATACATACATATGTGTTTTGTAATGTTTATAATAATATATTCATAATAATTAAAGATAAAAATTTGCGAGCTATTTTTACGTTAAAATACTATGCGACTGTTGTTTCTATTGAAAAAAAAAAAAAAAAAAAAAAAAAAAATTCTACTGTACACGATATAATTGTCCTTATAAAATGGTAAAACTTGAAAGGTACGCTCGGACGATTCCAAATATATGAAGTTGAATATAATGAAAATAAAATTCTGGATTTCGTTGTAAAAATTTACCAAGTTTATTAGCAAAATTTGCATTTGACCTTTAAAAGTCGCCTTTATTCCTGCATACTATACAAAAAAAAAAAAAAAAAATATATATATATATATATATATATATAAACATCTTTCTATAAATAAATGAAAAAAATCGCTTAAAAATTAAAAAAAAAAAAATTTCACTCGGCAGCCGATAATTTTCACGACGTTAATTAGAAGGTATACACTAATGAGATATATTCAATAATAAGCAGAGATCCGATAAGAAATAAATTGAATTCACAAGCCTTGTATTTCAATGAACACGCTTTATCGCGATAAAAAAAAAAAAAAAAAAAAACCAACAAGAAATCAATAAAAATATCATTGGAAATGCTTTACAACGATGATTCAACCGCACTCATTATACACGTAAAGAAAGAAAGAAAGGAAGAAAGAAAGAAAGAAAGAAAGAAAGAAAAAAAAAAGATAAAAAAAAGCTGCACTTAACACCGATAACGATCATTAGCAATATTTAAAACAGGTCGGTATAAGGTCAAACAAACCGCGCTCGTAGCATTAATAAAAAAAAAAAAGAGAAAAATGAGCACGCGAACGATGATCTCTTCGCGTCGTTCTTATTTCGCGCTTGTAATTAAAATCGCGAGCCAGTACCATCATGATTTTTCCATTTACCCCTCCGAGGAAGAAAGAGACTAAGAAGGAAAGGGAAAGAAAACAAAAGCGCCGCAACGGCGATATAATAATCGCGTTTATTTCGTGCCCGCGCGCCTTCGAAGAAAAATAATTCGCCGTAATTTTCATCCGCGCGCGCGGCTTGCATATATATATACACGAGCGCGATATTTTTTTTCGAGAAATAAATGAAGAAGCTACCCGCGTGTCTCGTCGTCAAGCATTCCAAACTCGATAGAACGTTATTTACGCTCTTTCTTTCACGAATAAGTCAACGAACCTGTTCGCGTGTATATTTACGGAGAAAAGAAAAGCGTGTCTAATATAAGTTGTACGTACACATACCGTGACACGTCCGCCATAGTTCTCGTCTTCATTAACCGCGATGCCATTCCGTAGCGACATTATATCGCGGAGTGCATTACACGCGAGACGGAAAGAGAGGATATGAATTTTTTGCAATGGAGGTAAAAGAGAAGAGAGAGAGAGAGAGAGCGCTAAATTGAAGTATACGAGCGAACGCTGGAAAAATGACGCTCTTACGCAAGAATTTACGTATCCGAGAAACGTGCATACATATGTGAATATATATACGTATACATACGTATACGTGTGTATATACATATATATATATGTGTGTGTGGCCCAGAATGCATATATATGCATAAAGTGTGTACGGGACCCGATATGCATCGCTAGTATGAGCGCGTAATTACTGTTTGTCGTCTCAATTGAAACGAACAAGAGAGAGAGAGAGAGAAGGTTGAGCGCGTAATCTTCATCTCTCGGTATATCCTACTACTACTCCGTGTTCGAAAATAAGGTGGGGAGAGGAAGGGGAGAGAAATTGCGAGAGGTACACGCGTACACGTATATATAAGCACGCGCAAGCATTAAATCGCAAGCATAAGAAACGAGCCGAGTGCGCTTACACAGATTACATACCGATGACGACGCCGAAAGAACGACAAACTTATTTATACCGATAAGAAGAAAAAAAAAAAAGAAAAGAAAAGAAAAACATCGGGACGGATTTTGCTACGTCCTTATGCTAATTAAAGTTGGCAGCGCGCGCGTGAATTTGCGCTCTTATAGATCGTTGAATAAACAAAACGCGCGACGAGAGTTATTGTAATTTTTCAAATGTCGTAAGAAATCGTATCGATCGTAAAAGTCTCGATTAATGTTTTTAATCGTTTGAGATTTTTAATTGAAGGGACGTTCGTAACAATGTTATAATAAATTGAAGATAATAATTAACTCATGCATTAAAAGATACATCGTACCGAGTAACAAGGTTTTATGACACCAGTAGAGAGAAACGTCGTCCATACGGTCGTGGTATATTTACACACATATATGTGTATGTACACCGACGATGCACGCGAATCGTATACATCGTAATCAGGATTTGACGCTTTAAACTTAGTGCAGCGATAAATATTGCGTGTACGTTTACAACTCGATTTAAAATTGGCCGTGAATCAAGGTTTATTAAAGAAAACGTATTTTTTAAACGACGTCGCATACGACGATTGTGAAAAAAAAAAAAAAAAAAAAAAAAGGAAAGGAAAGGAAAGAAATTGCTCGGTACGCGCGTTAGACGCGATAAAAAGTAGATTTATACTTTAACGAGAAACGGTTACGTTTTCTCTTAGCTATTTTAACTTTAACGAGCTTTTATGCAAGAGTTTGTTAAATTCTATTAACGTTTAATAAGTTCACGCATAGGAAATCGATATTTAAATATTGCGATTATTTTAAAAAGCCAACGATAATGCAAAAGCTTGAATCTTAAACAAATACCACCTCGTTCTAACCGCGACGATAAAAAAAATTTTAAATTCAAACGCATTTGTCTTGGAATTAAAAAAAACAAAAAAAAAAAAAAAAAAAAAGAAAGAAATAAAGAATGGCTAATCATTCCATAGAAAAAAAATTATCGAGCAAAATGATCGCTCGGTTGTTTTCTAACTTTTGATTCTGAGCCACGATAATCATTCGTCACCGCTATAAACGTCGTCTCCCCGTAATCGAACGATTTCTCGGAAATACACCTCTACCTTTCTAACTCTTTCCAATCCACGATCTTCTAGCTGCTCGAGATACCTTCCCCCTTCCTCCCCCCTCTTTCTCTCTCTCTCTTTCTTTCTCTCTCTTTCTTTCTTTCTTTCTTACAGAAGATAGCAACTTTATCGGTCGGTCGAATTTTTTTATTCGCATCGGTAAAGTAAGGCGAGTGCGGGCCACCCGTTGTCGTGTCGTTTTAGATTAATGATCTCTCTCTTTCTTTCTCTTACCCTCGTGCAGGCGACTCTAAGAGCAGAACCAGCAACGGCCGCTTTTTGCTCCATGAATCGAACGAGGAAGCGATAAGACACGGGGATGCGCGCGTATATACGCGCGAGGAGGAAATCACAAAACAAAAAAAAAAAAAAATAAAAAAAAAGAGAAAAAAAATTCTTTAAAGCTTGAAGAAAAAGGGGCGAGGGGATCGAGAATTAAGATTAGGACGAGTTGCGCGATCAATTCGATAAGGAGTTTAGGTGAGAGGGAACGTTAAGGTGACGTTTATGTGCGGGGTGATTTTTCACGCGGGAAAATAATAGACCGCCGATTTTTTCGAATAAATTTCAATCCGGTAGAATACAGTACGTTAGTTAGTTAGTTTTTTTTTTTTTTTTTTTTTTTTTTTTTGCTTGAAACAGGGATTTATTGTGTTGCGATTTGTGCGGTGCACTTTCATGTGTATTCATTGAATTCGGTGCACCGGTTGTATACCAACAGGTTTACTTTTTGTTTAGTGGAATATTTAAATCTCGAATACATCAGAGATATCGCGTAAGAATAAAGTTGTTTTTCAACCCGTTTTGAAATAAAATTTCGTACTAGAACGGACGTTTAAATTCTATTTTTTTTTTTTTTTTTTTTTTTTTTTTTTTAATAAGTTAAATTTGAAAAATTCTTTTATTTTCTATAAATTTGAAGGAGAAACTCTAATCCAGAAAACTGACCGTATAATATTTTAATATTTTATAGCTTCTGAAAAATATTTTTGTTATTTTTTTTACGGTTTTATTTTATTTTAAGTACGCGATAATATCGTATATTCGGTAAATTCTTGTATACAAATGAAAATAAAATTTATTGCCGTAATGTTCAAGCTCGTAAATTTTTCGCTGTGCGGGCAAACAAATTTATTTATCACATAATTGCTAGAAAGATTTTTCTATATCATGATTTACGTATATCGGCTCGAAAAAAAAACGTTTATAAGCTTTAAATAATTACATCTTCGTCATTTGACATTCTTAACCCTCAAAAATATTCGACTTTTTATAAAATTAACTTTATGAAACAAAATTCATATCGACTATTTTTCATAAGCATAAAGAAAAAAAATCATCAAGAAATAATTCTTCCTCGGACAATCCATCCTTCTTGATCGTCTTGCATACTCCCTTTCCCTTCGATAAATTGACGTCGAAACAAAAGTAAGAAAAAAAAAAAAAAAAAAAAAAAAAAAAAATAAGAAAGATATAAATAAAACTCACCTTCTTCGAAGCCAAGTACTCCATTCCCCTGGCGACGCAGTATCCAAAGACCGTAAGATCACGTGACGTAAGGGCGGCCGAGTCCTCGCTGAAGTTGTAAAAGTCCTGTCGAGTGCGGTGGTCGCGCAGGTAAGCCAGCAGCTTGCCGTACATCACGTACTCGAGAATCAGGTAATGGGGTTCTGCAATCACAAGTCGCGCATGTACATGTAGATAAAGATAGAGAGAGAGAGAGAGAGAGAGAGAGAGAGATCACTGTCCCCTTATAGCCTTTTTCTTCATAGTTTCAATTTTATCTTCCTCCTCTGCCTCGTGGCTCTTTTATTTTCTAATTTAAATCGCGCTGGATGATTGCATCGCCTTATGATCCACGTATAGTTATCCTAGTTTATCGAGATATCAACTTTCTTTAATCAAATTAAGACTGTTATGTATACATATATGTGCGCGGTGCGCCCGCGTGACTTCATTTTGCGCGAAAATTCTTCTGTTGTTTTGAAATAGCTTAAGTAAGCTGCAACTCGGTTTATACCGCATAAATCGAAAACGCGTACACGTTGCGATGAAAAATTATCAATCAAAATGAATAATTATCGAGTGGAAATTTTAATTGAAATTATATCATTTTTAACTGTAATTATAACAAATTATTTTTTTACCCATAAAATTTTATCTCGATATCTATGTATAAACTCTTTTCATTATTTATATTTTTTTTTTTCACCACGAAAGTTTCGATTTTTCTTCAACAATAATAAAAAAAAAAAAAACAAAAACGCATAATCAAAATTTTATAATAGATATTAAATAACAAAATATACGATTTATCGTAACGTAAAGATAAAAAAATCCATCGCGTATAATACTGCATCGTAAATCGTAGAGCTGCGAGAATAAATCGATTGAAATTCAAACTTATTTAACAAAGTCTCGAGATCGTCTCGAATATAACGTCTTAATCTCCGAATTGCACGCGACGCAACGACGTCGTTATAACGTACGCGCCATAATATCCAAGAAAGAACAATCGCTCATCATCGATCTCGCCTCGACGTCGATCGTTATCGTTTTAGTCGTTGTCCTCGTCTACTCTACTCGTATATATGCACGCGCTTTCACGAATTACGACTTCTTCGTATACTTGACTTTTTTTGCGATCGTCAAAAGTTCAAACCTCGACGATGACGTGTACTCGACATCACCTCTCAACGAATCGACCTCTCTTATCTTTATTTCTCCCGTTTGGCATATTATATGCATTACGAGAGAAAGAAATTTAAAAAATAAATAAATAAAAAAAAAAAAAAAAAAAAAAAGAAAAAATAGAAAAGAAAAAAAAGCGCGCGTCCGTGACTCACGATGTGCGATACGGCACGCGTTTAATGCACGTACGTGCACACCTGTATATATTCGTACGTATATGTGCGTGTGCATTGAAACAATAATCTCGCGAGCAAACGCCAAACAATGGCTTGAGTGGCTTCTCCGAGTAAATATGCATGCATATATATATATATATATGTATGTATATATATATATATATATATATATATATATATATGCGGGAGAAGGAAGGTGAACCACTCGCGCGCGGTAGCGAAAAATTTTCCGCCGCGTCGATGTTTCGCTTTTGAAAATTATTATTTGATTTATGGCTCTGGAATTGTTCCCCGAATATATCCTCGAAAAAATTTTTAACGAAAAAGGTTAAGGAAATTTTTCATTATTTTTATTTATTTTGTTTACCGTCCGTTATCAAACTTTGTATGTTGAATAAATAACTTTCAAATCTTTGTGTTATGATTAATCGAGAAAAAATTTTAAAAATTTACAAAAAATTTAAGAATTTATTTTATTATCACTTTTAAATCTTTAAATTAATTTTTAAAGAATTAACCTATTTAAGAAATTTTGTTTTGTAATAATAGTTATTTATGTACCTTGTGCGAGCCTCGCGTCATTACAGCTTGAGGCAAAATATGTTGTGGATGGATAGTAGGGCCGCAGTCGCGAGCGCAGCGAGCGACTAAGGCGCCTCTATCCATCCACAAAATATGAGCCGAAAGCTTTAATGACGCGAGGTTCACTCATGGTGCTTAAAAAATTTTTCAGCCTTGTAACCCGTACGAAAACTCTTACTTAGTAAACAAAATAATTAATTTTATTTTGTTGCATATCAATATAATGCAATTTCGAACCCGTACTGACAGTTCGTAAACTACAGATACCGTCTGCTAGCGCATGCGCATTTTGTACACACACGCGTGCATGTACATGTAGTGTCAGAAAGTGATAGACAACATAATGTAAATATAAATATAAATTATGAAATTAAAAAAAATAGTAGATGGATTTATATTTAAAAACAAAATTAATTCTTAAACAATTATTATTTATTAAAAAATATAAATTTCTTGAATATATTTATTAACCATTTATATAAAATAACATTCTTAACAAAATTTTTTTTTATAAGATTTTAAGACTTATAAATAATATTAATACTATTATAATTAATATAAATACTTTCTTATATTATTTTTAACATAACAATACTATATTTGTTGAACACATATATAATCAATGAATTTTAGTCGTTAACATGAAAAAATAGAAACTTTTTAATTATTTATCTAAATCACAAACAAAATTATAAACTAAAAAATTGTCACCTTTAAATCACTTATTATTAATAGTTAAATTGCAATTTGTAAAAATATAAATTGGTTTTTCTTTCTTGCTTATATTACTTAAAAAGTCAGTAGATAAAATTTTTTCTTGGGCAATATTTTCAATATTGCTATTAAATTGCTTTTTGTTTTTTTCCATTTTTTTCTTTGGTAAAGAAAATTCAGTCTTTACTACTTCTTCTAACTCTTCCTGGCTAATATTTTCTAAGCCATCGATTAAATTATCGTTAATCTTTGACTTTCTTCTTTTAAGTTTTTTATTTGAATAAAAATCAGTTTCTATAACTTCTTCTAATTCGTCTTGTGTAATGTTTTTTATCTCATCCACTTCTATTTGTGTTAGAATCGTGCTTTGTTTAGAAGTAGATGGACCAGCACAATGCAATTCTTGCATAGAATTTATTGCATTAACACCTATGTTTGAAAAAGCATTTCTTTTTGCAGAAAAAACTTGTTTATTATTTATTTGGATAGCCGTTGAAATTAAATTACTTATATCCTTCTTATTTTGCATTGATTCATTTATGTAGCTTTCAGCTACAGTACTACTTTTCCATGCTCCATGTCTTTTCAGTGTCAATATATCTACTCCTTTGTCAGCGATTAAAGTAGCCGAAGTTCGTCTAAAGGCATGTCCTGTGTATTTTTCAGCTTCAGGAAGATTGAGAAATTTAGCTATTTCTTGCGGAATAATGCCAATTTTTCCTTTTCCCACATTCTATAAACGTTAATTATGTTATTTATTAATTTAGTTTTGTTTTTCATAAATAAATTGAAATGGAAATATATTTTACCTGGCGTGTACATTTTTTGTTTTTATACTGAAGAAAAAATCGCTTCATGCCTTCAGGACGTAGCTTTATGTATTTTTCAATAATAGGAAAAGCACTTTCACATGTTACAAACGATTTGCTGACACCTGTTTTTGTAACAGGTATTGAGATATAGTAAAGCGACCCTTGACGTTTTATATCATCTATTTTTATATTTAACAACTCTATTTTACGTAGACAGCCATATAACCCAATAAGTAAAACTACCTGTTCATGTAAATAAGTCGAAAAATAAGTTTTTAGTATAGTAGATTCTTGTTTAATGATACCTTGTATTTAAAAAATAGCATTTTTTTACTTTGACTTACCTTATGTAAAAGAAACTCATCATCTGATGCATCGATAATAAATTTACTGATTTCATCTTTTGTAAATACTTTTGACTTTTGTACTATGTCATGTTTTGTCTTTGTTTTTAGAAAATATTGCACCTCCATGTATTTACTAATGTCGATATTTTGTTTAAATATGAGCATTGATTTCAACTTAGTGTACGTTGCCCATAAAGTTGTCGCTTTATAATTTTGAGACAATTTTTCAAAATACGCTAATACGATTTTTTCATCTATTTTCTTTATTTTCATTTGCAAACACCAGTTTTGAAACTTTTCATACTGTATTTCATATAACCTTTTTGAATTTTGCGGGATTATATTACACTTGGCTTTTTCTACTAGTTTATTTAATTCACGTTTACATTCTTCATCACTGTCACTATCACTCGTCCTATTTTCATTATTTAATAAATCGTCCATTTTTATTCCTCTTATCACACTTTAAGAAAGTACGTTACCGGCACAACGATGCAAAGAAATCTACACAAAGAAAACAGAAGAAAAGCCAGAGCCCCCGTGGTCGCTTGAATGTATATTGAGAGAAGGAGAGAGCGAGACGGAGATAGGGTGGTCACGTGGGTGCAATGGTGCGCGCGCTTTTATCGCTATCTCGTTCTCTCTCCTTCGCTCAACATACATAAGTCGTATTACGCGTTCCAAAAATGTAAGTCTCGATGAAGACTCACATGCTAGGCTATATGAAGCGACAAATACATAGCAGTGGCGCTGTTAACTTTTTTTTCTCCTGGCACATATACAGCCTAAAAGGACGTATAGAATGTCTATACAGCCTAGAAGGACGTATAGAAAAATGTTAATACGATCGAGAAGGCGCTTGCGCGTATGGAAACCATTTACCCGCTGAGGATGCTCCGTCGGTAAGAGTCGCCGTACGGTCGCCGTACGGGTTAGTAGGCTGAAAATTAATAAACGTCTTTTATAATTTAAAAAATCGTTCGTTTCATCGCCATTTGAAATTTGACAAAAATTAATGTCATCATTCTTCGAAATTTACAATCCGACGACGTGTGTAAGAAGAAACGCACCATAAAACGCTGATAATTATCACAAGCTATAACGAGTATAATATTTTGAGGAAGCGAAAGGTCGTGTACCTCTTCCATCTCTCGAGAGAACCCGAAAGCGTCCGTAAACGTATTTCAATGTTTCTCGAAATGTCGCGCACGCGCGAGCACGCTTTGTAAATAAACGCGCACCGGCGCGCGATTAAGAATCTGCTTTTATTTTATATCTTTGGTAATCGACGAAAAAGAGAGACGCGCGCGTTTATTTACAAAGCGTCGCGTCGCTGATTTAAGAATGTTGTACTTTTCGCGACAACGTGCCTCTCTAAATGTATCCGATATAAACGCCGGATCGTGCGTGTATGATGATGCGAGAAAGATATAAAAAAAAATAGGATAATAATTTATTTTAATTTTATTATATACATATACGGCGAGAGAAAAAAAATATGGAAAAAGAAGTGTTGTGTTGTTCGTGAGAAATGATAATTACTAGTTATGAATTCAATCTAAACAACAAATATGTATTGAAAAATTAATCGTATAAATAGTTTCGCGGTATACTATAAATCACCGCGATATGATTCATGTAATATTTATTTTAAAATTGTTTACGTCCTTATGTAATCTTTCGCGTGAGAAAGATGCATTTATTTATTTTAATTTTATAAACTTATTACGCACCGCTCAACGGTGACACGATTTTTCATAATGACGTTGTAATTCCCTCCCGCGATTAAATTCGTCGTTGTGTACAAAGTTATTGAAATTATTATTCAAAGATCGATTGGACATAAAGTCATTGTCCTCGTTAAGTAAAAAAGGATCACCAAACCCAAAGATCCAAAACACGTATTATGACTCACTAAATCTCGCTTCCGCGGCGACCATATTTTCACTCTGACTCAATCTATATACGTACTCGTCCCTTTCTCTGTAAAATACAATTTGAAATCTTCGAAGATCAAAAAAAAAAAAAATAAATAAATAAATAAATAAATAAATAAATAAAAAAAAAAAGAATAACAGGACAAAACGAAACATCCGTACCGCGGTAGTTCAGCATCACGCACGGCATCAATTACGTATGCATTCGCTTTTCACTCCGCGGGCGCGACGAATGTGTGTTTATATATATACATATATATATATATGCATCCACGCCCATAGTTTTCAAGGCCACGCGTTATCTACTGTCGCCGAGAGAGAGAGAGAGAGAGAGAGAGAGGGAGCGGGAGGGAGGGAAGAATCGCGTCCTCGTCTATATATATACTTACCAACGTCGTCTTTTTTGCGGGCGAATCGTTATCCAGGAACGGCGACAGCCTATGTATTAGACTGTCTCCGACTACCGTAATGACATGCATACGTCGCGCGTACGCGTTTTCGCGGCTAATGTACGCGTATATCGCGTGTACACGTCGGATATACATATATATATATATATATATATATATATATATATATATATATATATATATAAACGCGCGCGTATGCACATTGAAAAATTTTGTAATTTCGAGATGAATAGCCGATCTTGGGATTATGGAGATAGCCGATGTTTTAACACGCGAGCACGAGTGCGTATGTAAATGAATGCGCGTGTGTGTGTGTGTGTGAGAGCGTATCTTTGAGAGATCGTTAAACGCGACGTATATAGTTGATGCATTGAAGGATGTGCGCTCCGTGAGTCATGGATTTAATTTCTTCATAAAAGGATAGAATTAGCTTTTAAATGTAGATTTTCTTTATCTTTTGAGAAAACTAGTATAGCAGCCACGGTGAACTTTTCAAGGTCTGTTCACGGTACGTGTGTGCTTTGCGTTTTTTAATGCGATCGTTTTTATCGTACGTTATAAATGTAAGATAGACAGCTGGCTTTTAAAGTGTCATCTATAACCTGTGTTTCGTTTTACGTATATGAACCGATTGTGAAATTGAGAGCAACCTATCTTTTTAAAATTAACCGTTACTTCAATATCAAACTGTTAATAAAATTAAAATTTCAATAATTAACAACAAAAAGAAACTTTGTTAATTAATTTTAACGGATCACTAATAACTTTTTATTTTATTTTTTTATTTTATTTTATTTTATTTTAAGCAAATTCTAGTTAAGTAAAATTAAGCGCCATAAAATGCATTTGAAATTATTATCTTTGCGCGCGCATAATGCCATAACGATAAAGCCACGGATTTGATTGTAAAATAATAAAAACAAACTTAATACGAAAATTGTATTCAAAGTTATGAGCTAATTAAACTTGTTGTAGCAAAACGCGTACTCTGGTAGCGGCGACTGAAATTAAAGTACTGCCGAGTAAAATAAACCTTATTACCTCAATTTTTTTTGTTTCCGTTTTTTTTTTTTTTTTCTCATTTGCTTCTTAACCGTTTCATTCTTATTCTTCCTTTTAAAAAGTCACCCTAATAACACTTGCTTGATTCAACAAAAGTTTATCATCCCAATGTAATCAAAAGCCATAATTAATATTTCCTCTACAAGCCCGCAATAACTCGTACGCCTAACCAGTTTAAAACTTGGGCTCGTTCTTATACGATGAATCGTCGTCTGTAAATTTCTCTGTACCGCTAAAGATATAGATATTATCGTAAAACACTTTTTCGTTTAGATGTACGATCCTTAATTTCTCATCGAGGCATGGGTATACTCTTGCGAATGATTTAATCGCGCAAGCGAATGAAAATCTTAATCATAAGTAAATCCAGACGCAATAGAAAAATAAGCTTACGTGTACGCATATTCGGTGATTATCGAGTGCAATTTGTAGAGAGTTTAATTTAGGCTTGAAATTCGATCCGTTCACAAGCACCGATAACAAAACGATTACCAAAAACGCGAGAGCTAAAAGTATCATATAAACGCATTCGTACGTAGTCCACATTTAAAAGCGTGCACGTGCACTTTTCTGCGGGTAACAATAAAGCGCGCGATACTATACATCGTCGTGTAATTGTCGGCAATCGAGCTCGGACAATCAGTGTCGCGAAAGAGAGATAAAAAGAGAGGAGGAGCGAGATAGAGAGAGAGAGAGAGAGATTTTAAGAGCGTTTAACTTTATAGTCTTCCTCTCATTCGTTCCATAAAAGTTCTCAAAAAAGGGTTTACACTCGCGCCCGCGACGAAGCCGAAAATTTAAATGCCGTAAATTTTGCGCTCTCTCTCTCTCTCTCTCTCTCTCTCTTTTTCTTTCTCAGCCGAGATTCTTCTTTTGTCGTTGCGGTTCGCGGTTGTACGGAAAGACAGCGTGCGTATGCATAAAAGTCCTGCCTCGCTTATATTCGAGGCCATTCGTCCTCGTCGTCGTCGGCTTCGTACTTGGAGTTACGAAGGTTAAGGTGCCGGGATGTTCCTAAAAAAGAGCTGCCAAAGTCACGTCCAATGGGCAGCTGCGAGTATAAGAGGCTTATACGTACATACGCGCGCGCGAATGACGACGTCGGTGATTTTGTAAGAGAGTAACTCGTAATTTTACAGGCGACGAGATAAGATGTTCGTCGACGTTTCGTATATACGTTTCGTATTTTAAAGCAAATGAGATGGAAATTGAAAGTTAAGCGGTGCATTAAGTACTTTTATCGCGTTGAATTGAATATAGTTGTTTAGTTTTTAGATATTTGATAGTTAATAATTAATAAAGTTTATTATTTAATGTACGACAATTTGCATTCGATTAAAAATATTTTTGTAAGATTATGTATGGTGCATATTTTCTTTTGAATGACTTTAAGATTAATGATTCTTGTTTTAATATTTCATGTATTCGTAATCATAATATAATACATGAAATTAATTAGCAAACATTAAGCAAGAAAATATGTAGCAGCGTCGATATTAAAAAAAAAAAAAAAAAAAAAATTTAATTATATCGATATACGAAGCTATTTGTTTTTAATTTTAATTCATCAATCTTTATATATACAAATATATCAATAAAAAAAATTCTTTGAGTCGAGCAATCGCGCGGTTTCGTAACGTTATGAAATATTTCAAAAATTCACGATAAATCAATAAAAAAGATAAATGAAAAACAAATTTTAATAAACACAAACTGATAAAAATTTCAATATGAATAACCCTAGCAATATCATAAACATATCAAAATTCAATTTAAGTGTTAATTCCCGTAAATCAAGCCGAGAGTATAAAAATCGATCACAAGCCCATAAAATTTCTTCTTCTCGTATATGCATATATACACTTTGCTCGTAATTCTCCGTTCTTTTTTACGCGGTACGTCCCATGGCCGAGAACAAAAATAAAAAAAAAAAAAAAAAAAAAAAAAAAAAAAGAAAAAAAGAAAAAATGCACAAAAGAAGTTCAGCAACGAGAAAAGCAATTAACAGCAATCGGCATCGTCGACTTCATTCATCCGAAGATTTCATTTATATACACATATACCGGCTGTTCTAATATAATTAAAGGCCGGGGGAGGCGCGGCACTTTTTGCGCCGCGTACACAGAAAGATAGATAGATAGAGAGAGAGATAGAAAGAGAGAGAGAGAGAGAGAGAGAAAGAGAGAAAGAGAAGCGTCGAGTCCGTACTCCTGCAGAGCTTGATGTGCAATACATCAGAGCGAAGAAGAAAGAAAGAGAGAGAACAAAGGATCGCGACATAAAACTCGAGCATCAGGCGAGGGCCGGTAGCCTTTTGTCTCGCGCGCCCACGCGCACGCGCGCGACAGGTCATTTCGCAAAATCCGACCGTTCGATTCCTCGATCTCTCGGTATGCATACATATATATGCTTGCACATTGCTCATCGTTTTTATCTCTCTTTCTCTCTCTCTCTCTCTCTCTCTCTCTCTCTCTCTTTTTCCTCGGGGCATTGAGCGCATGTATAAATTTTGCTCGAGTGTATATAAGACGAGAACTTTTTGAGAAATGTTGCGCGTTGAGAAATGTTGATTGTTGCGGTGAAAATATACTCGTCGTCGGTTAAATTGAAGGAGGCATTTTGTAAGAGAAAAGAGGCTCGTTCTCTTTTCGGTTTTGGAAGTTGGGGTTATTTCCAGATGCTTTTTACAAATGTTTACGTTTGCGGTATGGTAATGCTTCGAATGTATGAAGCGCTTTTATTATTTCAATTTAAATGTTACAAAGAAATAAAAATTAATTATTTTACAAGACTGTAATTGATTGTTTTAATTAAACTTTTATAACAAAGTCAAACAAACATTCTTAAAATTTTTCTTTACTTTGCACTTTTATTTATCCATTTTAAACTTTTGACTTATATTAAATCGGATTCACCGTTCGGTAACTTTAACATCGAAGGTAAAATATTTTAAATTTTATTATCAACGGGGATCGTTCAAAAATCACGAAATGTCAAAATGTCCGCATGTTTTTTCTTAAAACCGTTAAGTGCAAAGATAGCATGACGAAGTGATTTCACGTAAGCGATACGTTGATGAATTTTAGCGGTAACCCTGGCATGCTTTTTTCCACGTCTTATAAGTATATCATTTTTTATACCTGGTCAAGCGAGGTAAAAAGTCATACAATTACATCTTTTTTTTTTTCTTTACTTTTTTTTTTTTGTTTTTTTTTTTTTGTTTAACCAATGTAGCGAAACCTGATAATTCTCCGTGGTCCTTGTACAAATGGAGACGCGCGCGTAATTGATATATTAGCACCGTAAAGAAAAGAAATGACGTTATTACCCGATGTAACAGTACTCCCGACATTTCGCGATTATAAGAACGTGCGCGAAAGAGAATGGAAAAGAAAAAAATTTTTCCCTCGCTCTCCTCCTCTCTCATCATTTTTTTCTCGCTAAAATCATCTTCATCGATCAAGCTGTCTCCTCCTTAAAAGTAAAGTGACTCGATAAAATAAAAATAAAGAAAAAGCGACGAACGAATGAGCCACCCGCTTAATATTTCCGGTTCCTATATGAAAAATATGACGGCAATGACGCATCGTCTCTCTTTTATTTATGTGTACCAAAGAATCGTAAATAAAAAGATACGAGAGACAGAGAGAGAGAGAGAGAGAGAGGGAGGGGGGAGTATGGTGAAGTAGCAGCGGGAAGTAAAGCAAAAGGATCATTCGTCATTCGAGGCGCGACGACACACGCGTTTGGTGAAAGCAATTACGGAGAAGGTGGATGAATCTAATCTCCGAGGGCACTTGATGGACTACCGCGACCGGGAGAGAAAGAGAGATCGACGAGTGCATCGATTACGTTCGGGATTTTTGTTTTCAATCTAAAGGGTTAACGATCTCGAATCGTGATAAATACGCGAATGATTTCGATGACGATGTTTTCATTCTCGTTATCTTCTTATTTTTTATTCTTTGATTTCTCTTTTTCTCGCGAAATCGAGAGAATTTCACGGTTGCGTATAACGATATCACGCGCGTGCGAAATATTCTTTTTTTAATTCCCGATGTTTTATCGCGTATATATGGAAAGTTATTATGTGTAATGTATGCGAAATATCGGTAAAATACAACGTATAAAGTGTTTAAGCCTCATGGAAGAGAGATTAAATCATAATGCGTAAAGTTTTTTTAACTTGGAGTATACCTACGATTATTTAAATTAAATAAATTTGCGTTATCTAAATGTTGCATCGCCGAGTAATTATTATTATTATTATTTTTTTTTTCAAGGAAATTATCAAAGAAAAAAATGTATATTTATATATTACTGTAATAAATCGCGTATATTATACATATATGCTTTTTAAAAAGTACAAAAATGTTCTCCACGTTTGCAAGTCTCAAACGCATCGGCGTACAAATCGCAAAAGCTCCAATCGATCAAATTATAACAAAGAAAAAAAAAAAAAAAAAAAAAAATTTGAAGAAAACTTCTCATTTTTCCAACGTCAGCTGCCAGAGTATAAGCATTCGGGTAGACGAGTATCTTAAGCTTTCGTTGATGAAAAATAAAAGAAACAAAAAACAAAAAAAGAAACATAAACAAAAAGAAGAAGAAAAGCGAAGAATGGAAATAACAAAAGGCGCACAAAAGACCGCGTATCGCTTTATATTTCTCTTTTCCCGAGTACCAAGACCGTATGTTCGCGTGTGTTCCAGAATCGAGGGAGCAGAATCTCGTCGAGGGAGAAAGAGAGACAGAGAGAGATACATTGTGGGAGAGCAAACGTAATAAGCGCATTGTGGCTGTGGAAGATCATCTTGAGGACGTATGGAAATTTATTCGCGCACGCCGATGAGTTCAAAGATATAGCGCACGTCGAGAAGGAGAGTAGGTGGAGGCTTAACCAAGAAACTCCAGAGAGAGACAGACAGAGAGAAAGAGAAGAGAGAGAGAGAGAGAGAGAGAGAGAGAGAGAGAGAGAGAGAGAAAGGGAGAGCTAAGCAGCCCAAGAGCAACATAAGAGAAAATGCAAGAAACGTTTTTCTTTTTTTCCCTATTTCTTCCTTCCTTCCTTCCTTCCTCTTCTCTCTCTTTCGTCTGCTCTTTATCTCGCAAAACGCAGCAGTGGCACGGGTTCGCTCGCGGTCGTTTGTATCGCGTTTTGATGTCTCAAGCAGACCATAAATTCCCCGCTCTCGCGTGTGTGCGTATATGTGCGTGTGTGTGTGTGTGTGTGTGAGTGTACGCCATACGAGAAAGAGAGAGAAAAGACTCACCGTATAAGTATATATCCATACCTCCGAACACGATGAAGATACTCCTCGAGGAAACTTGATTACATGATTACTCGTGTTTGTACGCGTATACACGTATATTCGTAAATCGTGCGTGACTGTTTTTCGGCAGGAGATTGTGGATCGAAGGTGTGGACTTTTGCCTCTTTTTTTTCTTTTCTCAAGTATAAAGACGCTACATAGCCGAAGGCTATAGGTTTAAACGTTTTATTTATTTTTTTTTTTCACGCGGAGGCGTGTTTTCTAAAGCATTTTTTACGTGGCTTTTTTCTTGTTAATCTTTCGAATTAAGCGTATCGCTAGTTTCTATTAAAAACAAAACAAAGAAATTTCCAGATGGTTTTTCCAAGCTTAATTTTTTCGTTGTTTAAATTTCTAAAATAAATTTTATCGTAATTAAATTACATATTTTGCGCAAAATTTTAATGATTATTAAACTTTTCAAATAATTTTCTCTAATACTTAAGTTTAATATTAAATGTATCATTAAAAAGTTTCTAATTTATTTCAGAATATACGTTAAGTAAGTGGGTTAAAAAAATGACTCTCTATAGATAGGACATCGAGAATTAGAAAAAACTTTCTTTTTCTATCATCATTTTATAAAATAAACATCGAAGAGCAAAGAAATGTTTCTTTAATACTCTAATTTGCTACCTCTTTAAGAGGATCACTCTCCATATTAAGCAACGCGTGCTCCACATTTCTGATTTTTACGTTCAGATCTTTAGCTATCACATTTTTAATCTTCTCTACGATTAATTTAAATTATAATTATTAATCGGTTTCTCAATACAATATATTTCATCGAAAGTTTAAATAAAATATAATTAGTAACAATTCTATAAAATATCGATACCTAATAAGTTAAGCTCGATTCTTTACCAATATAAAATCTATATCGATATGCATCGAATAAAATCCATGCTTATAAACTCAACAACGACCTTTAACGATCTCTTTTTTCATTGTTAACCCAAACAATCAAAAAAAACCCATATAAAAAAGTAAACTACTCACGAAGGCTTACAACAAAAGGGACGTAAAAAGATATATATAAAAACATTCAACGGCGATAAACGATGACTCACCTTGCTCGGTGCAGCATCCGAGGAGCGTGACGACGTTCGGATGACTGCCGACCCTCTGCATGATCTCGAGCTCCCTGACGAGGTCCTCTTTCTCGCGTTCCGAGGCGCCCTCCTTAACGGTCTTTACGGCCACGAGTCGCGTCGTGCCCTGGTGACCCGTCAAGTCGTCCGCTTCCGCTTTCCATACCTAAGATCGTCGATGTCGCAATAACAATGTTATTAAAATCGAATGTGTTGTTATTTTTTACTTTGCTTTTTTTTTTTTTTTCTTTTAAGAAGAAAACAAAGTGCGAATCGAAAGAAAGAAATTAAGAGAAACAAAATGTTTTAAATTAATAACCGTTTTATAAACAAACAAAATATTTTCTACAATTAGTTTTAATTAAATACATTAACGTTTGTGTTACCGTTAACTTAAAAAAAGACAAAAAAAAAAAAAAAAAAAAAAAACACATTCAAAACACGGATAGCTCGTTTATCTTCCCGTAACAACGACTTTTCTGAAAACTCGTAAAAATTTCCACGAATCGTACGATATAATAAGATAACGCAAGACTAGCATCTCCTTGTAGAAGCGGTTAAAGAAAAAAAAAAAAAAAAAAAAGACGGTAGACGGTATAGTAGTTTTTGTCGCTACACCGCATAAAACGCTCACCTGACCGAAATTCCCTTCTCCAAGGACCGTTTGTAGCCTCAGCTTGTCTCTCGGAAACTCCCAGCGTGATTCCTGCGAGGCGGGCGGAGGTGGCTTTTCCGTTTCGTGACACTGCAATTACGCGCATGGCGTCGTTAATTTGTACACTCTGTGTTTAATTACTATTACTATTTCTTGCTTTTTCGACACCTATTATTATTATTATTAATTTTTTTTTTTTTTTTTTTTCTTTTCTTTTCTTTTGTATTTCTTCATTGACGAACGAATATAGCGTGATAATGGATTTAATGAGCGGATGGACAATAGACGACGTTGAATTATAGTTATCTACTTTGCGCTTATTATTACAAACGTTACGGTTTGATAATTAATTTAGTAAACGTGGAGATACAGTTGATAACGATAAATTTATAATAGAATCTTGATAGTTTACAACTAGCTTAAAAATTTTAAGTTTCCGAGTCAAGGAAATTTTAATTAAACTTATTTTTCCTAATACATTTTTCATGAAATAATCGCAATGGAGGGGGAAAAAAAATTAAGTAAAATATGAAATAAATTATATAAAATTAAAAAATTAAAATGCAAATGTTATTTTAGCATGCTTGTATTCATTTATATTTTTAATTTTCTCAATTATCATCGTATACGCATACACATATTTTCCAGTTTGTTGATGCGGCAAATTTTTATTTTCATTTCTATGCAAATATTTACATACTTATATCTTTATCAAGCTACTTTGATAAAAGTCTTAACAATATTATGATTATAAAAGATAATTAAAAAAGTTTAGTTAAGAGAAGGTACATTGACTTTTTATTATCGAACAGAAGTTTTTCTAAAGTAACGTAATAATGGCCTAACTGGTACATAGTTTTTATTTCGTTTGTGCATCAATTTTAAAAACTCGTTATTTACTTCGCATGATGGGTAATTAATTTTTTATTAGCTCTTAAGCATACTTTTAGAAAACCAAGGTTTTAATTATTAAATTTAGTTATGCAATAGTTTTGAAATAATTATCAAGCAGCCGCATAGTTAAACATCATATATTTGTTTTTAACGTATAATTAATCATGTACAATGAAAAAGTTTAAAAATTCATCGTTTTAAAATATTTAATATTTTTCACAGCATAATAAATTAGATTCATAAAAAAAAGCGAGACCGTTAAAATTAACCGACAGCCATAATTATAGAAAAAGAAAAGCATATTTATTTATTGAATTATTCGAGTGTTTAAAAAAAAAGTTTTTCGCGCGTTAAAAAAAAAAAAATCGTTATTCATCTCATTAACCATAAGATTCTCGAGCTCTCTAACATATCTCCCAACTACATATCAAGCGCGTGTTTGTTAAAAATAAAAAAAAAAAAAAAAAAAAAAAAAGACAAAAGCATCGATAGGCGCGTAGACGCGATTTTAAAAAAATAAAAAAGGGAACAAAACTAATACACGACTGACGTCGAACTCAAGCAACCAAGTTTTTCTTACTCCTCGAGATATCGGGTAAATGTATATACATGAATTATATGAGAAACTTACGAGGTGCTGTATCCTCGGCAGCTTAGTGATGGTTTTCTCGATGGACATTTTGAAGTCGCCCGTTTCAAGGTTGAGCGCATCCTTCCTACAGCTTATCTCCGACGACGTGTCCGACTCTTCCAGCACCTGCGCAGAGAGGTTAAGATAATATAATAACGCGAGTGTGCAACATTTTCTTTTTTTTTCTCGTCTTTTATCTGTTTTATTTCGATTGTGAAAAGAAAAATTTAAACGATCATCGGTGTATACAGAGACGCATAAGCGCATGGATAAGACGAAGAAACTATCGCGAGTATTATTTGCATACTCTGACGTTTCTTATTCTCTGAATGTTTTTTTTCTTTATCCTCAACTTCCTTTCGTTTGCATTTCTTTTGCCGGTGACTTTTCAGTCGACATCGCGAATGAATTCATCATACGCAAAGCGTCGTGTTTATCACGAAATGAAAAATAATAAAAAATAACATTCGCAGAAAAAGTTTACAGGTTTTGAAAAATAGTGTTAATGCTTTTAGAACTTAATAAAATACGTGTTCGAATACCTCATAAAGACGTAATAATTTCAAATGACTCGTGTGTTTAATTTTTTTTTTTTTTTTTTTTTTTTTTATCACCGGAATAGTAAAAATAAATACGTTGGTTCTGTTAAAGTAAATAAAGATAAAAAAAAGTTACGATGATAATGTAAAAAATTCGCGGTGTATTTTTCAAAATCGTTTACAAAAACCTATTTTTTTTTTAAATTTTCGAATTATTTTTTAATTATTCTTTCACGGAGAATTTTTCTCCTTACCTAAAATCATTTAATTTTCAATATAAAATTCAATAAAAAAAACTAGTTATATTTAATATTAGATTAAATTTTACTTTTATCCGATACTTCTTTTGCTCATATATTATAGAATCATTCATAATTTAATGCACGATAAAAATACAATTACAAGCAAATAATTCAATTTATAATCATGACTGGCGCATTGGTGACCTTTTTTAAACAAAAAAATCAAAAGATTGTCTCTTCGTACGCTTTTCAACGATAAACGATTCTTGTCGTACATTTGTCACTTTGCGTTAAAATCGATTATTAAGAATTGCCAAAATAAAAAAATTATCACAATGCCGGTCCTCGAGCGCTTGTGTAAAAAGAAAAAAAAGACAAGTTATTTCACCGTCGATCATACGGCGCATACAATTTATTGTGCGAGTTATTTTCACTCAGCGTCAGCGCTCTTACGGAATTTTTAATCGAGTAAAATTATATCACACGCGGCATTCCATAAACACACGTGTATGTAAGATGCGTATAACTCGCTTAATCGGCAATTGTTACGAGAATGTGTGTATAATTTTTGTTTACGTACGGGCGGAATCAATTTTTTTTTTTTTTTTTTTTTTTTTTTATTTTCATTTACGTCAGCTCGATGTTTTGCTCTCTCTTTCTCTCTCTTTTTCTCTCTCACGATTGCGTAAGCTTAGCTCGCCTAAATAATTTTTGCGTTACGAGTAAAATTCATGCGAAACAATGCATATTCTATGTAACACGATATGATGTGCGAGTAAATATCTCGGGTTTATGTTCGAAATCCGATGATATAATAATATGTATAAAGTTCGCAAGTTTGTAAGAAAAAGAAAAAAAAAAAAAAAAAAAAATGAAGGAACATATCCAAACGTGATTTATTGGATGGGATCCTGATTTTGATGGGTTTATGTTTTATCCGATGACGTAACGCTTTCAAAAAAATAATTGTTTACGGCCTTACGTGATAAAATATGTAATAATTTTTTTTTTCACGGCAAATTTTCGCGAATATTCAACAAAATATTCGTCGAGCTTAAGAGGCCAAAAAAGAGAAAAAAAAAAAAAAATGTATTTATGCATGTATTCAAATATTTTTTTACAACGAAAATGGTGCATATTCCGGAATAATCAATGGAAGATAAATTACGTCAAAAGAGCGAAGCATTAATTTTTAAAGGTAGCGTCACATTATTTAGATGTAATCAGCTGATCGTTATTTCATCAAAAACCATTTAAACGTTGTATCAGCTTTTTATATATGATAGTTAACGTTTTCGATATCTCAACTGTGTTACATACAAAAAAAAAAAAAATAAAAAAAAAAAAAAAAATGAGACAAACAAAATATCTATGAATATGTAAAAGAAGCTACGTGTGTTCTTCATGACGAACACGTCTGTCGTATTACCATTCAGCTTTCAAAGAAAATAACACGCGCATCGAACTTTCCGGCAACTGATCGACCGGTTGAACTCATATACGAAAATATACAGAGAGTTCTGCAAATATCGAATGAAACCAAAAAACAGAGACGCGAGAAAACCGATAATCGAGACAATCGTAAAGAGAGAAAGAGAAAAAAACAGAGACGCGAAGCAGGTTAATATAAAAAAAAAAAATCGAAAGAATAAAAACTCAAGGGATACGTTAACGTGTATATACGTACTTGTACATATGCTTACATATAAATTCGTTCGTAAAGTGTTTGACGAACGGAACGGAATATGACAACATGTATGGCGCGCGAAGTATAGGCAGATTTTACTCTCTCTCTTTCTCTCTCTCTCTCAGCGTTGCACAACAACTTGGTCGCATTATCGTGCGATTACCTTAAAACTCTCGATTCTCGTACGCTTGTTTCCTTATGTTTATAAGATACTTGTTTACGTCAATATATGTATACACGAGTTGTTATACCTGTAGAGTTTTAGACGTTATATTCGTATATAATAGGAAAATTTTTAAAGTTGAAAAAATTTTCATAGAAACAATATAACGAAGTCAAAATTTATAATGTTGAAAATTTTGTAACTTTTTTTTTTATGTTTGCGCAAACTTTGTAAATAAGTCGAAATTATTGAATAAACTCGTGACTCATTCGATGTTTGGATTTTAATACGTAAATCGCTAAGTTATTGGACAGACAAAATTGAATTTTATGAAAATAATATTGCGTCGAGGAAAATTTTCGAAATTTGATAAAATTTAAAGAAATTCACGCGACAGAGTTAGAATTTAATAACGTCATTGTAATTATATTGGATTGTTAAATTAAAAATGGAATTAAACGTATGAAAATTGTAGTGAAAAAATAATAACGTCGTATCAAATATAATAATGTAACATTATATTATGAATAAAAATTTTCACATCGCTTCGGGATTTAAAAAAATATAAATTGCAGTAATTAAATCAAACCATAATTGATTAATCACTGATAATGATTAATGATTGACTATAATTAACAATCGATTATAATTTTTTGCTCTTGAAATCGTCATCGTATAAAATATCTTTCATTCTTTGACTATATTAAATAATATTTATTAACTTTTTTCTTCTAAAAACAATAACGAATCCAAACGTTCAAAAAAAAAAATCTCAAAATACATCAATATTGAAAGATAAAAAAAAAAACAATACCGAAGCTCATACACCTGATATCTAAAATATAAATTCATTTCCATTCAAGCCTATAATCTCCAAATATCGAAACGATCGATTCGATATATACTAGTATATATTCCCCTCGAACGCTTTTTCATTCCATGGCACTTTATTTTATCCCTTCTCCTCTCTCGCGGAAGAGTTCAACTCGAATTGTCTCGAAAGAACGAAAGAGAAAAGAATCCCTGCTATTTCGAGCCAACAGCGGTGAACAAAAATATGTGACGAAAAGAGAATTCGGAGAGCCCGTCGAGTTCGCCCCCTTTCAAAGGGGAAAGAGGTACGAAAGGCGCGATCGTAAAATCGTCGAGGGTATAAATTAAACGTCGAGACTGCAAGCGTAACAAAGGTTAAGACGCGCCGCGCGCGAAAATATCGAGCGAAAGAATAAAACTCGCAAGTTTCAAGTCGCTTTTAAATAACGTTGACGTACAAGCGTTCGCGGAGTTTTTAAGCGTTAGCTCGACGATGGATTTCTTATTTTTATCAAGCCGAATAGTGCGCTTATAAACGAGGGTAAACGGATAGACGAGTATTTTTAAGCTGCGCGCATAATAACAGCGCACGATTACTACGATGTGCATGACAATGGCAATCTCGGCATAAAAGACTCGAGCTATCATAAATACCTCGCTGATTGCTAAGTTTAATATTTTCGAGTTTTAAAGATGGGCTGTATATACGAGAAAAATGAAAAAAAAAAAAAAATAAAAAAAAATAAAAAAAAAAAACAAGAATTTTGTTTTGATTTTTCTGAGAAAAAATTAAAAGGAGTTTGATACACGAGACTATAATATTTTTTTACTGCCGTTTCGAAAAATTTTTTGATGCGATAAAAATCGTGCGAAATTACTGCATTTATAATTTTAGTGCCTTTTGCACAAGATTTTAAAAGAATATTATTCGTTGATAGCTTTATATTTACGTTGGTTAATAATAATTTTAAATATGTAATTGCTAAATTATATACTTTTTTTTTTTTTTTTTTTTTTTTTTTTTTTTAATGCGACGTTGAATTAAAAGTAAATACAGCCATATAATATAGGCCTATGTATGCTCATCATATTTAAAAATTTCCATTTTTACATTTCAAGATTTTCTCGAAATTGCTTTAAAAATATAGAATATTTATAAATTATAATTACAGTGGAATAAATAAAAAAGAAATTAAAGGTAATATCTCATTTTCTAAACGATTATATTAAAGTATTTATTTAATAGCGCGTAATATCTTTTAAGTAAGTTTAGGCATTAGTCACGTTCATGTACCAAAATTAAACATTATGTAACATTTATAACATCCCGCGCTCGTCTAATTCTTTTAACACACCGTGTAACAGCCATTTTTACTTTCATATATAAATATATATATATGAACGAATTTTTTCGTACGCTCCCGTGGTTATTAAAACGAGCAGACGTCAAACTTCTTTCTTTTCTCATTTCTCCAAAGTAACTCAATTTAAATCAGGCAAATTTCTCTTGGCGCATAATCGCACATAAAAGACTATACACAGCCTAGTTCAATTAACACCTGTGTTCTTTTCTTTCTGTCTCAATCTTTGCGTACCATTTGCGTATGTATATATAATATGGACAACAGTACAAGAAATCGCCGACGGTACATAATTACCAATGGACTTTATTCTCAGCGGCCGATGAGCAAAAAAGCGAGCAGCCAAAGCATTCAAAGAGCGAGTAAAGTACACCGAGAGCGAGAGAAACGGCTTTTTCTGCATTCAAAAGACGCTCGAGAGTTCGAGAGAGCAACCAAGAGCGAGAGGAAGAGAATTAAAAAAAAAAAAAAAGGATTCGAGCATATGTATAAGAAGCTCGGTGCTCGAGAGAGCCAAATCGAAAAGAAACGGCGCAATTCTTTTTGCCCGACACGTGATTCATCAATAATAGCGTGTGTACATGTACACGCGAGAACGCGAGCGATAGACGAGTGGTGCGAGCCTTTTATTTATAAGAGTGCTTGTCTACGGTATAGAAAAAAAAAAATAAATAAATAAATAAATAATCCGATCATGGTCTACTTTACGCTAATTAGCTTTCTCTCGTTCACTTCGCGGTCGTCGACGAGTTGATATAGATACGTGTATAGTGTATAGGTACAAGAGAACGCGAACGATTCGAGAAGCGAGCGCGGTAAAAAGGTCGATCGGTATGGCCCGATTCGATCGTTCGAAGGATTTATCGCGAGTTAAGCTATAGAAGCGAGAAAGAGAGAAAGAGAAAGAGAGAGAGAGAGAGACTTGATACACTTCTAGTGGGTCAAGTTAACCCTTTCCGGATCGCTAGTCGAATCCTTCCGATGTCGAGTTTAAGTTTCGTGAGTCACGACGAGACTTTAAAAGGAAATTTTGGACGTGAACATTTTGTAGCTTAAGATTTATTCTATTATTTTTTGTTTGTTTCGCTGTTTTTTTATTTTATTATTTTTTTGCCTAAAATTTAATCGTCGTAATAAAATAAAATAAAATAAAATATATAAATTATGACACGGTGACTAATGTATCGGAATTCTTTGTATAAAAACTATTATGTAGGAGTGAAAATATATGTTACGATTATTAATTTTTAATTAGAACTAGATTTTAAATTAGTCAGCGACTTGTTATTATAATTAAGTCATTGTCACCGAATGTTTTAAAATGTATTCTAAATTTTGTATTGTATAAAAAACTTGTTAAACTTGTTGATTCATTCACATGCGATTGTTAATATTCTTTAATTTATCTGTTATAAGTTTAAAAAAAATTAATTTCTTTTTACAGTAAGTTATTTTTATATAAAATAATTATAATTAGTTAACTGGAAAGCATCTTTTAAATTTTTACGTAATATGTAGTTTGGTATACAGAATCATCGATGAAAAAGATTTTCATAAAAGAAATCATATTGATAAAAATAATTAAAAACTGTACGCGTAAGCATTAAAATGCTGAATTGTTTCAAATAAAATAGATTGCTTTAAAAAAATATACTATTTTACTGCGTAATCGTTAATAAAGATAACTTGAAGCTTAATGAAACGAATATTCCAATGAGTGTATACAAACTCCAGTGTATAAACAGTTACGTTGTATGTATTTAATTTTTTTCGTTTCTCAATATATTCAAAATAATTTGCTTTCGTTGAAGTTGCAAAATCTCTAATAATATATCTTTAAACGAGTCTTAAAACTTTTAAAATTTTAATATATAAGCAATAGATTGTTTTATAGTGTTGTATGCAGATATTTGTTTATGTTCCAAAACTCATATTTCTATTTAAAAATAATTGTTCACTCCTCCATCGATAAATTATAACTAAATTTTTAAAATAAACGAAAAATTCAAAGAATAAATAACTCACCTTACGATTCCTAAGTATCAGTCTTCTCAATATCAGTCCAACGCCCACGGCAATGGGAAAGACGACGAGGGTGGCGAGGATGTAGCTGACAACGGCGACGGTCTCCTGGCTCGCGAGCGCGTCGCCGTCGTGCCTCCGCGAGATCACTTCACTAATGTTAACGAAGGGCTCGCGAGACGCGGCCACGGTCACGAAGGCAGGCGGCACGGGCTCCAGGTAAGTCCTGCTGCTGCCGTTCAGCTCGAACGGATAGTATCCGGAGCCGGGATTTAACTCGCTGCCGGGAAAATCGCGACGGTTAGGTTTCGCCGAGTCTCCCGTTCGATTGTTATTGTTACTATTATTGTTGTTGTTTTGCCTGCTAGCGTTACTCGAAGGTCTGGCCGGAAGGTGTCGTTGCTCGGTTGCTCTCGGCCTCGTCGTGCTTGTCGTTGAAGTCGCGGTGGAGGATTCGGGCGCTGGTTCGACGATCGTAGTTGTGGCTGTAGGTGTCGTCGTCTCGGTTAATGTTTCGATGGGTAAAACGGTCGTCGACGTCGTCGTCGTCCTAGTAGTAGTAGTAGTGGTAGATGTGGTTAAGAGTTCGCTCGCGTTAAACATACTCGAAGTATTGTAGAGCTGCATTATGGGTAACACATCGTCCTTGGCCTTGTCCGCCAAGTTTCGCGCGCGCACCTCCGGCGACCTTTCCGGACTCTTGTTTACCACCGGTCTCTCCGTCGTCGTCGTCGTCGTCGTCGTAGTCATCGTCGTCGTCGAGCTCGTGCCTCTAGTTGTAGTCGTCGACGTCGAAGACGAGCTTGGCGTAGTCGTGATCACCGTCGTAGTATCTTCAAGGAATTCGGTGGAGGGAACCGCGTTGGACGTCATAGTCGTGGTACTCGCTTCGGGCTTGGCAGTAGTGGTGCTTCCCGCCCTGTACATTTTTTGCACCTCCGAAGGATCCAGCATTTTTTCGCCAACGGTCGCGTCCGTTTCTTTTTCGGTAGTAACGTCCTCGGAGGCCTCGGTGGTGCTGGTGGTGGTGCTGGTGGTGCTGCTCGTGCTCGATATCATTTCGGGTGTGATGATAACGGGGGTGACCGGGAAGACCGGGGCAGCATTCCCGGCGGTGGCAACGGTCGTGGCGACGGTGGAGGTTTGAATCTTGGAAAGGGTGCTCGTCGTCGGCTCTTCCATAGTTCTGGCGGACTTGTCGCGGCGCCTGCTGGCGGCGGCTGCTGCTGCAGCGAGCCTGCGCCTCTTACTGACGGGGCTCGCGGGCCTCGCGTCCGTCCACCTGATGGTGAAACCTGGCTGCTGTCGGGGCGCTGCTGCTGCGGCGGCGGCGGCGGCGGCGACGGCGGTGGTGACGGTTGCGGCGTTTGGTCGCGAGCTCGAGCGAGCAGTGGCTTGTTCGACGGTCGCGCCGGCACTGAGCCGAGAAGCGGCCGGCGAGGAGGACGAGGCGATCGGTCCGCCGGTCTCGGCGACGTGCGAGTTGCGCAACGCGGCCCGCTGCCGTGACTGCTGCTGCTGCTGCTGCTGCGACTGTGACTGCACGTGAGTGTGTTGCTGTTGCTGTTGCTGCTGATGCTGCTGCTGCGACTGTTGCTGTTGTGGTTGTGACTGCAGTTCCTGCTGATTCGCGCGTATTATCGATACGAAAGATTTTATTTCGGGGCATTTATGATAGCTTTTTTTTGGGAAGTTTCGAGGTGGGCATAAGAATAATCAAATGAGTAATGGGAATTTTATCATTATCTTTTTTTTGTTATTTTTATTACTGAATTTAAATGTAAATTTTATTACGATATTATAAAATATCTTAAAAAAGAAAAAATGGCATTTATTTTTTAAATCAAAATTTGGCGATTAAACGGACATTTACATAAGTAGATATTTTATTGCAATAACAATTAGAAATTTATTTCTAATAGTTATAATCTTTCTATTTCTATAATAAAATACATCGCCAAAATTTCGATTCCTCAAAATGGATCTTGATCGAAATTTAATAAAATCCTAAATAATTATAGAAAAATCTTTAAATTTGTAAAATTAATTTTCATTTTTTTAAAAATAATAATTAATTTTAATAATCGTATAGATAAGCAATAAAATTTTATTATAAATAATGAAAACATATTCTCAGACCTTATCTTTCAACATCGACGTAGTTTTCGACACTTCCGTAGTCGTCGCGTACGTCGTCAAACTGGTAGATCTTGGATAAATTGCCGCAGAAGTAGTCGAACTACTCGTATCCGACACCTCGGTCGTCGTCGTAGTCGTCGTAGTCGTAGTCGTCGATGTAACGATCGGAGCGGTCGAAGTAGCTTCGGTAACTACGATCCGCAAGCCAAGATTCGCGGAGGAAGAAGCGAGCTCGGCGTTCGAGCTCTTCTCCGTGTCGGTGGCGTTTATGCTGTTGCCGCGAGCCTCGGCGACTTTGTCGGGACAAGCCGGTCGGGTCGTGTGTTCCCGTAAACTCGTCGTTCGCATCTTGGTCGACTTGCCGCTGATAACGCCGCTGCTCTTGTCCACGCTGTTCATCTCCTCGTCGAGCATTTCCAGACCGGCTAAGAGCTTCTTTGGCGATGGACTTACCGGCAAGCTGTCCTTACCCATACCTGAGTAAAGGAAATTTCCGATAGGGTGACGGACATTTTGTTTTGCATTTGATTTTGGAGTTAAATTTTTTTGTTCGCCTATTATATATATATATATTTTTTTTTTTTTATTAATTCGTATCGAATATTTTTGCTAAAATTTATGGTATGACATGGGTGCATGATTTGTGAAAATAAATTTTAGTAAAATCGTTCTACTTGCATCGCGAATATACATAGACTAAGAAATGAAGTAAAATTATTAGATATTTTATAAGCATAGTCGTTGATTCTCGTGTAAATTTGCATTTGATAAAGTTGTTCAATTTTTCTCGAATTAAATTCACTTCGTTTTGCTGTACTCCATAAAAAAAAAAAAAAAAAAAAAAAAAAAAAAAAAAAAAAAAAAAAAAAAAATTAACAAGACGGAAAAAAAATTCAAATTAATTATCGATAAAATCCTCCTTAATTTTTCATAACGTCATCTTCTCTCCATTTTAAAAACTCCTTCGAAAAAGCAAACGTACTCCAGGCGGCCATAAATTTATTCGGCAAATACAAACCGAAAGCAAAACTCGCTTTATAACTTAGCGGGTTCTTGTGCGCGCGAAAGAAAGGAAGAAAATAAAAAGAGAAAGGGAAAGAGATCGCGAGCGTACGAGATATTTTTCGAAGGCGTGTGCGCTCGCGATAATGCATCGTACTACTCCGTAGAAAGTCCCGTCGTACTCTTTGCAAATCTTTATCAACCCAATAAAGATGAAAGAAAAAAAAAATTAAAAAAAGAAAAGAAAAGCGGGTTCTCCTCGGAGAGTAAAAGCGCGGAGCTCAGACTTTCGAGCGCGTATAAAGAGAGTAAAAGGAAGAGAAAGAAAGAAAGAGAGTACGAAGGTATACCGGTTCCACGAAGTTTCTGGCCGAAATACAGGAACTGGGACATGTCCTCGATGGGGATGTTACTCTCGACGGGCCTGAAGTGATTGTACAGGGAAGCTGGCATCGCGACGATCTTTTTGCCCCGGTGTTCCATTGAGCTGGCGCTGTTGCTGGCGCTGTTGCTGCTGCTATTGATGCTGCTACCGTTGCTTCTGCTCGGCTTCGTTGGGTTTGACGATGTGCCGTTGCGTTTTGTGCTGCTGAGAAAAAGCGGTTGATAAAGTAGTTTTAGATTCGGAATAAAGATTTTTTGAAATTATGAGAAAATAATGTATCTTTGGCTTTTGAAGATGTAAGAGTGTTTGCCTTTTATTACTTCAATGGTGAATTTGCAGTTTTTTTTACAATCGTTGACCCTTAATTTTTTTTATTTATGTATTATTATTCAATACACATTTTATAAATTGATTAAAGTGCAGTTAAACAACTATATAAATTCATTAGCAATAAGTTTGTGTGTGTGTGTGTTTCATGAAACTTTTTGTCATAGCTAAAAATAAAATCAATAAAACAATTATAATATAACTTTGCTGTAAACATTTGTTAAGAATACAATTTGCTATTTCCTTGTAATTTCATACTAGGAAATGTATTTAACTCATTGAAAGATTCTAATTGTTTCTTCAAAATTAATCAATAATTCTCTTACGTAATTTGGCAATTCATCTTTTCGAAAATATTACTGCATCGTTAAATCTGTTGCATTAAAAACACGATAATACACCAATTACAATTAAAATTCAATATAATAAAAAGCAATAATCTTTATTTTTTCCATTGCATCAGAATATAATCGTAAACGTCTAAAACTGACACTTGTGCGTTAAAATTTTCGCAGACTGTAATCTATTTAATCATCAAATATGTATAGAATAATTACCCCATTAAATTTCCCGCAACACCTTATAATTTACAGCTGTCAATTCGCAAATGGTTATCGCAAATAAAATATAAAAATACAAATAGTCACTCACCCGGTAGTACCGCCACCTAGAGTCTCAATAACGATCTCGTGGGTGTCGTTTAACGACTGTTGCTCGGGTACGGTGACGTACAATCCGTTCTGAGACTCTTGCATCTCGAGCACATCGCTCATCATCATCAGGGTCTCTCTCGCCGGCGATTTAACGGCGCGTCTGCCAACGGCGAGACTCGACGATGATCTCCGAGACGCAGAGCTTGCATCCGAAGATGAGACCCGCTGTCGGAGTACCTTGCGACGACGCGCCACCAGGAAGTTACGTAGCGCTTGCTCGCGACGTGCCTTAGCCGTTGGCGATTCCGGGTGCAGCGACATACGCGCCTGTCGCTCGTCCTGGTATATCCCTCGATCTGTGGGCGACAGAAAGATTTGTAAGGGATAAGCTTAGTTTTGTTGATGCTTTGAGATGAAAATTGTTTTAATTCGAGCAATCTGCTTCGACTAATAGATTTTAAGATGTAATAAAAACAAATATTGATACAATTTACTATCGTCTATTTAAAAATTGATATTATTTATTTTAATTAATTGTAAAATTTATAGTAAAATTATTTCTTAAAATTCTGCTAATACATTTTAGCCATTCCATTTCTCCATGCGCATACATTATTAAGTTCTAATTTTTATAAAACTAAGATGAAAAAAAGTAAAATAAAATTATCATCGGAAATAAATTAGTATAATATTTATAAAGAATAATTTGTTACAGTATGATGAACATGCAACGGATAGTGTTTTATCATTTTTAAAAACCTTTAGTTCATATAAGTTGATTTTCAAAGATAAGAAAAAAAGTATTGAATTTTAAATGAAAACATAACAAATTTTCTTTTACATTTCATAAATTTATAAATTCAATTTCCTGATGTATAACTAAAATAAATAAATTTTTAACAAATTAATTATTTTTCGCTGTACTTACGTATTAAAACATCGAACGATTAATTTACTTTCTCAATACAAATTTTTATTACAAATTTTAGTACCGAAACATAAAATTTTCACTTTTTAATCTCGTAATATATGTTTATAAATACAAATACAAATGATTCATTAAAGCAAATAAAATTTTTACGTAGTGCAAAAAAAAAAAAAGACGATTTCGCATAATAAAAGTAAAATTTTATAACAACGATTGTTTGATAAGTATTTAAACTTTTAATAAAGTAACAATTCTGTTAACTAATTGATTGACAAATTGTTTCGCTAAAGCATCGCCGCAAAACCGAAAACCGCAAACTTTCTTCAATTAAAATAAATTCCTGGATTACAATTTCCTCAATACTTAATCTCCGCTTTCGCGTTATAACACAGTAAACACTCAAGCATCTTGCATCCTCTGCAATTTCATACAATCACCGACAACGTAAAAGATCGGGAAAGTATAGTCTTCGAAAAAAATCTTTGCGACGAATTTCGTTTGCCCGCAAAAAGAAAAGCAAAGAAAAAAAAAAAAATAAATAAAATAAAACAAGAATTGCGCACGCGTACGCATACGCGTAAATATAAACGCGAGGGGAAAGACAAGGGCGAGCTAACGAGGTGACCTTAAAAGTAAGCCAGTCAATGATCTTGAATTCGCGCGACTCTCGACAATACGAAATGCCCGTGATCTTGAACGAAAGAAAAAGAGAGAGAGAGAGAGAGAGAGAGAGAGAGAGAGAAAAGAGAGCGACTGCGCCGCAACCGTTGGTATTATATGTTAGGTCGTGTACCGTTACCTGTTCTCCTCGTCTCACATACACGCGCGTTCGTTAATCTTTTTCGCGCTGTCAAGCTTTTATATATGTGCGTATAGTGCACTTTGCTTATACACGTTAGCGTATATATGTGGAGTCCTGAGATTGCGTTTTTAAATAACCGTATATACGTACGGTGGATTAGCTTCGTAGCCAAAAGCAGTGAATAGGAGAATTGCGATTTTATGAGACTTCGTTTCTTTTTTTTACATGTGTTTCGAGATGTTACGGTTATTAGGGTAGACTGATTGAAAAAGTTCCTTTTTTCTTTTTCGTATTTTGCGGCTTTGTTTTGTCTAGATGGACATGAAGCTGCTGTAATTAAGTAAATTTTTGACCTTAGGCAAAATATAATTTGATTTTATTGTTAAAATAATTTAAAAATTTCTTTTACCTAATGATATTTTTTATTGTAATAATTTCACTTGTAATATATTTTTTTTAAATTGTTGAATCATTGTTACATACTTTTATGGATAAAAATAAAAATTATTATTATAGTAAACAATAGCAAGGCGTACAAAAAGGTCGAAATTATAATCAATCAATTTCCGATTGTTTTCGATCAGTTTGAGCCTTAAACTTTAATAAAATCTTTGATAGACTTCGTCGTGTATTGCAAAAAAAAAAAAAAAAAAAAAAAAAACGTAAAATTGGCTATTATAAAAACCTAGAAACGGATATTAACTGTAATTTATGTTTATTAAACTTGGCCTTGAAAGAAGAAGAAGCGTACTATTATATCATCTTCATGTTTAAATAACGCTTTTGAAAGGAGTTAATTAATCCGTCAAATTCGTAACGTTAACAAATTTTTGTATTTTCCTTTTTGCAATCGCAACCATTACAAAACGTAACAACCGTAAATCCTTTGTTTTGAAAATCTGTCAAAAAATTATATTGAGGAATGACAAAATCTACGGCAATAAAAATCAAAGCATATACACACCATTAATTCGAAGCACAAAAAGGAAAAGAAATAGAGAAAGAAAGAGAGAGAGAGAGAGAGAGAGAGAGAGGAAGAGGGAAAGAGTAAGCGCAAGATCTCGTGATAGCGTGCAATTATCTACATCTAGGAAGAGTAGAATCAAAAGCGACGAGCTCGTAAAAATTCTCGAATCTTTCCCCATCGAGCCAAGACCAAGAAGTCGAAAAACACCTACTCGTGCAGCGCACGCGGAAGATAATATACTAGGTGTGCATGTGTATACCTATATACACAACCGTTGGCTAAAACGCCGACACAAGCTAAAGCTCTCGCTAGGAGAGAAAAAGATAGAAAATCATCTCGTCCAAGGTCAAGGGTCAGCAGCGCGGCGAAACAGCATCGGGCAATACTTGGTGTAGAGTAGTATAAGACGTGCCTCGAGGGGAACACGGTTATATACGTGTGCTCTCGCGCATACATATAAAACCTACCGAGCACAAAGAAACGAAGAAAGAGAGAGAGAGAGAGAGAGAGAGAGAGAGAGAGAGAGAGGAGGATCTTCTTGGCGGCGCCGAGGCTAATTACACGCTAGTCGACGCATGCCTTTAATTACACTTGAAAATATCAACGACGCGCACAATACTTCCTCTCTATCTCCCTCTTTTTAGCTTTCTGCTAAACGTGCAACATACACCCATGTACGATTCGCGTCCGCGTGATTAGTCGAAACATAATAATAATGAACAAAGCAGTAAACGTACGCAAACAATATTAAATATCTCTCTCTCTCTCATGTTCTGAACTTTACTCTCGCAACGCGATGCAATCGGCAATGAAGATGCTTCTTTGCGCCGATGTTATTTTTTCTCTTTCCGCATCATTCTTTTATTCTTTCTCTTCCGTTGTTTACCGATTTTTCGAGATCATCGATTCGTCATTGTAATATATATATATGGATCAAAACTTAATTTTATCTATAAACATATACATGTATATGTACATGACGGCGGCGATAGAAATCTTGTGGAAGAGGCATCCTTGATGTACCAGAAAATTATATGGTACTTGTTATTTATGAGTTGATTGCTGAGTTATTATACACGTTTATTATGCTAATAACGTGTAAAGAAACTTTATTTAAAAAAAAATGTTTTTTCTTTTTCTCATTTACAAAAGATACGTAACGTCACGACGAGCTTATCGGCATTACACGCGGCATGTATCGCGCTAATCTTTAATTTGACATGCTCGCAAGTGACACTAAAGAAATATCATAGAAAATGAAAAAAAAAAAAAAAAAAAAAAAGAAAATAAACGACGAAATTTTATTATTATAGTGTTTCTTAGGCGTACGTTTATTACGTTCTAAATATACGTCTGACGTCTTCGTTTTTCAATAACTCAATGAAATTACGAAGATTATTGAATAATAATAATAATAAAGAGAAAAAATCTCATTGATAAATCGATAAATTTTTTATTAATCGTCGGAATGAAAAATTTAATTTATCATACAGTGTGTTTAATTTTGCACACAAAGGAAAGTTAAATCTCATTCTTCATAGATGCGATCATACACTTCGATTATGTATTACCTATAACAAACAAAACATTATGTCTATCGTGTAAATAATGCGTTAATTCAATGCAAAATCAAATAGTACCCATCGATTTTCAAATTATTATTTGATTTGTTTACATAGCATAGAAATTTGTAATTAATTATTCAAGCGTTTGATCCAGCATCCACTGTAACGAATATTCAACGAAGTAAGAAAAAAAAAAAAAAAAAAAAAAAATCCATAATATCGAATTAACCAGCATCAAAATAAATCCAAACCGCTCACCGCATCATTGGGAGAAAGCGTTCCCTTTCTATATCATCTCAAAAAGTCACCGCACTCGCGGACCTTCGGCTTTCTATTACCTTCTACGCGTTCGTTAACTTTACGCAAAAGGTAACAAAAGAAAGAGAAAACCAAACCCTGCGACTTGCATCACGGGATAACGGTCATCGAAAAAATACATTTATAAGCTGCGCAAAGACGAGAAGAAGGAAAAGAAGAATACTATCTCGAGTGTGCATATATAAATATCCCAGGACATTTCGGGATCGGTGTCAACTCCTGCGTGAGTTGCCTCGAAAACGAGGCCATCGCACCTCGCGACGTCATCCGGTACATCGACACGGCGCACGAAATCGACGAACGAAACCTTTCCGCGGTAAGCATTTATGCTAATGGCGCACGAAATTAACGTATACCTCACGTTACGGAGTCTCTTTATACGCACATACATACGCACTCATGGTTATGCATGTGTACACACGAGTACAATGCGATCTTTATCGCATACGGATGCAACTTTAAAGTACCGCTATACTTTGTCCGTATACATTCGACTGTAGGGGTATATCGGGAAAGGATCGGCGGCTAGTGTTCGATGGTCTGAGATAAAAAAAATTGATCCCCTACCCCACCCCTCGTGGGTCCTATATCTTGACGAAGGATCGAGACACGCGTCTCGGGGTCGTCGTTGTTATGTACGACTCGAGCGTATAGTAAGTTCTATCGCTCGTTGGATCGCGTATGGACCAACGTATATATGGACGGCCCGGTGCTGATGATTTTTTCCACGCTAGAGAAGGAAGAGCTCGTCGGATGATCGATAGTCGAGGCGATGTATCTCGCGCGTTTTTTCGAGCTATGAGAGAGCCTCGCGAGAAGGAAAGAGATAAAAGTATATCGCGGCGTACGCTTATATACGTTACGCGGATGAGTTCATGGTTCTTTCGAGAGCAGGTTAAATTTTTTTGGTTGGTAGTTGTCGTGTGTTTCTTTTTTCTTTTCTTTTCTTTTTTTTTCTTTTTTTTTTTTTACTGTTTTGATGAATAAAGTTCGTAAGGCTTAAACGTGTTTTTATTTTTTTTTTCCGTTGATAATGATTAATTATTACGTCAGATTTTACATATTTGTGCGAGTGAAAATAGACGTTGAAAACACAAAGCTGATGCTACGCGAATTCTTCTTCCTTTTTTTTTTTTTTTTTTTTTTTTTTTCTTTTACTTTATATCATCTTATGTAAGATACGCTTTGGTAAATGCGCAGTATTCAAATTAAACGACCATAGAATTTTCTAATCTTTTGAGCTTTCTGATATTTTTTAAATCTTTATTTAAATATTTGTTTCAACTTTTGTTAACACGGTATTATTCATAAAAGCGATAATTTATAATGGCACGACATTGAATTGAACAATTTTTTTGTAACTCGTTTTTAAAACGATAAGTCATACTGCGTATTATCACTTGATAAAAAAAACCTTTGACGTTAATAATATTAAGTTTAACAAAAAAATAATTATCTAAGTAATTAGATTATCCCGAGATAAAATTTTTCCGCACATGAATTCATCGTCAAACGTATTCGTTTGATATAATATAATGTCACCTATACCTATAGTTTTTCTTATAATATCGAACAGTATTATAATTGTTTGAATAAAAAATTTACTCTAAATAAATAAATATCATTAATTATATGTATACCTATTTAACGTTGTAATTTATTCAATGTCTCTTAAAAAATAAATTTTTTCCGAGATTATTCGATAATCTCTTATGACTGAAAGAAAGAAAAACATAAAAATCATCCCTTCGATCGTTATTTTCTCTGCACATGCAATTTCACGCTCTTGAAAAAATTACGACGTTAAGGTCTTCTTCCTTTTTACATTTTTCACCCGAGCTGCACACCTAACGAATACCATTTATCTCTAAACCCCTCAAGATCTATCTCTCTCTCTCTCTCTCTCTCTCTCTCTCTATCTATCTATCGTCCTCTCTTTCTCTCTTTACGGATGCTTCGGGATGTTAAACGCGGCTTCGATTAGGTTAACCGCGAGAAAATGGCGTATATGGAGACCGCAAGGTGAATTTATGAAGAGCCTCGGCCGCTGTAATAGTGTGTATTTACACTCATGCGTGTGTATGCGAGAAACATGTGTACACGTATGTTACTTCCTCGCGACTTTACTTATAGACGCTGCTTTCCTGGACGACTATAAGCTCTTCTAGATAAGTGCGTAAGGATTTTTTGATGTCTCGGCTCTTTTGGTATCTTGGTGCAGCGTTTCTTAAGCATCATTGATGTGTCTTTAACGTCGACAAAGAAATGCAAAGCTGAGAATAATGCGTTGGAATGTGCGTTTTATTTTTTTCGTTATTACAAATATTTCTTCGAGAATAGTATCGATAAATATTATTATGTAACGTTCAATAACACATTCGCGAAGGTTGACCGGGTAATTTACGAGGAATGATTGTCAACGAAAATAAAAACTGCAACAATGTTAATACCTATGTATTAGTTTGTTTAAAAAATTAAATTATCACAAAATATGCGTAACGAAACTTTTCACACGATTTTCGATACACGTAACGTATTATACAAGAAAGGATGTTCATATTAAAGCTTGCGGCAATACGTACGTATCCCCGAGGTAGACGCGCGACTACCACTTATGTTCATCTACATACATACACATATACCGTACAGAGGAAAATTTGCGCTTCATAAATCATATCGGTAAACGTTAGTCTACGAGCCGCGCACGGTAAACCGTAACTTCTTCTTCGACGTCTCGGAGAAAGATCTTTCGCACTTGCTGTTGCGGAATACACACTTTAAGCTATCGGTTCTTTAACAACGCGTCTCTCACGCGGTACAAAGTTCAAGGCTCGCGGAAGAAGTTCGCGACGAAATCGCGGTCGTGATTCGACGCGTTACGACTGTGCCGGAAAGATTCGTAGCTTCGCGCGCGTTATGTAAACGTGCACGGATTTACTTTTTTTGCGAGCATTGGACGATTACTTTTATACGCGAACTGTAAAATAAGAAAAAAAAAAAAAATAATAATAATAATAGTCAAGCGATGGAATCGAATGAAATTGACCGGAAAAAAAGCCATCGAAGTATATGGTTACGATAAGTATGATTGCATCTGGTTGAACGAGGTGTTATAATAACGATGATGAGATGAGGTAATTTTTACACCGGTAATTTAGAAAAATAAAAAAAAAAAAAAAAAAATACACGCAAAACGAGAGTCACGATCAATTTACTCGATGCGTGTGTATGTAAAAAAGAAAAAAAAAAGAAAGACCAAATGATGAATAAAGAATAAAAAATAAGTTTACGTACATATATAACGTTGGAGTGGAAAAAGAAAAAAAAAAAATAGCGGATATATGAGAAAAAACTAACTGCCTCATCTCTGGAAAATTATTATAAGATCGAGTTTAAATTGATTGATAATATGGACAAAATCCTTCATAAAGTTTTACGATATCTGATTAATATTGCATTACGTAAAATTAGAATCGTGTACAATAGACTTATGCTTGCATAAGTCGTAAAATAAGAAAAAAAAAAAAAAAAAAAAAAAATTAGATAAGCCGAGTGTATGATGAAAATAAGTATAACAAAAATTATATTTTGTGTATTATAAAATCTATTATACGATAAGTTATTGAATGGAGTTACGCTTAGACATTTAGCGAGATTAAAAATACAAGGAAACTAATATAATCAGAGCCGGAAAATAAAAAATTTATAACCTTTTTTTTTATATCCTTATTCATAAATCATGCAATAATTTTAAGCTTATTAGGAAATTAATAACGCAAGCCCTGTCACCGTTTACTTTCCAATCCGTAATTGACTATGACGATTTAAATATTAGATAACTTTTTAATAACAATAAAGTTATAAATTATAAAAATAAAAAGATGAAACGTCGATAGCTTTATATTTAAACTGTGTACGAGCGATTTTCAATTTTGTAAATATTTAAAATGCTTTCCTTGAATTATTGCGTGCAAAGAAAAATAATCGAAATTGCAGCAGTTTATGACACCGAGAAAATATTGAGCATAAAACAAAGTGAATGAAAGTAAAGAAATCTACTTTTTTGGCATATGTTGGAGAACAAATTAATTAAATTTTAATCCTTGAAATAATATTTTTAATATAAACCATCGTAATTGAATTATGTGTAAAACATTTTTTTATGATAAAATTGTATTATTTGTTTTTGTGAAATAAAATCTACGAGTAAAATTCCTTGTGTTTATCGCACTGAAAATTTTCATCGAAAAACTTTAACAATCCACAAGACTCTCCCTCTCACCACATCGACGACAACTCAACGGGTGTAAATTCACCACCAAAGTTTCGATCGGCATTTTTCATCTCCTCACCCCGTCCCTTTCTCTCTCTCTCTCTCTCTCTCTCTCCCGTTCTCACATTACACAAATGCAAATCCGCGGCGCGATGCCGCTCGTCGTATCCTTCGACAAGGAGAACTCGGCCCACCCTGGAACGGCCGGTCGTGAGTAGAGAGCTCCTCGTCGTGCAGGAGGACGCTCGTATGAAAAGCAACGAACGTTAAATAAAAATAATAAAAAGTAAAAAAGAAGGACGAAGAATAAGAAGAAGGTCTTACGGACACTTCGTGAGTGCGGTCGCAACGGTTGATTTTATGCATTTTATTCCGCAGCGCAGAGCTCGGTAGCGCTCTTGGTATTGTTCGAAGGTGGCCCCCGTAGGGTTGCAAACTTAGCGATAACCTCTCGCGCTTCGAGCCGAGACGCGTTGCCGCGGCTTTATGCTGCGTCGCTCGTGTAAATGCCTATGTGTATGTGTCTGTGTGTGTTTATATCTTGAAATATTATCTGAATCGTATATACGCTCGCGAGTATATGGTCTTTTACTCTTTCGCGTTACCGGTAGTAATAGTAACAGCACCACCGGTATAGTCCTTGCTTAAGGCGACTTCTCCCATGTCACGACGCGCAATTTTTTTTTTTTTTTTCCGTTTTTTCTCTCCAAGTGTACCGGAAAAAATCTCGCGGGTGAGGAGAAGAGACCGCGTATTAGTAGCGCGATATGTTGAAATTTTGTTTTCTCGCTGTCCCGTTGGTATCGTCTTGTGCGATTGTTCGAGGACCTTTTTACGATAGCGACGCGATAAAATTTTTGTTTTTTTCATTTCTATTTGTTCTTCGATTTTATTTTTGTATACGTTATATGAACATTATCTTACTATTTTCTTTGGTAAGGAAAATAGTTAAATTTAGAAATAATTAATAATTCAGTTATTATCGGCAAGAAAGTATCTAGAAAGTTTTATTAACAAACGTTTATATTTCGCTGTTATTCATTTGAAAGTGTAATAAATTATATCTAGATATTATTTAGATTACTAATTTAATAGAATTCTTTCATAAATTAGACTCAACCAAACCTTTTTTTCAAAACGACACGTTTTAATAAATAGTACACATTTTAAGCGTATAAAAAACAATCGTGCTTTTCCATATGACTGATAATCGCTGCTAAAATATAAGAAATTGTTTCTTGAACGATTAGCGAAGGAGACTCGTATCATTTATATATAAGATGAACATCTTGTCAGATAAGACGTGTCTTACTATGCTCAACCTGCATCTACGTTTATGTTTATGAATTCTCTATGATAACGCATGAGTGGTTGAACATTGTACTATTTTGTCTAGTGATGCAGCAAATATGTTTAAGTTAATCCAGGTAAAAGTATGTTGATAAAAATATCGACAATATTTTGATTAAAAAATCTTATTTTTATTTTTTCAAATAAATTTTAAACATATTAAAACGGCTCTAAACGAATTAAAATTTATCAAAGTTGATTATTAAATGTATGAAATTACGAAAAAAAAAACGCGTCTGCGATTGCATTTGTAGTAATCGTTACTTAATAATTTTATTGTGGCGAAAATCTTTCTAATATAAACCCGATACTCTATCATCAAAATTGTGATAAAGTTGCAAATTGATTATTCACTAAAATATAACCGTACGCAAAAATTATGTTACAAAATACCTTACAATGAATTTTTTCTTCTTTCATTATCGATACGCAACATTACTTTACTTAGCGAATCCCTCCCCTTCATCCTAAACAACGTACACCATCCATTAAGAACGTAATAATCATCATTTATATCGGCAGTATTTAGTGAAATAAAAAAAGAAAAAAAAAGAGAGAGAGAGATAAAGAGAGAGAAACAACATTGCGGTAATCATAATCACGCACACCCAGAAGCAACGACTTCGTCCCGCAATCGACAAAGTATATATTCCTCTTTCCTTCCCCATTTATTTAACTACGTACGCGAGTTCGCGCAATCGTAGTAATCAATCATCATCGAATTTTCCCGTATCGACTATACATCATAAAGGTGTGCAAACCGCCCGTCGGTAAGTAGGCCAGCTTAGGAGCACACGACTCGTTGTATACTATCGTATACACAGTTCGCTCGCTCGCTAGCTTGCTTTCGATAACCATTAAGTAACAGCAACAACACCGGCACCGACGTTTTCAAAGCGAGCTGCCCGAGAGGGTGGGAGATGGTTACGTGAAATATATATGTGTATGTGCATATGTATATAGTTATACACATGTCCAAGTACGTGTATACGTATATACACGAGTAGAAGAGCCGATGCGCGCGTGAGCTAGTGTTTATCTTTCGTGAAGCGTGTATCCGTTTCCGTTTGCATGTATATAGGAGCAGCAGAGGACACTCCGGTCACTGGGCATGTCGTGACTATTTTCTATATTTTTATCTATCCCCCTCTCTCTCTCTCTCTCTCTCTCTCTCTCTCTCTCTCATGCTCTTGCTCGTTTGTTTAGTTTGCTCGCTCGTTTGCTCGGCTTCAGCGGAAAGTGTTGCGTTATGTAACACCGACGTTTTTCTCGGGCCTTTTTTTTCTTCTTTCAGTTTTTTTTTAGAGAGCGTATTGGAGGAGTCGAGAGAGACCCGTGCTGCGAACGTTGCGCGACGTGTGGATTTTGTTAAAAAATTGGAAAATTTTTAAAAGAGACAATAAATTGGATATCGTAATACATAAGTACAGAGTGTCATTAGAGAGAGAGAGAGAGAATAAGCATAGTAATTACTAATGCTATGGGCTATACATATTATTAATTTCTTTTTCCTTGAAAAACAGAAGAAATGATCGGGATCGCAGTTTTCTTCTATGACTTATATTATCACATTTAGATAAATAAATTTTTATAAAAACAGGTGAAAATAAGTTACATCAAAATAATTCGAAATTCTTCAATTCCATGTAAATTTTCTACATTTATATAACAGTATTATTATGTTCAAAATAAGAACTGGTAGAATTAAATCTGACCACATTCTTAAAGCCTACGCTATGCGAATGCGAATGCGAATTTAATATTCTAAGAAACTCAGTGTACAAAACACATTCTATTATAAATAAATTTCAAAATAAATAAACATTTTAATAATGAATTTCACGCAATACAAGAGAATATTAGAATTAAATCGAGCCTATCTAAATTTGCCATAAAATTTTTTTTTCTTTGTAATTATATTATGAATTATATAATTCTTTAATGATTTCATTTAAATAAACAATTTATTTTGTACAATTATAGAAAGATAAAAAATAATTCATTTATCTTTATTTCTAATTTACGAACAAAAGCTAATGACAAACAAACGGCGTTTAATTTTAATAGTCTTTTTTTATTATTTTTCTCCTCTTAATAGCGTGAAATTAAAAAAATTAATTTTTAGTTACAATTTGATCGTCATTAAGATGTCGCAATATTATATCATTAAGTAATGTCGTGCAATTACATAATTTTTAAAATCACTCAATTTTCCTCAATGGTTACAAAAAAAAAAAAATGAAGACACTTAAATAATTTCAACTTGAAACAAACGTCAAATAAATTAATCTTGTTATCGTTAAAACAACACATCATTAAACACATATGAGACAAGTTTGACTCGTTTTTCGTTCCTCCTTTTTGCGTTTCAAATTACACCAAAGCGGATACATCTACGTCAATTGGAATCTAACCATTTTTGAATAATATATTTGTTACATAAATTATCTTTAATGTAATGCACTTTATTTGTAAGAGAGATAAAGTCGTGCAAAAGGTTTCAGGTCGAAGATCGAAAGAGAGAGAGAGAGAGAGAGAGAGAGAGAGAAAGGGGGGAGAGAGAGGAGAGAAAAAAAGGCTTTATGCAGCGTCGAGCAGTGATCCTTATTTTACGGTCATAAATAATCCCTCGGATTCTGTAGAGATATCTTCGTGACTTACAATTCCGTTCCGCGAAAAGAAATCAGTCAAAAATATCGTATAAATTTTCCATTCTTTAATAACGGCGTTAATATTTCCTGTTACGTCGTTACATATAAAAAGTTTATAGTCGATATTCAAAACAAATTGAACGAGTGGAATCGCGCCAAACTCACGACAAAGACAATAATAATTGAAAAATGGAATGAGTTTTGTGTCATTTTTTTCATATCGATACTTTCTTTTCTGTTTTTATATTCTTTCGAATCAACGAAGTTGATTTCCATTTGATATTATTTTTACGATAAAAGTACAAACTAATCTTATATAAACTTTACGTACTAAATTTAAATTTTAAAGATGCAAAACATCTGCAAGACAATATACTAAAACCTTAAGATATTTATAAACTTTTATTACTTTTACGTTAATATTTATGAAATTAACTTGAATAATAAATTAACATAAAATATGTATTTCAAAATTTTAAAAGAATTAATTATGCTTTTAGCAAGTATGAAATAAAATAAAAAAATCAATTTCGATTGCATCATAACGACTAATACTTATGAAGCAGAATTGTATAGTATCATTTTTTGTTCTTTTAACACAATATGGTAATAATAACTAATAATAATTATAATAATTGATATAAAATACTTGAAATTGATTAGATAAAATAACGCACGTCAATATTGTTATCAACAGGTGAGAAAATTACACTTCCTCTCACAAAATTTAATTAATTCCCAAATGTTCTTCAACAAGTGCAGATCTTTATACTACGAACAAAATTTTCCATATCTCTGCTCCCTCGATCCTTACTTATTCACTCGGTACAAGACAAACGAAAAATAAACGAAAACAAAAACAAAGCCCGCGCGTCTTATCGTCGAGAAACCCATAGGTTCACTTATCGTTTTCATTAGCGCAGAAGCGCGTATAGAATGAGAGAGAGAGAGAGAGAGAGATAGAGCCAGCGATGCCCGAAGAATCCGGCGCACCGTATAGATAAGTCGTTTTGGAAAAAAAGGTAAAAAGAAAAAGAATGGTAGAAGAAGCAGGCACGCTGCATTGTTTATCGCGATTAGAAGAGGAAGGCTGCATAGATAAAGAAAAAAAATAAGAAGAATAAGGTAAGGTATAAAGAAGAGCGGTTTGGATCGCCGTGGCATAAATCATTTCCGGTCGATGCGTCGATCGATGTAGTCTCTCTAACGTCACACTGCTCGAACTCTCGCGCGCCCGCGAGAATAGTGTATATAAATATATATTTATAAGAGGAAGAGAACGAAGACGAGAGAAGAATAACGCGATATGTATATATATACTTATAAAGCTTCTCTGGAGAAGCAGCGGTTACGTGTCTCTCAAAGATGCTATCGCTGCCCTCTCTCTCTCTCTCTCTCTCTCCTAGTATACCAACAGCCCTCTGAAGAGAGAGAGAGAGAGAGAGAGTTCCATTACATAAGTTTTGCCAAGCACAATGGACTATCCGACCCCCTTTTCCTTTCTCTCTTCTTCAGAAGCAAGTAGCAAGTTCTCTATTATCCATCTCTCTCTTTTTCTCGTGGAGAGATATCCATTAAATCCTTATGCAAATTTAAACGCGTGGTAGCGAAGAAAGAGAGAGAGAGAGAGAGAGAAAGAGAAGAGGATAAGAACAATGCCTCTTCCCGGACGCATTCTCTCATCGAAATGCTCGAAAAAGTGCAGCCACCCCTTGAGCGCTTATCCCCTCCTCGCCCGCCAATATTTTCCACCTAATGCCACCGTGAATTTATACGATTCTCATATCGTTCATGCGTAAGTGCGTATACATGCGCTTTATGCGCCTCTTCCTTTCTCACACCGCCCGAGGCGCTTAACTCATACCAATGAGAGTTCTCCTTTACGCCGTTTGTGTTTTTCTCTTTCCTTTCGTTCCTCTTTCCTCCCTTCCTTATATTATTTTTTTCTTTCTCTTCGTCGAGTCCTGATGAATAGCTATTTCTGGCTATGGGTATAGCGCGTCGAGAATTCGTGCGCGCGCGCGTGTGCGTGTGCGTGTACGCGTGTACGCGTGTGTGCGGGCTTGATAGATACGCGTGCTATGTATATATAAGTTGGGAAACAATGACGTTTCCGAGGATTTTACACTTTGTCTCTTCTTCTTTCCCCCCTCCCCCCTCCTCTTTCTCTCTTTCTCTCTCTCTCTCTCTCTCTTCCAACATTTTTTCTCAATAGTTTATTTGCCGTAAGTTTTTACGGGCGAGCATCGACTCTTTGTGGGAATTGAAAAAAGACGATAAAAATAATAGGGTTCCTCGCACACCCCGCAGACGTATAAATTAGATTCGCAAACGTACCTGTCAAGGCCTCCGTTCGCCATATTTTAAAAAACTACGCCTACTTTTGGCGGCTTTTATCTTTTACCGTCTAGGATTCAAATTTTCGTTATTAATGGTCCTGCTCTTTCTTAAATATTTTACAATCATATAAAATATTTTTAATGAAACGATTTTAAAATATTTATATATTTAATGCTATTTCGCGCGTCGTAGAAAAATGGGAAATACATAACGAAACTCGTAAAGTTTGCAAGATATGCGAGTAGGAATAAGTAGAAACAGACGGGATGTTCAGACGCGTTAGATTATAATTTTTATTTTCATTATATTGAATTATGATGTTATTTACGTCTGATAACTATAAATTATCGCGGAGAAAAATAGTTTATCCGCAAAATAGAAGAATCAAAAAAAATAATTCCCACTCAATGCAACCTAAATTTTATTTTATAATCCACTCTCTTAATACGAAAGTTTAATGAATTTAAAATAAAAAGACACATTCATATCGATTATCCATATCATTTTTTAATTTATAATGGTACATTTTTATTAATATTTTCAAGATTAACGCACCATGAAAATATACACGCTGTGACATAAAGTAATTTCACAAACTTAATCGAGTATAACATAAACATAACTTACATACTCGCGTAGTACACAAGGGAGAGAGGTAAATAAATTTCTTCGACTATCCTCGTCTTTAAAGAGACAGACTGAAAATAACTTGTAAATAGGTTCGACATTTTATATTCAAGACTGGAGAAAATTTTTCGTTGCCTTAAAAGTAGAAAAGAGGCGTGCCGATAGAAAGAATAACGTAAAAGAGTTCACACGTGACAGAGTAACACTGCTAGCTCTACCGCAGACTTTAACATTTTTTAACGTTTTTGCAAATAAAATTTTCGACTTTAATTAAATAACGATTTATTGGATTTCTTTATGTTTTAATTCGTAGGAAAAAATTATGTTTCACATAAAGATTAGTATAAATTAAAAATAGTATTAAATAGTTATGTAGAATAAATTTTTTATGCGATTGTAAATTTTTAGTGCAGAGCTAAAACAGCTTTAATGAATTTCTTTATCGTAACATTGAATTTTTTTTTACATAAAACAATCGATATAAATTATTTTATTGATTAGAAATTGTGTTTAAGCAAATAAAATGTAGCAATTACTATAAAAGTTTATATAATTTTACAGTAAAGTACATTAATATTAATGTTTAAATAAAGATATCCACCTGAGTATCAAATTAAAAACACTTCATTCTCTCTTTACTATCGATAAAATAGAAAGTAAAACGAAATCATTCAAAGCGCAAACGTACCAAATCATCGCAGTTGGTTTCCAACGAAAGTAGCAATCATTCATTCGCTTCAAACGCACACCATCGGACATACGAATAACGTTAATTCTTCGCAATACGACTTTATCGATTTTCTATCGGCTAGATCACTTACGCCAACCGGATTTCCACATCTAGAAATTACTACGCGAGCATAAGCGAGTTTTCCATAATACCAACGATATACCCACTCGCATACGAGAGCGCGCGCACGTATGTATATAGACAAACCCTCGAGCGCGCGATCGAAAAACCGGCTGGTCGACTCCCCTTTTTGATTGAAAAAAATTGAATCTCAGCGGCTGCCGCCGAGATTCTCGGCTCTCTCGCTTCCTTCTTTCCTTCCGAAGACTGTGCGTAAATATGTATATATTGAGTCTCGCCGTTAAATTTATCGATCGATCGAGCTCGCGATCCTAAAGAATGCTTAGATGTACGGAAAGCAGTAGACGAGAAAGAGAGAGAGGGGAAAAGGTACGCTAACAAAGCAAAACAAATCTTCCGCGCGTCTTTTATATCGCAACGTTTCGAATTAGTCGTGTAGGTAGTAGTAGTAGATGGTGTAGGGTATCTCTCCACGTGGTATATAGCGCTACATCGCGGCATAGCACATCCGCGCGGCGGTAGTCCCTGGGGAATGGCTATGTGTGTAGGGAATGAGAAAGAGAGAGAGAGAGAGAGAGAGAGAAAAAAAGGTAAACGGCGGCGCTAGGTCGTAGCTCTGCGCGAGAGGAGAGAGATCACGATCAAGATCATTGACTCCTCACGAATGTAAAACGAGACGAGTGAGAGGAGACTCGTCTCTGTGTGTGAGAATGTATGTGTGCGCGCGCGCAAGTGTATATACATGCGTCTAGTGTACAACTACCGCTGGTCTATGCGCGCGAACCGCGTTTACGCGTAGACGATTCCTTCTATCTTTCTCTCGCTTTTCTAAGCTCGCTGCAAGAACGACGAACGCAAGTATCGAGAAGAAGTACTATTATCCCCAAGCTTTTTGCACGAAATATCGCGCGTACGTGCAAATATGCAAGCGAGCGAAAATGCCAATGGTAAAATCGAAAATGAAAGATTGAAAGAGAAGGAGAAGTAGATAGGCTCGACGAAGGAAAAAGGTTAATACCTGTAAGAAAGAGAAAGAGAAAGAGAAAGAGAAGAAAGAAGAAGGAAGTTTGGAATCGGATAGTTGGAGTAGGTTAGATGCCGTGTGTGCAGAGAGATTCGGTGATGCGAAGAAATCAGAATCGTACAGGCAAATCGATGCCCTGGCATTTTTTTTATTTCTATATTTTTTATTACGTTTTTGAGCAAACGCAGTATTGTATCGCCACGTGCACGACGCGAAGATTATTCGACGCTAGACTATAACTCGTTCTGTTATTATTTTCGAATGGTAAATAAAGTATCGTGGAGCGATAAATAATGAAAAGAGAGCCGCGATGCGAGATAATATGAGGAGGTATTTATGTAAATTAAAGAGGACTCGTTGATGTTTATGGCGATTTTAAACGCCGAGAGTATATAAGTACTCGAAGATTTCAATCGAAATAAATGAAAATTATCGCTTTTGAATTACTTTTCGATGAAATTAGTCTTTATCGACGTTGATCGTATGGGTGTGAAAGTTTCGATTGTAATAAAAAATTATTTATCGTATTTTTTATTAAAAAAGAAAAAGAAAAAAAAATACTAAAATATCTATAATGTATATGAATCATACGTGTATCATTTATCATTTATCAAAAGATGAAATTTTTAAAATGGAAAATATCTTCTATTTCAGAAACCCATGCATCACGCGAATAAATGTTGAAATATCGAAAGAAATTTAACGTTTATTCGTCCTAATATTTATCAAAAGATGAAATTACTTTCGATTTTATTTATCACAACTAAATAATCTTTACCACCTTTGAAAGATTTTAATCCATAATCAATTCATATAGACTATTGTACGATTTAGAATCTTGCGGCAAATCATATTTTTGTTCGAATCATAAAATATAACATTTTTAGCGAAACGAATAATATTATTTATAAATTTTTGAGGCAACGAAATCAACTTTCGCAGAATTTTCTATATGAGCGGAATTATCGCGTTAAATATTTATACTTATGATAAATATTGTCATAATCACAGATGTAGATGTTATTTTCTATAAAATTTAATGCGACGGAATATACGCTGAATCTATTTTATGCGCAGCTGTTTTTTTTTTGCCCTTTCGTTAGCGCTTAGTGAGATTAAAATTTGAAATATATTTATAATGCTATTAAGATTTTATCATTTTGAAAATGTCCCAATAACTTAATGAGAAAACTTGCGAACTACATTTTTTTATTAAAATTTGAAAAAAAAAAAAAAAAAAACAAAAAGATTTCTAATGACATTTTTGATACTATTATGACGTCAGTTTTAGAACTGCGTAGAAAATGTTTAATGAGAATCGTTAAAAAGCGTGTCAGTTTTATTTAAGTGCCAAAATGTACGTAATCTTTATATCGTTAGGATTTGCTTTTTTACGTTTAAATGCGATATTTTAATTGTTAATTGATTCTTAAATATTTTATTTATCTACGCATTGATTTATTCAAAACAAGAGACTCATTTTCGACTTATTTATACGAAGATCGAATAAACAGTAGAATATAAAATTTGAAAGTGAAAACAAAGCAAATAATCGTCATTTAATTTTTTCGAACGTTTAGTTAAATCAACACGGAAATTATCAAGCGTCGAATATACAAGCGAGAAAAATATACAAAACTTTGTGTGCCTTACATTTTTTCCTCTTCCTCTCTTAATCTTCATTTTATCTTCCGTCAAAAAAAAAATAAAAATAAAAATAAAAAAAAGAAAAACGGAAAAAAGAAAGAAAAAAAGCAGCCTCGGTGGCATCTTCATCCCGCGCACACAATCTCCTCCTTGACAAAAGCTTTTTCTCCTTCTCCCTCCTCCTCGTAAACCGCAATTAATTTAATGGACTCTTAATTCTCTTCCTGACGAACGAGAATGAAAATTATGTACTCCGCTCGGTAAGTATATATACACACATATATAGATATCTATATACACTTAGAAGTATCGTTCGGAACGGCGCGCATACAACGACCGAGCGGGTGATTAAAAGAATCCCCGAGACTACGTAATCGATGCTCGACGGCGAGTCGACGACCTTGTACCCGTGGGTCCAGAGAGAACAAGAGAGAAGAAAAAGAGATGTATATATACACACACACACACATATATATATATATATATACGCGCGAGCACGCGAGAAAGAGGAAGGTCAAGGCTACGCGTCACGCACGGATCGGCATCAAAATCATCGCCGTCATCATCTTCGTCGTCGACGTCGTTGTCGTTGTGTCGGTATATAACGATCCTCTTCTCTACAACCGACACAATGCACGAAGGGAGAAGTGAACGTCGATATTTTATGTACTTTGTACGGAGTCTTTGAAACGAATGTTAATGCTTTTTACCGTGCGGGTATGTGTGTATGTGTGTGGGTGTGTGTGTGTTTATGGGTATTCGTGTGCACGTGTATTACGACCGCAAAATAATGCGCCTTGTTGGGAAATATGGAATTAGCCGGTTGGAAGAAAATTATAATTATTGAATAATCTTCCATTGTAATTTGAGTGATTCTATTCTTTTGCTTTGTAATAATAATGATAACGATAACGAGCTTATGCTAATTCTTTCTTTCTCTCTCTCTCTCTCTACATCTTTACTTTTTTTTTTCATAATGCTTATTTCGTTGTAATCTTTGATTGAAATCAATGCTTCTGTCGTTATTTGTACAGTATACTTGCTATATCATATAATATTAATTAAATCTGTTAACAATTTTACGAGCTAACGCATAACTAAACATTGTATATTTATTCCGACAATAAAACAATGAATAAAACTAGTTTCCGTAAGCGTTCAAGACGAAAAAAAAAAAAAAAAAAATAACAAACAATGTTAGATTCTCAATGTCAAATTCCTTCCGAGATGAAACATAATTCTGTTCGATGTGAAAAGTTGGTTTTGAAAATTTCTAGCCTGCAATTTACATATCAAAGAGTTGATTAATCGATGCATTTTGTATTAAAACGCTTTTTTTTCGATCGACTGTTTGCATTTTATTTTTTCAGTTTTTTTTTTTTTTTTTTAAATATTTTTTATGATATTATAATGGTTGAATAATATTACTATGTATACTATGTTTAATATAGAGTTATCTATTCATTTTATTCAAAAGCAAATGAAATTTCATCGTAACGAGATATAAATCTGAAAAGATTATTAAAAAAAATTTAAACACGTAAATTCATTTCCAATTAAAATTAAAATGATAAAACAAAAAAAAAAAAAAAAAAATTTCCTCTCGCGATTGCTTTAAAAATGGAAAATTTAAATAGTTGCAACGTCACGCGTTATAGGTGTGCAAAACGCTCCCAAAAATGAATAATTCAAAGATTCGGTTCTTCGAAGAAAAAGCTATCCTTCTTAACATATATCTGGTATAAAAAAAGAAAAAATGAAAGATAAAAGGTAGTCAAAACTAAAAAAATTCTGTCGAGGATTAAAAACAGTATAGGAAGGGTTTAAGAAAAAGAGCAAAAAAAAAGAAAAGAAATATATAACATCGAGCGAGTAAAAACATCCAGTCAGACTATCCTTTCTCCCTCTCGCTCTCCTCTCTCTCTCTCTCTTTCTCTCTCTCTCTCGTTCGATCGAAAACCTACAAGAAGGACGACAAGCGAAGGCGTATCGTCCTCCCTCTCCATTGTATTCTCTTTGATCGTTTCTCGTCTTCGTCTCGAGCGCTCGACTGTTATAAAGCAAAAAGTCTCCACCCTCGAGAGATGCGCGCTCTGCTAATAGTGCACGTGAACACACGCATCGTTCCATCTCTTTTCATTCCTCTCGTGCCCACACGTGCAGTAAGCGCAACGAGCATGCGTGTATAAAACTGAAAGAAACAGAGAGAGAGAGAGAGAGAGAGAGAGAAAGAGAAAGAATGAAGAAGAAACTCTTGAAAGATGGGTATGAATCATGGGCGCTTTCGCGACTGGATTATCTCGTCATATTGCTCGGGTTGAAATTTACGATTCTATTATTCCACGTGTAGCTGCCGTTCTTGCGCCGTTCCCCTTTGTGTCTGCGCGTCTCTTTTATATATAAATGCGCGCGTAGCCATGATAATACAGTGTACTCGATGATAGAGAGAGAGAGAGAGAGAGAGAGAAAGGGAGGAGAAGAAAGAAAAAATTCATCTTGTTAGATGGGAAGTCCGTGGATGAAAAAGGAGAGATAGGATGTTCACCTGCGAGAGTCGGAGAGCGCGAAACGGAGAAGGTAAGATAAAGAGAGAGAAACGACCGTGGGAGCTTCCTGTAACACAAGAAAATCCAGAGACTTTTGCGTCGAAGAATACAACCGGGATATATATAAAAAGGGAAGAAGACTCCTCGGTATAGGCTATGATGATGTACAATTGGAGCTAGACGAGATACTCCGGCGCTTATAAGTGGAACGAAGATTATCGATGGATAAACTATGGGATTACCCACGTAGGAGGTGATATTGCATTTCTGCATTATGGGAAAGGTGTCGAGGAAAAGCGCTCGCTAAGTAATTCTTTATTTGACTTAACTGTGTAAAGTTTTTCGCGTTTTTTTAACAATAAAGAAAGAAGAGAATCATTTTGTTCTTCGATTTATTCATTTTTAATTGTTAAAGAATGATTATTCGTTGACAATAACTGGAATTATGCTTGCAAATGATAATATTATAAAGTCTATGGAAATTGTAAAAATTGAATTGGCTTGAAGTAATAACGGTAATAAAGTTGCTATTAATTTTTCAAGAAATTAATTACTATTTTTTTTCTCTTGATAATCAAGATGTTTCTCAAAATTCAAATTATTTGATTAAAAACATAGTTTCAATTTGAAAAAGAATCGAATGTTTTTTATACAATTACATGACTTGCTTTTCATCGCCAAATCGAATAAACAATAAAACAAATAATGAAAAATTGGTTATTTTTAATGACACACAAGACATATCAAAACATTATTTTACTATCGATACATGTATAATTTAAAAATATAACATAGCACATATAGAACTAAAATTAGTATAATTATTAAAATTACATGAAAATTCCATGCCTAAGTTAAAAAAACAGTCTAAAATATATGGGTGTATATTTAACAAGATGTAATACCATTTGTTTATTTTTATTCATGTGATAATTTTAATATTGTATACCAAAACACATACGTAAAACCTTTCGTAATGTGAACGGGATAATCGAGTAAAGAATAAAAGAAAAAGTAATGGCAACTAAATCCGTACCTTTGAATTCTTTTCTCTACTCCGTCCATTAAAATTGCAGGCGCAATCTCGTTCTTAACCCAACGAAAGAAGGAAGCTATCGACACACCGTAGCATTACATACATACGTAATACGTAGAGCTAGGAGAGAATCGCAAATGTAACAACGACGAGGACAACAAAACTAACATCGAGGAATACGTATGCATAGGAATAGTTCGTTACATACGCGTGTATTCTACCTCGGCTAAGATTATTTGTATTCCGCTCTGTCTCTCTCTCTCTCTCTCTCTCTCTCTCTCTTTCTCTCTCTCTCTCTCTTTCTTTCTCTCTCTGTGTAAGAACGAGGCGCTTCTTGAGCAGCACGAAGCTGAGATATAAAGAGCAAAGAAGAGCGCGAATGCATACATATATATATGTACGCGGAGTGCGACTGCATACACCTTACAAGCTCGATGTGTGTCACAATAGATTCGCTCTAGACTTGTGTACTCTTTAACACGTACCAGTATACACGTCCTTCGTGCGGCGATGTTAATGCATTGTACAATACCTTTGCCTAACTGCGCTCCGTTAAATCTGCCTCTCGTGCATATAAGGAATTTCGGTTATTTGGAATAGGTTTAAAGTATTCGATGTATACACTTCGATGTAGATGTGTATACCGAGATTTACCGTAGATATTATTCGCGCGAGGTAGTGTGTTATTATTGCGCCGTTTTGTATGGAAAGTGTATAAAGAGCTGTTGCTCTTGTTTCGAATTTTCTGAATAGTCTCGTTGAATTGTGCACTTGCGCAAGATCCTTCTGCGTGCATTTGATTTAGATGCTTTAGATTCGCGAGTGGATTTTTATGCGAGTTCAAATAGAAATAAAACGAGACGACCTTTTTTTTTTCGTCGTAGACTTTGATCCTTTTTTTTTTTTTTTTTTTTTTTTTTTTTTTTTTTTTTTTTCTATTTACAAACGCGGCATTTGATGCTTGCAATTAAAACGATCAATCATTTAACTTTTACGATTATCTTTTCTTCGGTTTGAATTTAAATTACATCGAGTGTATACGATTTCTCGGAACGATTCTTTTAACGCAGCGTCATTAGGTCAGCGGTCGGAGAAACACGCTTGCTCTTTGATTTTTTCTTCTTCTCCACCGTAAATACAACTATACACGACTTACAGACCCCGATAGCATTGCTCTGTTTACTCTTTAAATTACGACGTTAAACTCATTACGTTGAGCGAATCTAAAACAAAAAAAAAAAAAAAAAAAAAAGAGAGAAACGAATAAAAAAAACTTTATCCGTCTCCATCTCCGTTTTTTATTCGTCGTTCGTCCCTTTTATAACCAATCTTGTAATTAAACGTCACAAAGATATAAACAAATAATTACGAGAATATATCCCCCATGGACATATATATATATATTTATATTTAAATCGCGTATACAACAAATCTCAGTGGAACTCGTAGCTCTCGTGTGCTATAGGATGTAAAACGATGCGCAGCGGGTGTCTAATCGTTGCCATCGCCAATGGCCGGTAAGCGAACGCGAAATAACACTTTCTCTCTCTTTCTCTATCTCTATCTATCATTTTCCCTCTTTCGAGACTCACGCATATTCTTCGTCGATATTCCCCCGTAACGTTCGCTCGTGTGTATACAGCGCACCCTGACATTGCGTCTGATCGCTATACAAACATATTAATTTAATCGTGCTGGTGTTTATATATTTATGTAATAAACCGGTAACGAATCATCGCGGAGATTACATCTATACGGCGACGTTATTTATGCATTATTATAAAGTAATTACCGCGTAATAATACCAAGCGTGAAATATCATAATATGGCGCCGTATTGTGCAACAATTTAAATATGCGAGTTTAATATACGTATACACATGTACATATGAATTTCGCGGTAATTTGTATTTGGATTGGTTTTATATTGCATACGTATCTATATACCGTGTTGCCACGGAGAAACTTTCGTTGCACCTTGTTTTAATAGGCGCTTATGTCACGTTAGCATAACCTCGTAACCTATATGTATCTATGTAAGTTTGAAAATGTGATTTTCTTAAGTGATGGATCAAATGTGTGAGGAAATGTTATTTTTGTCGTCGTTAAAGGAAAATGATTTGAAAAGTGGAACTTTTTTCGTTTATACCGTGTAAAGTTTTATGCATTACTCTTTTATATGATGATATATCAAAATAGTACTTTAAAACTCGAATTTCAAATTTCAATAAGACGTATAAAGTGATTCGCCAATTAATGTTGTAATAAAAATACAATGTATCTGAAATTAAACGCTGAATTTTTTTGCCTTTGCCAATTTAATTTAAATTTTATTTCGCATTCTATACAATTACATTACATATCGCTTATTTATATTGAATTTAATTGCAACTTTTCATCATCAATTTCACATCAATTACGTAATAAGCTGCTATTGAGTTCAGAGATTAGCAAGATCAATGCATACATAATTTACTTTATGGAAATCCTCCATGTAGCCTATAACCTCATAATCTCCTTTTATTAAAATTCAATCTTTGATAAATCTTTGCGTTTCTGGTAATTTTTATTACATCTCGTTACAAATAATATTACGGCCATAGTACGCAATACACATCCTCCTTACGTTCGTTAAAGTTTATAGCAACACGGCAAGTAAACATCTCACGTTCGATTACGAGGATCGAGAGTTTAGAAATTTATATATCGAACGCTAAAGCCAAATCCGATTTCAATACGTATCCATACGTACTCGGTACGTGCAAGCATCGGTTCTACTCGGAAAAGCTTCTCCTCTATAGCATTCTCGCGGGAATTATGCGGTTGGCCGTTGCTAAGAGAGAGAGATAGAGAGAAAAAGAGAGAAAGAGAAAGAGAGAGAGAGAGAGAGAGAGAGAGCGGCAGGTGGAGATCTAATGAAAATCACCGGAGCGCGTTGGCTTGCGCAGCTCCTCGGTATGAGATAAGAAAATAGGAGAGTTCTCTTCTTCTTCTTCTTCTTTCTTTTATAATAGAAAGAAGGAGAAAAGCCACGGAGGAGAGAGCGCGCGCCGGCTCCCCTCTCAAACGGAACTAATGGACTTCCAGGAAGCGATCGTGGCGACTGTATATATATATATATATATATATATATATATATATATATATATATATATATATATATATATATGCACACCGAGCAGCGAAGGTCGTCGAGCAGCAGCAGCAGCAGCAGCAAAAACGATAGCTAAGCTCTAAGATCGCGTACAGTAGCCCGTCATTCCTCTCTCTTTCTCTTTCTTTGTACCTTTGGTGTAAACATGCACGCGAGAGTGAGAGAGAGAGAGAGATATAGGAAGAAAAGATTTACGAGGAGTCCACCTGCCGTGTGGAATTCCCTCGCGTTATACAATGGACCAATGGTGACTCGTAAATTGGATCGGCGCATGCGCCAGCTGATATCACCTGCCGATTTTCACTTCCTCGCTCCTCTTCTTACTCTTCTTCGTTCGTTTCTCTTCCTTGTGCGTGTCTATGTACATATACTCGCGTACACCGCGTGTATACGTAATACGTATACATGTATACACACACACACACACACACACACACACACACACACACACACACACACAGAAAAGAGCTGCTCTCGCGGTGCGAAAAGTCGTTGCAGCTAAGGTGAACGTACGAAGAGGGAAAGAGAGAAAGAGGAGAGTATATACGTATATATATATATATATATATATATATATATATATATATATATATATATATATATATATATAATATATATAAGCGATGGAGCGCGTGTATCGTAAGAGTTGCGCAACTCAGCGCGTGTATAGCAGCGCTAGCGCGAAAAGAGTCGCCCGGCAAGGGAGGAGAGCCAGTCGATGCATTGTTGGTATTCCATCGTGCGCCAAAAGAAAAAGAAAAAGAGACTCGGAAGCGAAATATACCGTTTGCCTTGTGCATACGTGTGCTGTACGCTTACGTAGGTGTATATGTGTGTGTTTGTGTGTACGTTACCGGGGAAATTCTTCGAGGCTAACAGCGAATTTCCTTGATTTTCTATATATACTACCGCTTCTGTAATCGCGTGTTTGGTTTCTGCCTATATTCGTGCATGCATGAGAATTGAACCGTAATGGCATTTTAAAAGAGGAGCTCGCAATGACTAATTATGTGAGAGACGGAGTACGGAAAACTGTATGTACCTATACGTTGATAAAACAAAAGTCGATTTCTCTACTTCTTCTCCATCCTCGATGCTGCCGCGTGAGCGGGATGAATTTTTTTTTCGCTTTGCTATATACATGTGTAAATTTCGCGTTACATAATTTTGACGAAGATGTTTTTTTATCATCGGTTTACAATTATAAACGGCCGTTAGAAGTTTCCGTATTTCCTTAATTGGACTCAATAAAACGTAATTACGCTAAATATGCTTAGAGGAGAATGGAAGTTTATTATTGTCGGAATTGAAAGTTTTTAAGTGTTTAGTAAATAAGCGTTATAAATCCTTAATTTATCTTCACTTTATGTAAATTTTATTTACAATGGTATCAAATTTAATATTAATTTAATTATAAGCATTTATTTATAAAAACTAAGGAGGATGTTTATCGAATGTTACTTTTACATTCACAAAAATATTACGATAAATTTTCATTTTTTATATATTTAAGATAATCAGATATCATTGCTAGATTAGAATTTCATGAATAAACAATAAAATAGTACAATAAAAGTTGAATAAAATTTGTAAACTTACGCATCAAGAAGATTTTAATGAACGGATGGTTTATGTAACTAACCTGCAAAAAACAAAAATTATAATTATAATACACAATACATAAAAATGATGGAAAATAATTGATTAATTTACAATTCGGTATAATATTATAATATAAAATATTCAGTTTTATCAAACTGATACATCTTTTTCAACTAATTTTTTAAAAAAATGCAAATTTTGAAATATTTAAGTTATTTTTTGTCTAAAATATATATAATAAGACTGAACAGTTTTAAAATAATTTTTAAAATAAATTTTACGATTCACTTCAATACAAAGTACACACGCGTGCCGAGTATAATTTTTTTCTGTACTTTGAAAACTAAAATTCCAACCTTTACAAGAAAATCGTTCTTCGTAGAAAGTAGACACCACTTAAAAACCCCGAGACACACGAGTGAGCCTTGAAAAAAAAAAAAGAAGGAAAAAAAAACAGTCAAAGTTCTTGCAGCGGCGGTAACTGCTAAACGCACACGTCTTTTTCCCGTCTCTCAGAAAGAGAGTGAAGCATGCATGTATGTATAGAGAGAGAGAGAGAGAGAGAGAGTAAACTTGGCATGTAACCGACGAACGTTCGACACGAGGATTCCCGGTGACACCGGTACGGCTAATTGATCAGGCCCTCGTTCTCCAACCCAAGTTCCTGCGCGAGCGAAATGAAGGAGAAGCGGAAAAAGAACGCGAGCGCAAAGAGAGACGAAGAAGACGAAGAGCTGCCTAGCGGAAGCGTCACAACGGCGTAGTAGAGGAGAGAAAGAGAGAGAGAGAGAGAGAGAGAGAGAGAGAGAGAGAAACGAACGAAAAGCGAGGTGCGCGCACGCGTGACGGAGAGGAGGTGAAAACGTCGAGAGGCCTTGATTTAGAGGCGGCTTCCCTCGTTCTCGCGGGAGAGGAATCGCGCGCGCGCGCGCGCACCGAGAAAAAAAAAGATACGTGTGCCCGCTGTACCGCGCCAGGGGAATGAACGCAGAAACCTGAGAGAGAGAGAGAGAGAGTCGAGTGTACATACACATACGCGCAGGCTCGGTTACTTGCGGAGACGGCTACTTGTGCGCGCCTACACGGGAGCGCGCGAGTTATCCTCCTGGTTGCCGCTTCTTCTTCTTCTTCTTCTTCTTCTTCTTCTTCGGGTGCTTACTGTGTGTATGTGTCTGTATGTGTAGTGGATAAGAGCAAGGAATCTCGCTCACGGAGTATCCGAGAAATGGGTATCTGTAATTGCGAAAGCGAGAGCCGAAGGTTGTGGTAAGCATCTCGCTAGAAAAATTACGACGTTTAAAGTGTAAATTTAACCATTAAAAGCGATGCTTGATGTGTGAGCGAAAGGGAAGTACGATGATTCGAATAAATTGAAACGAAATTTCGCGATAAAAATTGTTGATGTGATATTCGATTATACTTTTTGAAATATTAAATATAAACGATTTAAATTTTATAGTTAAGCGCAATCGCCTGGACAATATAAAACAAAGCAAGTTTATTCCATCTTTCGATACCAGTTCTCACTCTTAAAATCTCTAAAATTCTCTCTCAAATAAAAAAAAAAAAAATAAAAAAAAAAAAAAAAACAAAATGTATAATACAAAGAGAAAATTACGCTCGATCAGGTTCGAAACACACTGGCTTTGTTCGATATCTTACCGCGATCTGAGCGCGGCGCACGTTGTGAGATCCTCTCAAGGTGTTCCATTCATCGGTTAAGCCCCGAAGGGAGAGGCACGTTATAGTCCGTATGAGCGAGAAGATGATAGGCTTCTCGCGTACGCGCATATATATGTAAGTACGTATACACACGTGTATACGTATGGGGAGGGAGGAGGAGGGGGGGGGGGGCTCATGCTCCGTTGCCGGTACGGCTAGGTTATAGACCCGACGTAATATCCCTACGCCGCCTTCGTATCTTCCTGCCCTCGAGTAAGGACGTGTGTATAAGGATCGCGACGGCGGTGTGCTTTTCTCTCGAACCGATGTATCCTCCAGCGAGAGCTTATAGTCGCGAGGATACTTTGTGTGGGTGTGTGTGTTTGTATGCGTGTATACTCGTGTGCGTGTGTACTTTTGCATTTCCTGCGTTTACGCCGATGTGTGCGAGTTCTATATCCATACCGTGTGAAAATAAGTTTAGGAAGAGAGCTCAGGATGTGAATTGGTTGTTGCGATGTTTGAGAAAAGGCTCGTAGAAACTTTCTTCGAGATTTTAAAAATGCTTTGAATTTTCGTTTTTAATTGAAATTTTTTTTCTTTTTTTTTTTTTTTTTTTTTTCTTTTATTTACGGATTTAATTCGTCGATAATGACGGTAAATTTTGTAAGATTCGTATTTAGTACATTCGTAAATTCGTATTGGTTCATCGAAAGATGTTGTTTTTTTCGATTCATTCGCTTCATAATTTTCCGATGCCGATCGGTTACATTAACGCAATAATTTTCGTGCAATTTCATCATTCGAAATCGTAAGAAAAATGTTTGAAACTATTACCTCGATACGATCGCGATTAATTTCTCCCATATCATTGAATTGCTTCATTTTCTCGATTACGATAAGGGAATTGCTTTTTGTGTAATTTAATTTTTGTACTCGAAGATACTACCTCTTAATAAAGGTGTTGCGTCGATAAACGTCCATACATAAAGGGCGAATCTTTTCTTTCGCTAAACTTAACGATGAAAAACTAATGTTTTTGTTCTTCCCTCTAATGAGTAAATTTTTTTTAAAACTTTTATCATTGACGATGATTCAATTTATTGCAGCAATCGAATTATCTAACGTTAATTGTAATATATCCTTGCTACGCAAGACAAGTGTTTAATCTTCCATTTATTGCTATATCATATATTTATACTTCAATTATAATTGGTAATAACACGTGATATATTCGTTTGTTCGGATCGCGATATTTATCACCGACACAATCGTACGAGAGTTAGATATCAATGACATTGATGAATATTGAATATCAATAAGCATTTTTTTTTATTAATTTTTTAAAAGTTTTTTTAATTTTTTTTTTTTTTTTTTTTTTCATCGGTATATTACAAACTTGTGCGCGTGGATGAATCAGAAGAATGAGATAATTTTAATGAGATTGAAGCGACGCGTGTACCTTCAATTACAGTAACTAGAAATCGCTATAATGGTATAATTAAAATTACTGAAAGTATTTTTATAGCTTTTTAAATGTTATTTACTAGTTGTTATTAATGCACTATTGTACTGTTCAACGTAAAATTTTAGAGACTAATATTTTTCGATAATGCATTAGTTATCATCAATTTTATACCGAGAAATGATGTAAGTAGAATGATTGATGAATTAAATTATAAATCTTAAAACTTTAAATGTACTGTGGAATTAGTTTTTTATAACTACAATTGTTATTAAATCTTTAAATATTTTATTTTTAATAATCAAATACAAATCGATAAAAATATATAAACATCTTTTAAAAATTTTTTTTTTTAATTAAAATGCATACATTTTTTCGTCGCATTAACGATTATTTTTATTTTAATTCACGTTTACAAATTCAATGATAGAAAAAAAATCGATCACAGTGTATTCATTAGTATTGTTTTTAAAAATTTAATATCGTACACGTATCTAATTAAATCAATACACGAACCCTATTGAAATCGAAACATTATCCGTACATAATCATAAAAGGCACACGAGCCAATTTATATTCCATATCGTTGCAATTATTGACCAACGCTCGATCTTCTTTCATCCAACCGTTACAATCTCGCGTAATTTAACGTCATTCGTTCACTTTAAAAAGTGACTCACATTAACGCTCGTGTATTATTATTCAATCAACGAACATCTACAATAGCGTAGTCGCACGCTTGATTTTCCCATTTCCTCAATCGTTGTATACGACTATATATAAACGTTTTTCTCTCGTAAATCCACGCGACCTTGATTATACGATTGGGAATATCCGTAAGAATCGCGCGATCGATTTTTCTCATTACGTCTCGATAAGTATAATGTAATGTCTCATGCGTTATAACGCGCGCACGCGTATGCTCGGCTAATGAGAAGGCCGACAGATAGAGAGTCGATAGTTTAATAATGATATGAGAGAAAGAGAGAGAGAGAGAGAGAGAGAGAGAGAGAGGTAAGCTCACTCTTAGCTATGTGAACTATGAGAACGTGGAAAATCTTTCATGGTTCACCTTAATAAATATCGCGTGTCTTAATTTTTTTTTTATTTTCTATGCAAGTGTGCACACAAGTCCATTTTTCCTCTTCTCATATACACCTTTACTCTCTCGTTCTCTCTTTTCACGTACTCTCTATCCCTTTTTCACGTTTAGCGCGAAGCAAAAGGCTCTCGATTTAAATCTTCGGCACATTCGCCGCGGTAGCGTTCATTCCATTGCTGTATTTTCATATCTCATTGTCCCATCGACTATCTATCAGACGTAAGAATGGAAAATAATGCCGAGAAGAAAGAGAGAGAAAGAAAGAAAGATATAGATACTAGAGGCACATAGCCCGAGGGTTCCTTTTTCCTTTACAGATAGGAATAATGCCTCTCTGATATTTTTTATTTTCTTTTCCTCTATATAAACTATACGTACATCATACGTTCATATACTCGTATATATAAAGTGAGCGCACGTGTAATCGCATCGTAACAGCCGTATCTCGCGCGCGCTTAGCACGTGCGTGTGTAAGTCTCGTAATCGTCTCGAAACCGTATACCTTACTTACATCGCGGATGAATTCAGCGATTCTTTTCCAATTATGACGCGCTCTTTTTTCTTTCTTCTTCGTCCTCCTTTATCTTCTTTTCGTATTCGACGACGAGCGAACGGAAAAGAGTTTGTTGCTCCGCACTGATTCTTCGATGATATTTTGCTGACTCACGTGGAATACTCTTGGATTTTATTAACGATTTTTACGCGGGGAGGTTTTCAAATGTTGGAGGGCGAAATAAAAAACGAGAAGTGAAAAAATAACGATGTACAATCGATAAGTGGCTGAGACAGCAAATTTCTATTCAAGAGCTTATTCTTTCTTTTTTTTTTTTTATTTTTTTATTATTTTTTTTTTTTTTTATAGAACGCTTTGCGCGAATCTTCGCAGCTGATGCGGCGAAAAAAAGTATTCGATGAATTAACAATTTGATTACGGGCCGTGTTTGATTTAAGCCATTCTTTTTTTCGAAATGCTCGTCTCGCAAAAAATATTCGGAATTCAATTTCTGTGTACGAAAAATATCAATTCTCCTCTTTTTTTTTTGGCATCGTGTGAAAATAAAATAAAAACATAATTACACTTTTATTAGATAAATATGGCGTAATTTTATACAATCTAGTAATAATATTAAAAACAGTATAAATTATAATAAATGTACCATTGTCTCAACCCCATAAGAGTAATTTCTCACATCGACTCCTTATCTTTCTCACAAAGCTTAAAAAAAAAACAAAAATCTATACGTTCCATTAAAATTAACTTCGACGAATAAATAAATAATTGCAGAGAATCGTTAGATAATTTAAAAAAAAAATGTACTCTTACAACAAACATTGATCCATTAAACCAATGGCGTCGCTCGCGCGCTTCTTTTACATTTTTCCCTTTCGACGCGTTTTATAAGCTCGGCAAGGTTCATTTGTCGCCTTAGCATCGCATCTTCGCCATTCAGTTGTCTTTCCACTTCCTCTCTCTCTCTCTCTCTCTCTCTCTCATTCGACGCTTCCAGCCTTTATCTATTTATATAAAGTGCATCGACTCGCGCCTCCGCGCACACCTATACGCAAGGGCTCCAACCTTTTTTACCCTTTTTATCAGCATCATGACGAGGCTTTATCCTTTTGCGAAACAGCGAAAGGATTTTATATCAGCGACGCGTGCAAGAAAAAATAATATTGAAAAGGGCTTTTACGAAAGCCAGACTCTCTGCAGCTTTTTCATAGGACACCCACGCCATTTATGCCTCGTGTATGTATGTGAGTGTGCGCGGTTGTCGCACGCGCGCAATGCTTTATATTCCATTATAATGGAATCGAATGGGCGTATCGTGTACGTGACGCACACATACACACACACTCTCGGTGGAGTACTCTTGTGGTTTTTCCGGTCTCTCTCTCTCTCTCTCTCTCTCTCTCTCAATTATTCCTTAGCGAGGGGCTAAAGTGCATCGAGAATTTGTCGTGAGAGAGCGATACGCACGTGTGTATAACGCAGACACGTGGGTCGTGATTTATTGGAAAATTGTTTAGCGTTTTCTCACCTCGGAATCGTTTTCTTCGATGGTTTCGAACTATTGGATAGATTAAATTGTTTAGACCGAATGATAAGGGAAGTCAGCCTATCATCATTTTATCGAAGTTGAAGAATTTTATAATATGAAATTATAATAATGTTTTGCATTGTTATATATTTATGTTATCGCTTTGCTTTAAGCTTTAAGCATTGAATATTATTAGATATTCATAAAAGTAACTTAAAACAACGATTTAATAAGATTTTTAAGTACAACCAGGCAAATGTAACATTCTATTTATATAATATTTCTTAACGTGCATCGACGAGCAACGACGTCATTATAAATACTTGAATTTCCTAGTGTCCATTCAATTCTTTACACCCACGAATTTGAAACGCACACACGCACGTGTTGAATAAAGTCGATACTTATTTACGGATAAAATAATGATAATAATAATAATAAAAGAAAAAAAAAAAAAAAATCATGGAAATAAACAAAAAAAAAAGAAAAAAACAATGATCCTAGAAAAATTTTGAAAACGCGCAGGCGGCTAGTAAGAGCCAGTAGTTGGAGAAACAAGAACAAAAAGGATAAGAAGAAATAGGAAAGGGCTCATCGACCGGTCACCCGGTACGTGTACGTAGATACACAGACACATAAACGCGTCTGCGTGAGAACGTATGCTTACAAACGTGTGTGTGCGTGAGTATATGGATATATATACCGACAACTGCAACGGCGGCGGAAAGCAACTACTAGGCGCGCACATTGGGCCAGGGTAAATTACGCTGAATCACTATGTACGCGAGGACCTAAACGCCGCCGAGTATATATTCTTCTTGCTTTCTTTTCCTTTCCCTTCGTCTTCTCCACTCTCGCTCTCTCTCTCTCTGTTACTCTTCTTTTCTTTATTTCGTTCTTACTTTTATTGTTTATTTTTTTTTTTTTTTTTTTTTTTTTGTTTCGTTTTACCTATTCACGGGCTCAACGGGCGAATCTGCATACGGTAATGACTTCCTGTCGTCAATGGGGATAAATAAAGCAAAAGGAGCGGTGTATGTATATACCGCGAAGAAACTTCGTCCCTCTCGTCAAGGTCGCGCACGCGTTTATATATATATGTGTGTGTGTGTGTGTGTGTGTGTGTGTGTGTGTATATATATATATATATATATGTACATGTACATAAGTATGTCCGCACGTACATCGCGTTGGGTTTGCGCTGTCGCACGAGTTGATGGCGAAGAAGAAGAAGAGACGAAGAAACACCGCGCGTAGACTTTTGTAGCTTTTGTTTGAGATTGAGTCGTCCACATACATATATGCGTACTGCTGCGTATTTATGTAAGTGGAAGAACGACTGCGAATACTTTTTTCGGTGGCTTAATTGACGCCATTAGCCATTAGCGCATCGTGTCTTCTCATTTGATGCGTTTGATTTTTTACTTTACTCTTTTAAATGTTCTTTTTTTTTTTTTTTTTTTTTTTTTTTTTTATGTTTTTATTTATTCTTTTTCCTTTCGTTACGGTTCGTGGGTGTTGCACGGAGTTCATTTGACGCGTTCTTGACGCGTTCTTGACGTTACGATGATATGGCATTTGGCCTTGACTATTTTTACGTAATTAATTAAATTTTCGTTTTTTGTCGAGGTGGATGGACTTTTCTGTTTGCCTCTCTCTCTCTCTCTCTCACTCTCTCTTTTTCTTGGGGAGTCGTTAAATTGCAACAATGCTACGCGCATTCCACCTGTTACTGACTTCGTGTATTCCATTTAGTACTGAATTATGTGTCATTTATTTTCCGTCGTTTTTATATTTTTTTATGATATGTTTGAAACTTTAATAAATATGACTAATTATATAAAGTTTATTTTTGTAATCTATCACAATTTTTAAATTATATATAGAAAGAAATATTTTATTTACTTTAGGGCAATGGCATTGGTCATTGACACGCTAGAAATATATTTAACTATATTTTAACCAAAGTTTAAAATTGGGTATAAGTATTATGCTAACAAAAATTTTGAATAGAATATATATTTTCTATTCAAAATTATAGAGTTTGCAATGATAATAAATGGTATTTTACTTGCCCTCGAGTTTAAAGCACTTAAAACGTATCATTCAGTAACGCATTTACCGAAACACACTTATGGACACATAAACATTATTATTTAAGGTAAAATAAAATCTATTTTCAGATGGAAAAAAAAAAAAAGAAAGAAAGAAAAAGTAAAGGTAGTTCTCAAATAAGAATTCGTTAAATTACGCTTCTCAAAGCAAAACCGCAAAATCCTCGCGCATGCAGAAACAATTAATTGCGAAAAAGTCGTTAATTAAACGGTACGAGGAAAGAATAAAAAAATAAATAACGAGTATACCACGTCCCTCTTTCCCTTACAGTTAAAACAACCCATGCATTAACAAACTCAAGCGTCGAAACGACCAAAGCGTACAATCCACCCAACCCAGCAATGCTCAGTAATTAATAATCTAAACGAACACGTTCCTCTCTCTTTTTCTTTATCCTTTCTCTTCTCTCTCTTTAACGTGCATTAATAAACGCAGTATTTTAAGTAAAAGTGGTGCGTGCACTTGCCCATATATATATATATATAGACCCAAGTACATAAACGCATTTGTGAGCGGCATAACGATCGTATAAAGGACTCTCTCTCTCTCTCTCTCTCTCTTTTTCGTAGAGACATAGACAATGTCTCTGAGCAAACGCTTATACACAATAAGAAAAGCGGTCATTAACGCAATTATATACTATGCAGCAGCAAGAGCAACCAGCGCTTGAATATGTAAGTCAGTTCGCGCGGAAAACTCGTTTTTCAAATATTACACATAACGGACCCGTGCGCGTCCACGTCTGTACAACCGTGGTAATGCAGATATCGCAAGAGTTCGCGCTCGTTGCCGTACGTGTTTTGATTCCATATATATTTATATTCATAGATATATAGTATAGGTGCTCGGATAGATGTAGTAGCGTTATATTATTAACGCGAGAGAATGAGAATTTTGAAAAGTCGCCGGAATGCGGCCCGGGTTTATAATCTTCGATCGTGGTAATGGTACTCATATAGCGATGTCGTGAAACGTCGATGGTGGTACATTTATATTTATTATTCTTGTTTAGTCCCCCGCGAGCGCGTTACATTCTTTTTTATTTTTTCTTATTTTTTAATATTTGTTTAGACGCGCGTTATCTTGTATCTTATTTAGCGAGGATATTGTGCGCGCATTGACTGTCAATTTATATTGTTATTGATATTTATCGCGCCCTGTTGCGAAAACGAAAATATTCGATTTAGATACAATGAATAAAGTGTAATTAGTTTGTTTAAAAAATAAAATGCCTTTTTTTTTATAAAAATAATTGGTTTTTCTTTATTATCTTACGTTGTCATTAATTTCAGGCATTTTTATAGACTCTTTTTACAAAATTCCTTTATTTAAATTGGCACTTACCCACCGAGTTTAAGAAATGGTAGATTGTTTGGATAACTAGGTAACGTATTTATTGTACATTCTGCTAACGTGCGATACGTATGATAAATTATATATATTTACACAGAAATTAAATGTATTATTGATAAATACAATGTTATCCTTGTTTATTTAAGTTTTTGATTTATTATCTTTAAAGAACGACCTTTACTAATGTATGTGCACATTGAAGTATTGTAAAATCATGAAAAGAATGTAACTAATGCGTAAACGTTAATCAGAAAACAAAGACTAGCACATTTTTTATTTCTTCACTTTAAAGTATAGTGAAACAAAAAAAAAAAAAAAAAAAAAAAAAAAAAACTAAAATAATAAAAAGTATATTTCATTTTTCCTTTTAACATACATCATTTCATCGTTAAAAAAAAATTGAATATTACGAACAAATAAATTTTTCTTGCAATCAACATAACACCTCATTATAAGAGAGAATGATCAACGCACCGACGTAACGTTGTACCGGAAAGATAAAAAAAAATTTCTGCTCGTATTTTTTCCTTAAATAGTGGTATACAACGCACGTGTAAAACTCCGATGTCCACTTATCTTTTCTATATATATATGTATATACATACATACAAAATATGCACTACATAACGAACCGCTAACTTGATTACAGGTCGCAAGAGTCCGTGTGCGACTTAAACCTCCTCCGCATCGAATCTTTATCGGCAAGTTGTCGCCGTTATCCTCGCGTACATCTCTTCCCCGAGCATTTATATATATATATATATATATATATATATATATATATATATATATATGTGTGGAGCGGAAGGTAACACGCGCGTGTAAAGAGCCAACGGCGCGACAAGTTTTTCATCGGTCTTCGGGATTAAACGACGTTACCTATAGATGTCCACGCGTACATGGACGTATAGAGAAGAAGCGGATGAAAAAAAAAAAAAAAAAAAAACAGAAAATATAAAGAGAAAAAAGAAATCTTGTAAGCTTTTTCACAAGATACACAAACAATTCGGGAGAAAAACCAGTTTTGGTGAATTCTGATAAATTCGGGGATTCGGATATGTCGAAGAAAGGAATCGATAAACATCAATTACCTAATCCAACGAATTTAGATATGCAGAGATATTGTCTGTCGGTGCAGCGATTAATTTTAAATGCCTCGATATATGTGAAAGCTAATGGTCAATTTAATAAATAATTATCAATTTTCGTAATAATTACGTTTAAAGTCTAATTTTTTTTATTTTTTATTTATTTTTCGATGCTGAGCGCGAGGGGAGGGACTTATTTTATTGGGAATTGTAAAATTTCATGAATATTTTGCAAAAGGTGTTATTAACTTTTAATAATATTCAATAATTCAATGATTGAATATTATTGAATAAACGTTTAACCGTGAGAATATTTTATACATGGAAAGTATATAAAATTTTTATAATCGTCACAATTTACTGTATACAATTATTTTTTTGTCACGAAGCAGAAATTCAACGTTAATAACAGTCGACTTATCGATGAAAGATATTAAAAACTTTTCGCCTAACTAGAAAGAAGAATAAAATAAAAATTTCAGCCTTTCTCACAAATTGTACAGCGACGCGTGTGAGAAATAAGTATTACGTGCATAACGTTCACGTTGCTATATTTACGCAGACGCGTCTGCGTAAATATAGTCTCGCCCACAAACTTCTATCAATATTGCGAGTGCGTAATCTCATTTTCTTCTTTTTTTTTTTTCTTTTCTTTTTTTCCTCGTCTCGATGTAAACTCGAGCTGAATAATTAATCCGCATCTCCTTTTTTTATAAAAGAATATAAGTCCGCAAACCTGAAAAAAAAAAAGTAAAGCTCGCGCGTCTTTTAACTATTGTTTATAACGTCGTTGATCCGTTTAACTGAGCGCGTGTTTCAGACTCTCGCGAGACGTGTCACTCTTGCGTGCCACGCAAAGCGACCTCAAAGTCAAAGCTGTCTCGTTAACGCGTACGTTAACGAAGATTCTTCGGGATTTCGAGTGAATGAACGAAATGCCGGTATTACGTGTTTGAGCATACATATATAGGTGCGTATTGCTTGCAATTTCTAGTTTTCACCGCACGAGTATTTTATCCGTAAGGCTCTCTGAGAATATACATACCGACACGCGTTGAAATATATATATATATATGTATACACACACATCGAATATATGCGCGTATTTTGGACAGTGCGAAGATCTTTACTCGTTTTAGAAGAGAGTAAACGGTAAACGGCAAAAGGGGACAATTTATTACGCGTGTATACTGCCGAATGCACAATACATAAAACGGTAAATTTTCAGCGAACGTACGACTATGCGCCTCTTAGCGATAGAAAGAAAAAAAAAAAAGAGAGAGAAAGAATCTATATAAAGTCGACGATTATTTTGTATAGCTTACGCTCTCGCTAAGAGAACCGTTGATTTCGGATCGTTTAGCATTCAAATGATAACAGAAATGCGGATTTAACTTTATTCGTTCGAGAGAAACTTTGTACGTCGCGATGTATCTAATAATGCAGATTTTTCAAAATTATGGTTTTTTTTTTTTTTTTTTTAAAGCGAGATTCTTTTTACGACTGATAATGCAACGCGCTTTAATATTCGTTGAAAATTTAAAAAGCTTTTATGTAACGTATATCAAAATTTTTATTATGACAATCGATAGACACAAAATTATGTTTAATTATTAAAATAATACCTCTTTATGATAAAATTTTGTTAATTAAAATAATATTTCGTGGATGCCACGATGCTTTTAAGGAATTACTACATAATATTATCAATTTTCATTAAAAAACTTTTGCCCGCGACGCGCATATGCAGCTAGTATATTAAAAAGTAATGAAAAAGGATGCAACATAAATATATTTTTCGCAATAAAATTTAATAATACACTTATCCAATTGCGCATTAAGAAAATTTCAAATTAATTTTACATATACAACTTCAAAGAAAAGCTCTTCGCTAACAATCGAATCGTCAATATAAATTGTAAAAGAATTAAAGATTAAAAAAAAAGAGAATTCTACACAACGTCGTAATGAAATAGAATTTTTATGAATTCAAGCAATTTAACCTGAACCTCGAGCAATGATCAACGAGCAAAACGCTCTTTCTCTCTCTCTTTTTCTCGTGCACGTCTCCGCGTCGTCTTTCTGGTATATACGCGTGTACACCGGTCAACGTACTCGCACTCGTGTATAACAGAGAACAGAGAGAGAGAGAGAGAGAGAACGAGCCAGCACTTTAATTGCAGTCGTGTGTGCAACTCGCACGTACGCTAGACGCATAGTTAGGTATACACGAAAGAGAGAAAGAGAGAGTCAGAAAGAGCCCCCGAGTAATCCCACCGTAATTATATAGACGCTCGTCAATGTTCGGCGAGAGAAAGAGAGAGTATATACATGCATATATACGTAAACGAGTGCATAAGCGAAAGGGCCGATTTTCCCTCAAGTTCGTGCTTGACTATATGTACACTCGCGCTCGCATGTGTAATTTTAACGTGGTGAAGAACGACGCAAGAAATCGAGATGTACGCGCGAACGCAAGCGTAGGCTACTCTCTCTCTCTCTCTCTCTCTCTCTCGATTAAATCTCGAAAATCGAATGAAAAACCGGCAGCGCGAGTTGACGTCGCGCTGACGCTTGATTATATATATATATATAAGCACACACACACATGTATACTAGAAGCACCTGCGATTCTTTTATTACATTTTTTTTCGTTTCCTTTCGCGCTCGTCTTCTCCCCTCACCCTGGATTCTCTCTCTTTTTTTTTTTTTTTCACCGCGAGACTGAAACCTGTCGCGAGGATGAGACGCGACGCGAGGCACCTACATCATTTTAAAAGTCAGGGTCGGTCGACCTATATGGCTGCTATATAACGAGTGCGTCCCTGAGAGCGAGTGAGAAAACGAACGTTCGATGCATGGAAGGAAACGACAAAGATAAAAAAAAAAAAAAAAAAAAAAATAAAAGAACAAGGTGTAGCTACGTGTTAAGGTCGCTAGCCCCCAATCGAAACCGGGCGAGTTGTATACGAGTGTTTTCTCTGTTATAAAGGAGGCGACAACGAGTGTGTATAATACCGAGAGGGAGAGCGACTTTACTTTTGTTTTGTCGTCAATTATCATGCCGACGTAAAGCGAATGACCGTTTCTTCTTCTTTTTCTTTTTTTGTTTTTTTTTTTCCACTTCTTTTTCTTCTCCTCGTACCTCGCAACTTTTTTTCTTGCTTTCGCGTTGCGCGAAGCAAGGCTTATTGCAATTCTAATAAACGAAGGATTTTACACGGCGAGAAACGATTACGCGCGCCAAGTTAGTCCGTTTCTTTGACTTGTATCGTATAACGAAACGTATATACACGTATGTACACACACACACACACACATATATATATATATATATATACACGGTTGGACAATGCAGAGACGCACGCGTGCGGCGGGAACAGGCGTGAAAAATTCGAGTCGCACAATGTGCGCAAGCTCTTTTTAAGAGGTTTAAGAGATTTCAAGGCTTTCGTCGAAAGCGCTTTTTGCTCGATTCCTTTGAACAAAGTACCGTTTCGAAGGTTTTATTATGGGACGTTTTGTTACGTGTATACTTTTTTTTTTACCGTACCCAAGCTTTGTTCCCTTCTTTTTTTTTTATTGTATTCAAAATAAGGAAAAGGTATTAGAGTTATTGAAATTTAAATTCGATGCGACGTAACGTTTTATTTTTAAAGAAATATTGGTAACAATAGAAACACCGAAGAGAATCGAGAAAACATTTGTTCTTTTCAATTATCGTGTAATTACTGTATTCGTACAATGAAACTTTTGATATTTCAAAATTATATTACGTAATATTGTATTAACGAAAAAATTGTTACTTGCTCAAATATAATTATTTATAATGGAAAAAGAATCTTCTCACGCTTGCCTGAATTTATTTAAATTACAAAAAGTATTGCTAACAATTTAATTATAATGACTTAATTAAATATTTTATGAAATAATTATAAAATTGGGACTTTTTAATTGTGGTTAACGTAAAAATAATACGATAATATTCTTAATTGAAAGCAATATGGATATACTTGTCATAATTAAAACATTTGTTATTTTGAAAAGCTAATGCAGGTGGCAATAAAAAATATATACCAGTTTTTATTGAAATTATAATAAATATATTTTCTCAACGTTGCAAGAAAAAAAAAAAAAAAAAAAAAAAAAAAAAAAAAAAAAAAAAAAAGCATTCTCACGTAATCACCAGTCCATAAATCTTCATAAGCCAATAATTCAAACCTCATTAGTTACTCGATTCGCGTAAATTTGCCGTCGAACTCGTCCCACCATCGAGGATTTCGAAAAGGAAGCGTAAACGAAAACCCGTCCTGTGCTTACCAAACGTCGCTCGTCCTCTATACATGCAAACGAAAACGTTTCGCGAGCTTTCTCGTCATTCGCGATCGACATCGTACAAGTAATAAAACGAGATAAGCTGCAATTGTAAGTGATAGAGAGAGAGAGAGAGAGAGAGAGAGGGGCAAAGAGAAGAAAAAAGGAAGAAAGAGAAGGAAGGATTGTAAAATCAACGCGAGAGAAATGTCGTATCGATAATGCGTATCCTCTTTACAGGGACTTTAGCTCGGCATGAATAACTCGTTCGAGTGTGACCACCTCAGGGACGACCGGATATTATGCGCGAAACGATCGGTGAAAAAGTTCCCGCGCGGATCTCTGAGGTAATCGGTTATTGTATGTATGCGCGCGTGCTCTTGCTTTATCATAACTTTGAAAATAATGTTTGAACGAGTAACAAAGTACAAACAATGTTTATTGTAGATTGTATGCATTTATCTTTTTTCTTACTTTATACTTTTTATTTTTTCGAGCGAAAAAATTGTAAAAGAGGATGATTTAATGTTACGCAGCTCCTTTGCGTAAATTATAAGTTTATATAAATCGTCGCGAATAAATTTTGGATAACCGAGAGAGTTCGGCAAATTAATTAACCGAGCGAATGGTTTAAAATTGGAAGTAAACGCCTTCGCATAATTATATGGGTATCGTATATTACGAGAGATAATTATGTCGAATTTTTTTTTTCTTTTTTTAGTGCAACTGATCAACCTTTTAGTTTTATCGCAAATTAGCATAACGTTACTCGCAGCAATGATGTCAATTCGTTTTACGTTTAAAAAATGGTTCAAAAAGTTTTTTTCTTGGAAATTTTTAAAATTTTTATTCAATCAGACAGATTTCGCTTCGTCAATTTTTTAAATAAATAATAGCATACGATAAAATATTCGTTATGTTTCCATATATTTATTATTTGATTAATGCGCATGCATTTCGAATTTCTTTCGGAAGTATATATCTTTTATAATTCTATTATTAGCTTTAAATACCGCCTATAATAATTAATGCAGACGTAATTTAAACGATTTAACAAGATAGGATCTAAATCTTAAAAGCTGCTCCGCTGACTTTCAAAATAAGAGATGCGGTGAGCTAATAAAAGAGTTGATACTCTTACAAACGAACAAAACGAAGAAAGCTTTACTTTACTAATTTAATTATGCGCGCGCGCCTGCTTTATAACTTTGATAAATTGATTATTGCAAAACGAGACGCTTGTCAGCGATTATAAAAGTTTGCGTTACATTCGCGTTACTTTTACATTCAAATTTTAATTTCCATTGTGAGCGTAATATGTTAACCGATGCACTTATAAAAATTAAAATGTGAAATATAATATTCGACGAGGAAACAAAAAACAAAAAAAAAAACTAAAAACAGAAAACGCGTTAGCAATACAATACACGACGGACGCAATAATCGGAAAATTTGCGATATCGTAAAACGCAAACTACACCGAGAGAAAGAGAAAGAGAAAGAGAATCTAATAAACTACATCTCGACGCTACACATCAGTAGTAAAGTGCGTGTATAATAATGAGACTCGACGTTGCTATCCCACCTGTATATTATAGCCTACATACAAAACGAAAGAGTAAGAGAGAGAAAGAGAGAGGGGGAGAGAGAGAGAGAGAGAGTAGAAAATCATGCACGCAGGTATCGAGAGACAATATCATTACACATCCTCGCAATGGATACTTGATGTAGTCTCTTGCTCGTGCGCGCGAGAATTACAGCCTTCGAGAATACACGCGTACATATATATATATATATATACGTGCAGCATCGCAGCTGGAGATATAACCCTCGCTCGAATGATTGAACTCGGTCGCCGATTTTTCTCTTTCTCTCTCTCTCTCTCTCTCTCTCTTTACTCTTCGTCGATTATCGTTTTCTTTTCTCTCTTTACTTATTCGCGAGCTATTCGCACACGAATCTTCCATACACCGTGGATAAGATTTTTCCCCTTCATCCGCAAATTCGTTGCGTGCATTCCACGAAACATTTTTTTCCATCCCTCTTTTTACAAAGATTCTTTTTTCGTATATGTTGTTTTTCTCGTTCTTCTATTTTTGCGCTCGGATTCGCGCTTAATGGAAACGAAAAGTGGAGATTTCCTAATAACGCGCGTATATACGGTCAAAATAGATTCTCGAGGTGCATACGCATACAGTATATATACGGGTCGCGTGCAGTTTGAAATTTCATCGGATCGATTGGATTACGCGCACGCAACGTATGCTCTCCGTGTACCGACCGAATTTACCAAGACTCTCTTTCTCTCTCTTTCTTTCGGTGTAAGTACCACAGACGCGATGAGAACTGTGTCGCAATCCTTAATTGAGACCGAGATGAATTTCTCCTTTTTGAAGTTGCCTCGTATACAGTGATTTTTCCAGCTTATTATTTGGCTTTTTTGACATTTTTGTTCGTGCGCGCGTGAATTATTTTTGGATTCTTGCTCGGTCGCGTGAAATAAATCACGAGATCTTGAGATTATTACTTTAATTTGAGTATAAATTAAACACGAGAAATGAATATATTGAATATAAAAATTACGATTCGGTATTGTGATAATTTTAAATACCTTTTAAATTTGTTTTCTCATCGTTTTTAAATAATATACAATAAATTAATTTTTTATAACTCGAATAATTTTCTTCCAAATCATCACCTTTATACGAGTATCTTTGATATATCAAATTGAAACCTTAACTCGTTTTAAATCAAATAAAATTTCGACGAGCTTTTTCGCCACAAGTGGCAATTTATCTCAAGCGAATAAACTTTCAATAAACGAACCCAGCCTCCAAATTACCCACGCATCCTTAAATTTCCAAGCAGCCGAGGCACTTCTCTCTTTCACTCTTTCTCACTCTCGTTAAACACAAAGGAGGCAAATCTCGAAAGCTTCTCAGTCAGCCGAAGACAAACTACCTGCCATGCGACGGCTTCTCCCAACGTACACGTAACACGGTACAAGTTCTCCGTAACTAAAAATATCCCGCGAGTGTGGAAGTGAAGAAAGAGTAAGAACAGAAAAAAGTAAAATACGCGTACGTATACCGAGAGGAAAGAGGGAGAGAAGTAAAAGATCAAGGCTGCACGGTGCGCCGAAGAAGTAGTTCTCTCGCTTGGAATTTCTCCTTTTCCCAATGTGTATGTGTATCTATGTCTGTATCTGTGTGTGTATGTGTCCATGACTGATTAATTCATTTCATTAATTAATCGCCGTGCGCAATTAATCGCCTAATTAATTGCCTTAACGAAAGAAAAAGATGGAAAAAAGTATATTTTCTTCGGTCGACGCAAACGTGATATTTACGTAAAAGAGCTCGGCGTTACTCACGCCGAGAAGTTTATTCCAAACGAAAAAGAGAGAGAGAGAGAGAGAGAGAGAGAGAGAGAGAGAAATCAGGCTGACAAGAGGCGCGATCGCGCAGTTTGCGACACTACAGACCGATAAACGATCGCGATTAAAGAATGCCCCGTGTCCATTCGTCTGTCAACAATCGACGTTTTTGCGCATACGTAAATATATATACGTGTACGTGCGCGCGCGCGCACGTTTATACGTGTGTGTCTCTCTTTCTCTATCACGAGTCGCGATTATCGCGGCAAAGTCAGCACTTATGTATGTATATATACTGTTATTCACCTTCGTTACATCATTCTATCGAGTTTCAATCTCTATATACGTATACGTTTATTTCTTTATCCTCGCAGATGCGTCCTAATTCCATTAAACGTTTGATATGCCTCTATGGTATATAAACGATGTTCGAATGGATATATTCTTTTTTTTTTTATTCTCATTCACTTTTCTCTCTTACCTATACGGCCATTTATTGTTTCGAAATAATCAGCGGAGAGCCGTAATTACTCGACGTGTTAAGCGGGTATGTACGTCTGATGTGATTTCTATTTGTTGATGTTGATGTTGATTTTTTCTTTTTTCTTTTTCGTTATTTTATTTTAAGCAAAGTATTGATATACGGTACGTAAAGTTTAGTTTTGAAATACAAAGTTAGCCGTGTGCGAAAAGTTACAGAGAGTTTCATTCAAAGTGACTTTCTTCAAAGCGCGAATATAAAAATGTTTGCTTCTAATATAAAGATACGTTTTATATTCGAACAAACGTTTTGACGCATTGAAATTGCATAGAAAATTCAAACGTATGTAACAAAATTGATTAATCTATACATTTTGATTTATAATATTTTGCCATAAATATATCTTTGTCTCGTAAAAAATTAAAATTTTTCATGCACCGTATCTATACATTTCAATAAATTCTAAAAATCTTCTTCTTACCAAGAAGAAGTAAAATTTCGTCAGTATACATATACCAAATGTACAAATAAAAATTTCATGAACAAAACCATCGTAATTACGAAACACCAAACCATCGTGTCTTAAAAAACTCATCTCTCTTTAGCTCAACGCGCTCTCTCTCTCTCTCTCTCTCTCTGCGGCCTCCCGAGAGTCAATTTACGAACCGCGCGTCAAGATACGATTCGCACGCATACGATGTTTGTTAAGTTAACTGCTAAGGGCTTTCTCTCTGTCTCTCTCTCTCTCTCTCTCTTCTCACTTGCCTCGATTTCGTTTACAAACCGCGTGTGTTGGCGCGTGTTGTTTCACACCTCGTATGTGCGCGCGCGCGATTGTCGAAATCGAATGAGGATGTTGTATATATATATACATCGAACGATGAGATTTACTGTACCGTAAAAGCAAACAACGACGAGAAAGACGACACGACGCCGACGATTGGCCGAGTGCCCGAGAATTATTAAGTTGGCTCTATGACGTATAAGCGCGGAGAAAGACACGCTGTTTCGTGTACATATACGAGCAAACAGACCTTCGAAATTTCCCTCGCTTTTAGTCTAATCGTTGGTTTTTCATTTTTTCTTTTCGCAATGTAATGGTTTCAAAGTGGTAATACGTTCGTTTTCCACTCGGCGTGAGTCTTATTATTTATTTGATGGTGCGGTTTTTGCTTACGTATTAGATCCCAAAGTTGGATTAGGTGAGAAATACTTAAACGAGCTCGCGTTTTTGACGTCCAAAGTATATTCGGCGGTATATTTGGTTAAACGAAACAACTTGTTTGATTATATTACGAAATGGTACGAGGTACACACAAATTTCCGCACACATCAACGACGGTGAAGTTTTAAGGTGAAAAAAAAAAAAAAGAGACGCTTTTACTCACACATTGCTCGAGAGAATTTTGAAAGAGATCTATTGTACGGCGTTGGTTAATTTACCTGTAACAAAAAGAAAAGGCAAAAAGGTTAACGATAATCTTGCTGTTGATGGAAATAAAAATTATTATAAATACTTGTAAGACTTTTTAACTCTTTTCAATAGTAATGTACTTTTAAATTAATCTCATTTCAAAGGAGTGTATATAAACCGATCGATTCGTGTGCCTTTTTAACGGATCAATTTTACTCTCACATTGTGTAAATTTAAAAAAGAAAAAAAAAGACTAAAAATAATTAGAAAAAAAAAAAAAAAAAAAAAAAAAAAAAAGAAGTTACGCTTATCGCGTGGGAAAGCGAAGAAAAACGCACTTGTAGTTTCTAAATACTTTAAGGTTTTACGTATTTATTTATGTGAGATGTCTTTATCTAATCCTTCATCTACTTATTTTATATGCACTTTGTGTAAGATAGGCCATTTCTAAGCTACTTTGTATTTCGGTAAATTTAAACTAGGTCTTATACATTTATCCGCTTGAGTCGAGTATTTACGAGACTTTATGTTTTTCTTTGTACTTTACTTTTATTCAAACGATTGCATTGTGTTTATCATTTAAACCGCTTTTGCGACCGAAATTTGCGCTAAAATTTCCCGGAAAAATAATTCGTTAGGTTGAGAAGGGAAAGAAAAAGTTAATTGGAACAATTAAAAAATGCTTCCTATTATTCGAGTAATTATTATAATAATTATACTTGTAATTTCTTTTTATACACCGATATTTTCCTGCGATAAGAATAAAGATTTTTTTATTAATTATTTCGCTTTAATTTGTAAAATTACAATGTCAACAAAGAATGATAGATCGAGTTCTAAGAAATATTTTCTAACAGAGATAATTATTTTTACTTCCTGTATGATATTTTTAAAGTATTAACTCTTCAAAAATAAATATTTAATAATTGAAAATTAAATTAACAAATGAGAATTTTTCGATTAAATGAATAAACTTTATCTTGCATTAAAAATTTGCAAAATGATTTGTGATATTATTATACATTTTATTTATATTATAGAGCAGCCTTTGCAATTTGTAAAAAAAAAAAAAAAAAAAAAAAAAAAAAAAAAAAATAATCATTTGAAAGTACATAAAATTAATGCGGTTGATAATCATATAAAAGACGCGATCAACGCAATAAAGCGCATATAATGCATTCAAAAATTACCGCGCATGAGAATCGATCGCGACGCGCGCGCGCCTCGAAGGTCCCGTGAAAGTCGCTCGACTCGCGGCCGTTAGATGGCCAAGAGCGAGTCGCGCGTGTTCTCGCGAGTGTCTGAACGCGACTCGGGTTAGTATATAACAGCGCGAGTGCGAAGGCATAGTTGGAAGCGTTGCGTGCTTGTGATGGCACAGCTGAACATTGATCGCTAACCGTAAATATATGGCAGATCTGCTCAGTGGGTGTTATCACGTGGTCGATTCACAAGTAGCTTGTGTTCGGCTCCCGATGCGCTTGCAGACCCGCGCTCGGCATGTCGTGTGCGTGCACTTTATCCTCTGTGTTTCCTCTCGGGGGAAGCCGTCGTTGCCCCGTTCGTACGGGGCGACGGTAGCTTAAGTGCGCGCGCACACACCGGCGGCCCCCTGCAATGCCCGCACGGTCGAGTCTTTCACGTCGCTCCTCGAACTACCGCGATTTCCAAATTGGGGGGCAATCGAATAGTTCACAATAATCTTTCGCTTCCATGTACAAGGCACTGCTGTTGCGCAGCATGCCATTTTTTTTTTTTTTACATTCTTTCTATTTCATTTTTAATAAATGCGTTTGCTCAGGTGTACGTATTTATTATTATTTTTTTATTATTTTTATTATAAATTGGCATTGTTTTAACCGATTATTTTTTTTTTGACCGAGTACGCAGAGGTCTGTTTAACAATTAGGCTGTCGAACCTGTAATTACTTCAAAGTGAATTATTGGGAAATTTTCATAAAGACGCAAGAGTTAAATGCGAAATAATTATAGAACTTTTTTACTGTAAAATTTAGAATCCGTTTGCTAATGATTTTGTAATCCGAAATCATTCTTATTTTGTTACTTTTTAAGTAAAAAAAAAATAATACTAAATTATATATGGTAAAGAATAATACTTATGATCCATAGATGAATCATAAATCGTAAATAAAATTATATCGACATCGATAATATTTATAATTTTGTCAAAAACATTTGAAAAAAAAAAAAAAAAAAATCTAAAATAATTACAGTCCTTAAAAATTAAGCAATCGTTTTAATCGTACACGAACAATTTCAAGTGTAAAAACACCGGGTGCAACGTTCCAATGTTCCACGTTCATCGAGGACTTTGTCATTTTTTTAATAAAAAAATAAACCATAATCCGCGCGATGATAAAGAACGAATGCTACAACGCGTTCGATTCTCATTTTAGCACGTTCTATACTTTAACCGTCGTGCAGGTCTATCGTTACACGTTCAAAGGTCCTCGTCTCGTCCTATAATAATGAAACGACGCGTGCGCATAGTCGTACGAAAAACGCGCGTCGGAGCAATTTTAAACGAGAAGAGTCGCTCTCTCGCGCGACACGAGGACTGAAAGTGAAAGCCTTGGATGATTCTCTCGCGCCCATTAGGTTTATATGTGTATCTACACGCGCTAAGAGAAAGACAGAAGTAAGCACCGTACACGGCGATGCTTATCGCTCGGACACCGATTGGCCCTGATATACGTAACGTCTCTCGCGAGCGCGCATACGTATTCCCGCATTACATTGCGCTACGGCTTCTTCTCCCTTATATCTTTCGCGAGTCTGACACGACCGGCGCGCCTTACCTAAGCGGGCTATTAAAGTCGCCTTTAAAGCGTTGCTCGATGTGGACGAGTTTTAACTCGGAATTGGATTGAATGAGTTGGGTACATATATACGTGCGCGATGGATTATTTCTGACGCTTTTCGTTGGCTATCTTGGTTAGTCTCGACGTCGATATTTTATCTTGTAAGACGCTGAATGTCTAAATTATTTTGAATTGAATTATCAATGGGAGTTTGTTTGAGTGAAAAGATAACAGATTAAGCAATGATTTTTTTTTTTTTTTTTTTTTATTCGAATAAAAACGTTTTTGTAACATTTAATTATGGAATTTGATATTTTTCGTTATAAATTTTGCTTTTTAAGATGATGTGTATTTAATTGTTTACATTCGAAGATATATCAAGTTTTAATATTAAAAAGGATTTTATTTTAAAAGAAATTACAGTTATATTTGATTTATGAGCACTCACAACAAGAAAATCACCGTATTTAACATAATATTAAACTGACGATTTTTTTTTTTTTTTTCGATAAAAAATCCACTCCTTTAATTTAATATATAATTCAATTAAAATAATTTCACATTAATCGTGTAATAAATAACATTAAAAGATTATCCGAGATCTTCCTCGATAAACTTCCGCAAAATCGCTTTAGTTTGTTCGCGAAAAAAAAATTTAATTACCGAATGCTTATTGCATATTTTACACTCGATCATATATGCGCGTTCAACGTTCACGAGAGAGGATCAAAATATAAGTCTTCGAACGTTCAAATTTTTCAAGTTAATGCCGAGTCCGGTCTCCAAAAGCAGCTTTCGAAGAGATTAATTTACGCTTCCGCTATTGTATATACCTGTATACAATATACATACAAAAATACTTGCGTACACAATGCTTGCTCTCTTAAGCGAATTACAAAAAAATGTATTAAGAAAAAAAAAAAAAAAAAAAAAAAAAACAAATGAAAAAATCAAAGGCTCCCTTTATATTCAAGTGCAGCAACCAGTCGGCAGCGAGTTTAATAAAAATAAAGAAGACTATCTTGAACAAGCTCCTTTTTTCACGAGCCAGTTTTAATTCACGTGCGCGATGACGTATAAACAACCGCGCTTCTCTAGATCGCATTACACCGATTACATTTCCACCACGTAGTTATATTTTCTCGAGGGCTGAATTTATTCCACTTTTTCATCCCTTCCTCTTATCCTTGGATTTGTAGATATATCTATACCGTAGGCGCGTAATCTAAAGATTGCGTGTGTTTTTTGCGCGCACCGATGAAAACCGAAGCGATTTTATTGTCGATAAATCGCCATTTGCGCGCGATAAGAGAAAAACCCACGGATTCTTTTAAACGAGTACGCGTTTATATACATATATACATATATAAAGCGGCTTGCGAATTCTTGGATGATTCACGAGAACGCGCGACTTTTTTTCTCCATATACATCGCGGCAGCGCTTTCATACTTGTTTCTACGTAAGCGTTGTAAGTTAAGGGCATTAATAGCGTACGATTCCCTTGCACGACCGGTAGCAGTGATGAGATATATAAACGCAAAATGAACTCGGGAAGGAAAATTTCACTTTTTCTTTCAAATAATCCGAGGACTAGCATCGTTTAGTTACAGTAAATGAGAATTCTCACGAGGATTCCTTTTATTCGTTCGTTCGCTTGTTTGATTGCTCGTTATTATTTATTACTTTAAATTTAATTTTTTTTCAATTTTTAAAAATATAGAAGGCAAGTTGTTTGCGAATATATTTTTAATTAATTATTTTCGATAAACAAGTATGCTGATATACTATTATGATTTATATTATATAAAAAAAATTATTCATTTAATAATTTGCAGATTTATATTAATCAATTTTAAATATTTCGGCCTAAATTAAAGCAAAAATAAAATACCAAATGCTTTAAAATACATTATTATTTTTAACAAACAAACAACAACTCATTCGATACTATTTATAAATTCTTATCTTAAAAAATAAAAACAAAGTTCACGTAGACACATTTCATTTAAGTGAATTCCTACGCTGAATTCTAAAGCATTTTTACCAAGAACGCACGCATCGAGTGGAATACCATCGCGCACGCGCATCGAGAAAGATAGCGCAAGAAGAGCTAGAGGAGAGAGAGAGATAGAGAGAAAAAGAATGGCAGTAAGACAGACGAGACAACCTTAGGTGAAGCGCGTGAAAAAGGCAAAGAAATGGACGTATAATACCTACCGAAAGGAAGCTTTGAAAAAGAGGAGAAGTATAAAGAGAGACGCAAAAAGAGAGAAGATATTGCCGCGCGACGACGACGGCGACGACGCGAGCGACTCGTTGTCGTGTCCTCGTCGTCGTAGTCTTCGCGAGAATCTCATTAGGCGGTCGCGCTTGGACACCTATCTCGCGTTCGCGCGTGAGTTGTCCTAGAATTTCCTAATGTAAAATGCAATCGCGCCGCCGAGATCGTAATGGGACATTGCCATAGAAAGAAAGAAAGAGATAGGGGAGAGCTACGCTCGGTAATAGCGAAATGTCTTATCGAGAGCAACAACGAGAAAGAGGCGAATGAAAAAAAAAAAAAAAGAAAAAAGAGAAAAAAGAAGAACGACATTGAAGCAACTAAAGGGGAGAAAGAGATAGATCCGATAGAGAGAGAGAGAGAGAAGGGGAGAGTAAAAGAATTCTTCTTTTATCCTCGTTCTTTCGTTCGAAACGAAGAAGTTTCCACCGTTCGATGCCGCCGGCTGCTAATGGCAAATGTAACGAGCGCGAGAGCGATCAGAGGCGATTTATTGGTGAGACGATCGCGCGAGATGAGCAAGCAAAAGCCGCGCGGACGGTAGTCGCTCCTCGTATTCTCCTGGAAAAGCTATATAAGCGACTATATGTACGCGAGGAGAGGGACAGATGGAGAAAAAAAGTCCCGCATGCACTACTCGCGTGCTTGAACTTGCAGTCGCGTTCGCTCTCGGCCACGCGATTTTTTCTTTCGACTGCACCTATATTGCCTCTTTTAGCGCGCGCGCGCGCGAGAGAGAGAGAGAGAGAGATGGAGAGCGTACGAAGAAGAATCGAGTCTTGCGCTACCTGTTGCGCGTTAAAAATACACACGCGTCAACGTTCGACATCTCTTCTTTTTCCCGAGGGACGATTTTCATTTCCAGTTTTTGCACGATTGCGGCAGCGGGATGATGACGATCGCGCGCGCGGCTCTTGTTAAAATAATAGAACTTGTGGAATTACTTTTTGTTTAATCGAAGATGCTACAACCTCTGTGTGTATGCGTGGCTATAAAGAATTTTTACAATATATAAATAACGAGTTCAGTTGATGAAAAACATACCGGCGTTAAATTGCAATTTTAGCATTTATCGATCCGTCAAATACTGAACTCTTATTTATTTATCAAATTTGCAATTTTGTAAACTCATTTTAATTCGATCGATCAGTATAACGAGTAAAAAATTAAAACTTACTCTCGTTAAGCGTTGTTACATACTTCAAAGTAACACGTAAAAAATTATTATTTCAAGCATCAAATCGCTCAAAGAGCGAGCAAAGCCGTTTACAATATCAACAGCATCTATACAACCCTTTCTCGGGCCATTAATTACCCTCGCTCTTCATTCTCGTCACTTCGTATCCATTATTCTTCAGCCTAGGCGGAATTACTTATATCCAAGCGAGACCAAGAGAGTAACACGACAAACGTAACTAATAATCTCGAAGATCAATGTACCTCATTATCCACGAATGATTTTCTCCAAAACGAAAAGAAGTGACGAAACAAAAAACCAAAAAAAAAATCAATAACTTGATATAAATTTCCTCCCTCTCTCTCTCTCTCTCTTTCTCTCTCTCTCTCTTTCTCTCCATCGCCCATAGAAATAATAAATTCGGTAGTTTATTTGATAGATGCAGGAAGGCTGCCGTTGGGCATTTAAACATTTTTCTCGGGAGCGCGCGCGTCGGCCATTGTGGGAGCGCCCACGCGCAAAATAAGCAGAAACGAGAAGAACGAATAGAGAAATTCGCGGCTTGGAGTACACGGCGAAGAAAACGAGCAGTGTGTATATCGCGTCTCTCCACGCGGCTCATAAATTACCCTACGCGACTCTTGCTTTCGTTCGAGTATGGTAAAAGAAGCTGAATGTGTACACGCGTGGAATTTTCGCCGATAGTTTAAAGTTTGCCGAGTGCGAGGGACGAGTTAAGAGATACGCGGAGGAAAATATTGATTTTCAAAGCCCGCGCGAGTACTAGAATTAGATATGGGTGTTATTTGAAATCCGCGTTGGATCATTGTTTGCGAAACTCGTTGTGGAGATTTGAGAAATTTTATCGGTCAAAAACTTTTAGCAGAATCGTAAATTATTCTTCGATACTCAATACTTTGTATCGGGTTTCTGTAAGAAACCCAAGATTATCGCCGTTATTATCCCAAATAAATCATGCTTAGTATACCTTTTATTAGATAATGTTCGTTACGTTAGATATAGTCTTCTAAATTAATCATGATTCATTTGATGATTTAAAAAATTTCGCACTTTGATTGTTTATTTTAACGCCGCTTATACTAATACGTTGAAAGAATTTATTAGAAAATGATAAAGATTGCATCTGTCAATAAAAGCCACATAATTAAACAATACAAATTTTATAAATTTTACGCGTTAAATTTTATTTTATTTGTGTCTTTTATAAGACACTTACAAACGCAATACTCGGTGAGAAATAAAAAAAAAAATAAGAAAATGTATGAAAAACGAGTATTTTATCTTAAACGATCGTTGTAAGAACACCAGCAATAAAAGATTAAAACACACTTTTACGCAGCGCGTAGACATGAAATCAGTCTTGAAAATAATTGTTACTTCTCTCATAGACACTACACCAAAGGAAGAAGAGTCGGAACGAAAATAGATTCGTATAGAAAATTTTCTGCAGCTAGCACAACACAACAAAACCGGACGATCGTTATCGGTACGGAAAATACCGTAGCACAGTAAGAAATCGCAAGGAGCGAGTTTATTTTTATTGAGGTAGATAGTGAGAGAAAGAGAGAGAGAGAGAGAGAAAGGGAGAACTTGATAATAGCGAGAACTCTCGACGAAACACCTCCGATATGGAACTAAAAATTGCCCTTCGGGCGACATCTCTTTCGTTCTATAAATAATTAGCCATATAAATCACCACACCAATACGTTAAAGTTTTATCTCAATTCTCGCGCGAAACGCAAACACACGCGCGCGTTTTTCCTTCGTTCCAGCCCTTAAAAGGCCATTGCATAATTGCCCTTTTCACCGATAAATAAACGACGAGGCCAAAAATCGCCCACAGCCGGCCGCACGATATCATCGCGTATATAGAAAACCTGTTACCTCTGGGATAAGTATATTCTGTCTCTCTCTCTCTCTCTCTCTCTCTCTCTTTTTCTCTCACTCGTTTTATATATCGGTACTCCGACATCGTATCCCTTAATACATTCCTCGCCGTTGCATTTATATCGGCTCTTTCTTTCTCTCTCATATTGTTCAACGGCTCGAGGCGCGCGATGATAGAGATATAGAAAAGTCACCTAGGGTTTATGCGCGCACACTTACGTGATCCGTGCCGTGATTCGGATAATAATTATCGGGTTAGGTGAGCTAACGACCGTATAGTGTATTTGTGTCCCTTTGGACTCGCGTGATCGTTTAATTTGTTGCGCGTTTAAGTCGATAATAAATCGCGCGAAATGTCTAATTGTATTTATAGATCGCTTTTCCCTTTCGTTCGCTTTTCAACAGTCCCTCGGGCTAGCATCTTTATAAAGTCAAGCAAAACCAATTATATAAAGTGAAATTCGTGACTTTTTCCGCGTTAAAACATCGTTGCGTTTTACGATACGAAACGTTTGATATTTTTATCATTACCTTTTTTTTTTTTTTTTTTTTTTTTCAATCGTCTTGACGACTCGTCGTTGATAGTTCGTCGCGGCTGAACGATCGATATAACGATTGAATCGAAATGGATTCACGCGAACGAGGAAAAGACTCTCTCAAAAGTAATAAAGAACTTCACGAGAGACAATTAGTTCGTTGAGTTTTATTTTTTGTTTTTAATGACGACGCTCGTCACCTTTTTCTCGATATTGAGGAAGTGAATTTTATTTATCGGTATCGATGTTTTATAATTAAAGCGTACGGTACTCGGATGAAACGACGAGAGAAAGAGATGAAATTTAAATGAGAAATAATTTCAGGGGAAATCGTTGCTTGCTTATCTTACATTGCCATTATATTATACGCGCGATATTAATAAATAACTTTGAAATGGTGAGCTCTCGACTATTTCTTTTTGTTTTTTTCTCTTTTTTTTTTTCTTTTTTTATAGTCTTTGTGTTTAATGTACCTAATCTTATTTAACGTTAAAGTTCAGTTTCCGCGATTATAAGAGAGTTTAATAATTGAATCGCCGATTGCAAAAGTACACGGGAAGAATCATAATTTCTGTAACTCGCGAAAGAAGGTAAGTAAACGGTTAATTGATCCTATAAATTTTAATAGCCCGAGGCATCGCTCGACAAATTACATCTTAACGGCATCGATTTTGTCGTTATATCGTGATCAGAAAAAAAAATTGCTTGCTTATAAGATAAAATTAAAAAGAAAAAAAAAAAAAAAAAAAAAAAAAAAATAGAGAGAGAAAAAAACAATAACGAGTAATATTAACGAGCATCGAGAACATCGGTACATCGATCTTTGATTTAAAAGCGCTCGAGCGTCACCATACAACGATCTATAAATTTTATATATGTTCTTCGAACGATCGCCGCTCGCGATAGATATAATTTTTCTCTCAACGATATAAAATAAAATTATTTAACGATTTGCAAGCGGATAGAAATAAAAAGGAAGAAAGTATTCGATCTTACGGGGATTCGACTTTAACACAATAAACGTTAAAAACAACGTAAAGCCCACGTGCCGATAAAGCACTAGATGTGCTCTTTCTCTCTCCCTCGGTTTTTTAGCCGCGCGCGATAAAGTCGAACGTTTTACCATCGTCCTTATTATCCACGCCGAGGCTAATGCAATAAGCCGTAAAGGTATCGTTTAGAAATATTCCGCGATAGTATAGAATATGACGGATAAATCAGCGAGTTTATATAACCGCATTACCGTATACCGTAAGCAATCGTCGTACGTCGCGGTCGATTGTATGTATAAATGTATGTATGTATATGTATGTGTACGTGTCATTGGACGAGGAAGAGCTCATTTCTGTTTCTATCGCTGCCGTTGCTTCTGCAGCTTCTATACGTACAGTTTTCTAGGCGCGAATGTCGGCTGGAGTACTGTTACTTGGCCTGGCTCGCACTGCCAAGACTAGTTGCTTTACTTCTCTCTTTCTCTCTCTCTTTTCTATTTACTCTTTATTGAATATGCAATAGAGAAGGAGAGGCAAGCTGCTCGAGGGCGCGAAGGAGAAGGAAATATGCACTAGCGAGGAATACTTTTCTTTCTTTTTTGTTTTTGTTTTTTTTTTTTTTTTTTTTTTTTTTTATAACTTTTTTCCACTATCGGTATTTATCACTCACTCGATTAGGGGACGGCGTAAGATCCCGAGAAAAAATTCAACGGTGGAAGGGGAGGGGGCTGGCTGGATCAACCGGTATATTTATGCATCTTAGTTCGTCCTACCAGCAACCGGTACAAGCTTTGAACTTGGAGACTGGACTTTTGCCGCTCTTTTTATTCTTAATAAACGTTACGGTGCTCGGTTTATGAAGTGCTTATATATTTAATAGATTCGAATCCATGCGGTAGTTGCATTTTGTACTTATTTTACTTCGGGCTTTCGCGAGTTCCTTTTTTTTTTTCAGGCTAAAGCTAACCGGACGCAAATTTTTGCGATTAAAATTGTATTTCTTTAGTTAGTTTTTATCGACTGAAAAAATTTACTGAATTTATTGCGATAATATAAAGGAATCAATTTCGTGGTACAAATTATGTATAGAAAGTTATAATAAAAAGTTTACATGCTAATATACCTAATACATTTATTTCACGCTGATTTACTTTCTTCAAATTACAAACAATTTGATTTCGTATACAATTTGCAATACAAACGAAACATTAAAATAATTATCAATCATCGCTGCTATTAAACAATTACATACCGCTATAGTTTCTTTTCAAATAGTAACAAAAACTCAAACAAGTCTTCATCCATTAATTATCCTAATAACTCGAGCGTTTAATATCACGTTCAAAGATTTATCTCGGAGCCACGTTCTCTTTTCTTTTGCACCTCTCGAATCGGCATTCACAATAAGAAGTGAAATTCAAGAGCAATTGCGATATTCGTATATATTTTTTCCCTTCCTTTCTTCTCCTTCATTTGTCGCCTGGCCGATTTTAACGAGCGCGAGTTGTACACAACGAGGTGACGCAAATTTTCATTTCTTTGACATTTTTCGAGATACGTTAAAAAGGAAGAGTAAATACTTTGAGTAACCTTTCACTTTTGCTACGGCGAGAGAAATTAATTGGGAGGAACAGCGCGACTGCATTCGCTTTTGGATATTCTGTTTCTCGATTCGATCCTCGAAACGAGAGAGATTTCGTATAGATAAACCTGCAACGGCGGAATAAATTTGAAGTACGTGCAAATGCTTATCAGATCATCTTTTTAGCTTTTTGTACATACAATGATATACTCGAGCGCGATCGGTTTATTTATATCTTTATTAAAAAATTTTCGCGTCGAGACGCGTGCCGCTTAATAATTGTTTGCGATTTTTTATTTCTTTGTACCGTTAATTAATTAATATTACAAACGGTATGAAAAATAGCGAGTGCATTAAATTTTTGCAATCGTGAAATAAATGATAATTCGCTGAAAAAAAAAAAAAAAAAAAACTTGAATAACGAGGCAACACATGATGTAGATGCAATATGACTTTGTAATTGTGCGATGCATTAAGTACGCGAGAGCTTGAAATAAAACAGTACGTTATAATAGTTAAGATACGAGAGTAAAATTATGCCCGCAGGTATAATTCCAATTGTCATCGTATTTATTCTCCTATGAATTACTATGTATTTTTTTTTTGTCTATTTTAACAGGACAATAATAGAATAAATTTTCAGAAGCATTGTGTAATAAACTTGATTAATTAAAACGATTCTCTTTTTAGTTAATCTAAGATTTACATCTCGAATTTCATAAAACTTAATTTTTCTTTTAAAACTTTATCTTAATTAAAATTTACATATATTATTATAAAATTTAAAAAATGTTTAAATTTAACAAATATTATGTAATGTCACCATTATACAATAATATTTTTAGATAAAACTTACTCTATAAATATTTTTTTCTAACAAAAAAAAATGTTGTTATTGTAAGTATAAAGTAAGCATAAAAAAATCCAAACGAATTTTTCGCTACATTAAATTTGTATAATATTCGAATAAGATTAAGAAATTTTAAAACGATTTTAAGATTAAATTTGCATAATATTGAAAAGATAAAAAAAGCGAGAATAAAATTTTCTGTTACGCATAATATTACGGTACTTAATATTCAATTTTGATTTTATCGATAAAATAAATTTCCTACTCTTTCCGCTGCTTCCAACGCTCAAGTTAACCGTGAAAAAATCTATGGTAAAAATAACGCAACAACTCGGTTAAAAACTAAATGCATTTTCAATGTTAGTTATACTCGGGAGCGTTGATTTTCATTAGACGAAAAGCTAACCCATTCTTTGTCATATAAACATTGTAATTTATTGAAAGAAATAAAAGAGAAAAATTTATCCGCAACCGCGATACATAACCGGTATACATAATATCCCTCGGGATCTCTCTATTCCATACCAATTTCACGCATCGAAATTCATTTTTTCTCGCCCGCGGAAACTCAGCCGGTCGCATACGTGTAATGGAAGCGATCGCGCATATCGCTTTCCGCGACGCGAATCAAACAGGAATTTCCTATCTGCCTTTTACAAAAGGGAAACAAAATAAATAAGAACGAAGAGAAAACGGATAGGAACAAAAGAAAAATTATACCCACACACCGGTTGTACAAAACGCAAGAAGCTCGGGGCTAAGATCGTACGTACATAAAAGCACTCGCGTACGGAGGTCCGATCGCGAGGACGACGAGGACGACGAGGACGACGACGACGACGCGGAAACGCCCCGATATCTCGCGTCCAATTGCATGCGTTGTAGTAACTCACGAGCCTCGAGGGCCGGTTAAGTACGTGCTGCTTTAATAACGCTTTCCGCGATGGCTGTTGGGATTAAAAATGATGGCACGCCATGGTAAAAAGGCGCGCGTTCCCGTGCGCCAAGTTTACAGGCACACGTGAATCGAGGATTAATTATCGACGTTGAACTAGCAAGCGTTAGGAACGCGCGTGCTAATGCTAAAGAGTTACGAGTGTCTACGTACACTCGTACGTTATATATTGGATTTGCTTAGGTACAGAGTTGTATACGTGGAAAAATGCGCCCGAGAGTCGTTTGTTCTTCGTCCTTTTTTTTTTTTTTTTTTTTTTTTTTGTTTGCATTGTCTTGCTATTTTCTTTTTTAGCAGTTGATTCGTCTAGACGTGATACGGATATAAGATTTATCGAGTTGAAATTGAGTTAGTTGTTAGGCGTGTGTATATTTAACAGTAACCGGATTAATCGAGGAAAGAAAATTACTTTCTTTAAACGACTTACTTGTATGGTTTAAGGAATTTTTTGATTCCTCGACTGATAAATTAAATTTATTTGAATATCATTAATTTACATGTAAACTGATCAGTTCATAATAATTTGTTCGGGTAATCGAACAGTTGCTATCCATAAATTAATTTGATTTATGAACAAAAATGCAATTATTTTAACAAACTAATACAAATGAAAAATTACTGAATATAAAATGTAAATCAATAAATAATATACTTAAAATTTCAATAATACTATTATATTTATTTATTATCTTAACAAAATTTGCAATTCTAACGAACGCACTTAAACTTTTTCTCAAAGAACTCATATTTTATCGGAAATCGTCGCTTATAAATAGCAAAAGAAGATCATAAACTTCCCCCTTTATTAAAAAAAAAAAAAAAAAAAAAAAAAAAAAAAAAAAAAAAAAGAAGTTCCTTTTCTCAAAAATTTCACGATACTACTACTCGAACCAGTTCATTCATTCCCCTCGCAATATCTTTTTCTCCTTACACGAACAAATTCAAACGGTGAAACGAAGCAGAAAGGCTTATTAACATGCCGACCATTTTATTTAAAATCATATAATCTCCCCTCTCAGCCATTAGCATGCTAACGCGAAGAGTTGAAAACTCGAGCGCGAAATTTTTCCGAGTCTTTCGAAACTGCTATATACAGCAAGTGCATTCGTGCTTAACATAAGACTCCGAGCTTAGTCTAGTCTCAAGTACGCACACATAGTTAAACATTTACTCGATTTCTTTGCTGCCCTTGACGTTCGCGTGCGCGTTGCGGAGAGGTTCTCCTTAAACGTGGACATATCCGACCTCGAATACGGTCTAAAGCCTAAGGCAAATATGGACGCATGCACCGACAAATATATATATATATATATATATATATATATATATATATATAGTTTGTACAGAAAAGTGCACGTGCGATTAAAGAGTATTTTAAAAAGAGTTTTGCATACGTATTTGTGCATATCAAAGGCATTCCTCGCGAGTAGATTTCGTATACGCTGCGTACACTTTCTACGCGCGTACGTACGCTTTCTCTGTATGTACACATATATACATGTACACCGCCGACGCGCTTTTCTCATCAGGACTAATTAGTTTATTTTATTTTTATGAACACCTATTACGTATACGCATGTTCCGCGTTTCTCGTTTTAATAAACACGACGTATACGCGAGATTATCTTCAACGAAAAGGCGAATCGAGGTCTTTTGTACTCGAGGTTGTGTATTATGTTTAATACGCTGCTTTATTTTTCTTTCTTCGGGGGCTCGATGTAAGTATCGGACGAAACCAGTTTTTCTTATCGAACGTACAAAATGACGTATGGAAAATCAAAGCTTTAACAATCGATCGGCACCTTGGTGTAATATCTCGACGAAATATTCTCTTATGTTTCTGATATGGTATTACGTGTTGTTGCAAAATATCGTAAAATCATTCTAATACGTATATATAATCTAATGCGTGTTTTCTATATATATATATACTTTCTATTCGAAAGTCAAAACGTGACTACCTGTAATGATATTTAAAAAAGAAGGTTTCGTACTTGTAATAAAACAAATTTAACTATCCCTATCAAATAAAAAGCTTCGTTCGATTACGTTATTAAAAAGTATCGTTAAAGCGTCTTTCCCATCGATTGGCATCGAATATCGAGCGAGTCCGATATCAAAACTCGTATTATTCTCGAGAGGCTATAGTTCGTCGTCGAAAGTGACCGTCTATTATTTTTCTTCTTCTCTCTAATTTTTCTATTCTTCCTTATAACTTTAAACCCAGGCTTAATAACATACATACAAATCATCGTTGAGCAACAGACTTTGGGGACACGGAACGAAAACAATAGAGTCGTCATCCAATAATTTTTCTTATCGTCTCGATAATCGAACAGAGATTGTGTACCGTCTCTCTCTCTCTCACCTTTCTCTTCCTTTCTGTCTCTAAGTTAGTATTTAAAAAAGGTAGCCTTGCGGCATATACCAACTATATAAAATCGCGCGGACTCTTGCGGCTCTTTATCGTTCAAGAAACAAGACCTTCTCTCTCTCTCTCTCTCTCTCTTTACATACTTCTCACGCAATGCTTTGCCGGTAATCGCGTGCACCATCGACTATTCGCACAAGATAAATATCTCAATAATAGCTGTGGTGAGCGCACGCGCACACGAGTCTGAACTTTGTCTTGTTTTGCGCAAGGCTAATCGCGCGCGAGCTGCTTGCTAGAAGGGACACGTCTGGGATATGTGCGCTAAGTGTCTGTGTATACACGCTGACTCTCGATAAGTAGAAATTTACTTATTAGGAAAGTTAACGTCGCGGAGGGTCTAGCTAATAATGGATGGATATTATTCTTTTTCATTTTTTTTTTTTTTTTTTTTTTTTCTATTATTAATAAAAAATTAAGTCAAAGCGTTTGTTTCAATCAAGGTTACCAGGTAAATTGTTTCGAGTAAAAATTATGTAAATTTTATGCGTTAAGTTTTTTTTTTCAACTTGGATTAGGTCAAGTTTGTTCAAATTTTAAACGCATTTTTGCAAACGAATGAATAATATTTACTTGATGTTTTAGAAAATTTTATCGAAATTTAAAAAGCGAGCATTAAAAGTAAAACAGTTTTGGGGAATGTTTATTTTATATTTTTTAAATATTTAATTTTAAGCATATACATATTTATAATTTTAATGAAAACCTAAATATTAAAAAATAATGTTAAATAAAGTTAATATTATTTAAATATTCATAAGATTATTAGAATATAATAACAATAAAAGTATCTAGTAAATAAAGTAATTTACGAAAGGCTTAATCTCATTCAAAGCATCTTATTTTCTTCGTAAAACAAGGTTTAAAATTAGACACCATACCGCCTACACATCGGCTTAAACTTTATGTCGGACTTACAAAATAACGCATACGAACAATGTTACAGGGATTACCTCAATGCTCATGATACATCCTCGCCATTAACGTAAGATAATATAACAGAAATCTCGGCTGCGGCACGAAAGCCTTTCGCTGTACATCCCGATGCAAAACTAGAAAAACTCCTCTCTCGCTCCGCGCTAATATCCATCGATGCAAAACTAATAATCTTCTCCGCCCTCTCGCGTAAACATAAAACTTAACGCGTTACACGCGCGATTGTATGGACTCGCCGTCGTATCGATGTATAATCGAATATAATAAAACTCATACTACTATGCGAAATTGGCGCTCGATGAGGATACAAGATGTACGCGCGACGATTGGACTTTAATTCGTTGAAGTTAACGAACGTTTCGTTTCATCCGTCTTTCCGAATCGTTTCTTATTGGATATATCCGGTGCTTTTGAATTACGTCTTTGTACGAAAAACAAAGTCGTTTCAGTTTTTAAATTTCATGTCGAAATTTATCGAATGCCCCGAGAGCCGCTTATAAATAACGCGCACGGGATATAAATCGAATCGAGCGCGCGACTTTTTAGCACATAACGAATGCGTCCGGCGTTCCGGTGTCACCGCGCGATGGGAGTACTTTTGAATGAATACCGGCTTGTCACGCGACTTAGCATATTAGACAATACACACAGTGATATAGTCTTAGTAGACATCGGTCCGAGGCTCGCTCAATAGTCGTTTATAATGCTTGGGAACAATTATCGGGGAGTGTAGCATTATGGTAATTGATAAGCGAGGAAAGAACGGTTATGTGTATCCGAAGAAAAATCGTCGTATATCTAACTTGATGAATTGAATTTTAAATGATATATTAAACGTCAATGTATTGGTTCTTTTCTTTTATTTTCCATTGCTTGCTTTGTGCACATGGTTAAACTAAATTTCACGTAATTGTCTCGGAAAGAACTTAACGAATTCTTTTTCCAAAATGATCGATGACCAATTGTAAATCTAGGCCGATTCTTATGAACATAAATACGCGTAAATTGTTTTTAATATCCCGTCTCGAGCGCACGACTCGCATATTTCGTTAATTTTATATACACAAGAACGTTTACCGAAGCATTCAATTTACCGATAATATTTCATGATTTCGTTACACCTATTTCAAACGATCTCCGTATTCATATACAGGATGAATTATGGCGTACGAACCATAATGCGCGAGAGCCGCGGTGAGTAATATTTTTTTTCTTCTTTCTTTATTCTTTTATCTTATACCCTCAGTGTTCTTCCAAGGTTTCGATTGTTGACTTAGAAAACGAATTCCGTAAAAGTATCAATTCATAATCCGTGAATGCATTAATAAATAATACGCTTTTGATTCACGCTTTGAACTCACACAACTCGTAACCGAGCGTATACACAACACACACCGCGGGTGAGATAACGTTAAACGCGATTGTTATTTCTCGCGGTGTATTCCCAAGGTCTATATATATAACAAGCGCTTGTATAGATACAATAAAATAAGAAAAAATAATAAGGTCGCGATTGTAAGCCGCGCGATGCGCGAACTAACGAATGGAAAAAAAAAATTATCGCGGAGAGTAGGTGGACGTGTGTGTGTGTGTGTGTGTGTGTGTGTGTGTGTGTGTGTGTGTATGTGCAGCCGGTGTTTATGAGAAAAAGAATCCGAGTGGGCTTTTGCCAAGTGCGGATAATTGTGGGCGGCCGATTACACTATATATATATGTATGTATATATACGAGGCTCGGCTTTCACCGCGACGAGCGCGAAACTTTCCTTAGCGAGAAGAGGAGGTGGAGGATGCGGCTCGGTTTTTCTTTACATGCGCGCACTCGATCGAGATATATACACACACGTATATATACAGACGTATATCCGAGACCATAAAAGAGATGCCTCTATGGCAACATGAGCACAATCCTCAAAAGCATTTGCGTTTGGAATATAGAATCGAGATTGGGCGATGCGCGTGCGAGTTGTACTCCCAACACCGACCTTTCTTTTCCGGGAAGGGAATAGGCGAATAATCATGGATGGGAATCGTAGAATCGAACCGGTGAAAGGCAAAAAGAGCGAATAGTTTTACGTGTATGTGTGTACCTTAAAATTTCTAGCGCTCTTGCGCATCAGTGTGTGTGTGTATGTGTGTGTGTATGTGTATATTTATAAGATCGTATTTCGACGATAAGAAAGAGCCGACGAGCGAGTAGACACAGTACGATATCGCAACGCGGAGTCGCTTCCATCATGGGCAGGGAAGAGAGAGCGCGTCTTTCGCACGCCCGCCGGGCATTAATTCAATTCACCGATACTCCATGTGTCGGCAGCAGAGGTATCGAACGACGGCGAAACGCGCCGATCGTTATTGGGCCATCGATTTTTCCGTGAGAGAATACATTTACTCGCGTGTGTGTATATATGTGCTTTTTAAACATCGAAGAAAATCTCACCGTTTCATCTTTCTTTTCATTCACGTTCAAGTAATAACGTGGTATCTATACGCTCGCGGCTAATTGATTAATTTAAGCTCGCGCAGCGGTCATTGTGCGAGTTTATTGCGAGTATAATGCGCGTTAGTTAAAATCTCATTTTGATACGTTAAATGTATACAAGAAGTATTTTGGCGTCGCGAGTCTCGTATTATTTATAATGACTCAGTGGCTTTTCACTACCGGTAAAAGTAAAAGTCATTCTAATTAGAATAAACCGCGCTATCGGTATCTTGACTTCGAAAGAAAATTTACACATCGCGCGACGAAGGAAAAAGTAGGTGCTTTTATTTATTTGGTCTCGATAGTTTTGTAAATAGACATTCTTATGTTGTAATTTGCATAATTTTTGCATGAATTTCATTTGGGGCGCGAATATAATTTTTTTTACGAAAAATCAATATTAAATTTTACGCAAAAGATAAAGCAAGGTTTTATTGTTTTCGAGTGGAATTTCATTTATGATAGATTGCTTGGAAATTGTTAAGTTTATATACAATGTAGCAATTTAAAATACACGGTACAATTAAATTTTTTTGGTATTTTGCGACTCGAAGTGAGTATATCATTAAATTTTATTGGTTCAAAGTGATTTAGAAAAACAATAAATTTCACAATATGAATAATAGGTAATGGTTAATTGAAAGTGATAATAATAGCCCTTTATCAAAAAATCATCGAGCCTAACTATTTTATCGTTTAAAAATTTAACGCGCATTATATATATATCCGTAAAACAACATTCGTAATGTTATATTCGAATTTTCATTCGCAATCGAACAGCTTAAAAAAAAAAGGAAAGAAAGAAAGAAACGAAGAAACTTTATAACTTGGATCGTTTTAAAATGTTCGCCATTAAGATCGGTGCGACGTCAAAAGCGACAGGATACAAAATACGTGAAACTTTACGACGCACTTGCCAGTGGAAAATGAAGAAAAAGCTCGGCGAACTCTCTCTCTCTCTCTCTCTCTCTCTCACTCTCTTACAGGAACGAAATGTAAATAATTGGACAGCGCCAATTTCAACGATAAAACTTACGAGCCAGCGCGCGGCATATTCGGTATGGAAGAAGAAAAAAATGAAAAAATAAGTAAAATGAAACTCCCTCGTGACACTCGACAAGTTAAACCCAACCATGCACAAGACTATATGTATAGTATATATGAGATGCAAGACATTCGGCACGGCGCGCGCAATTCATTTATTCAAAGCGCAATAAACATCCTAGCTAAACTTGAGGCGTGCAATAATAACCTGCGCGAGCTCGTAAGCGAGAGAAAGAGAGAGAGAGAGAGAGAGAGAGAGAGAGAGAGTGAGCGTTTAACAAAAGTGACGTTATCATTTAAACCCGATAATTACGAGCGCGAGGATGCATACCTCCCCTTGCTTTTCTTTTCTATTCTCTCTCTAAAAATAAAAAAATAAAAAAAATAAAAAACGACAAAGTTACGTTACCTCGCGCAATATAAACATAGAAAATTTTTCCTTTATTACAAGCAAAAGAAGTTCTCTCTCTTTCTCTCCCTTATACATAGCCCTTGCGACGAGTGCGTGCACCTGCCTTATTAATGCCCACATCGTATCTTACCACGGGAATCTCTCGATGGTATGCCTGCCGTTCTTGTCAGGTCATACGCTCTCGCGCTTAGTATGTAACGAACGCGCGCTTATGGTACCTCTCCGACTCGTATAAGCTATAAAGTAGTCTCCTTTACCAAGCGAGCGCGTTTTAAACGATCGAAGCGCTAGTTTAATATACGTATATATACGAAAGGGAGAAGGGCAGAGTGTATATGTAGGCGCTACGGTGGGGCAAAAGTGTTAACTTATTGGCATTCAAGATGTCTGCCGTACCAATTTAGCTTGCGCGTACGCGTGACCATATGAGAGAGAGAGAGAGAGAGAGTGAAGGCATTACTTAAGAAAGAAAAAAATGAAAGTTATATAGGATTGGGAAGAAGCCACGCTCGGACATTTTAAAAGCGACAACGAGCGAGTATATGCTATATAGACGATAAGGGCCAAGGTGGCTATTTAGTGAAAAATTATCGGACGTGCAAAGCGTAAAGAGGTGCACTACATATAACGCGCTTGTTAGGTATTTTTTTTTTTTTTTTTTTTTTTTTACGTGAAGAGAAATACCGATGAGTTTAAAGTTTGCGTATCTCGAAATCGATTAATTATGTCTCACAAATGAAAATATTTATTTTATTTATCATTGAAAGAAAAAAATTATCTATAATCATAGGTTATCGCAATACGAAATCTATTGTATCAAAGGAAATTTAGATATTAATCGGTCAATCAATAATAAGTACAATTAAGATTTTACACCGTTGGAAAGTTACTGTATTTGTTGCTAATACATTTTACTAGATTATAATATATAAAGTATTAAATAAATATCATAATATAAATAAAAAGAATTATAATTATATTATTATTACATTAGCTACTAATTAACTAACATAATTTTCTAATCAAAATGTAAAATCAACAAAAAATACGATTACAAAAAATTTCAATCATATCGTTTATTAATGCACTTTGCTAATGAATAATAAAAACATTTTATAAATGTCTTTTTAGAACTCCTTGGCATCGTTCGATCGGCAAATTAACATTCGATATTCATCACTCAGAGTAACGAGTCTAAATAATTCAAGCCAATAAAAAAACAATTACACCTTGAGTCCATCATGTAATAGAAAGATTTTTTGCAGTTATTTTTAGGCAGTATTATCTTAAATAACAGATGATACAATAATTTCTTATGTTTAATTGTTATCATCATTCGTCAAATGCAAAGTATACGATGAAAAAATTTACAATGAAAATTATAATGGGAGGATATTATCGAAGATTAATAATGACATACGAGGAGATTACAATAAAAAAAAAAAAAAAAAAAAAAATCAAATTCGTTTTGTAAATTTTCAATTCTCTAATTATTTTTAATACATCTATCCCCTTTAAAAGTTCATTCACTTATGCGCAGAGTTCAGGGCTTGAATCGTGCACCTTTAAATGTTTCGTAGAATTTTTCTCGGCCGCGATTCCAAGAATTTGCGCGACTCGCCTCATGCGTCAATTCAAAAGCATAGGAGCTATCGCATAGTAAATATAACACGTAATCCCTTTAAATTTTTTATGAATGATTACTACTTTCTTTTATTATTTTTTTTTTTTTTTTCAAATTTTTTTTTTTATTAAAATTTTATTATTTTAGAAACTTTACGATCATTTTATTCAATTGTTTAGGTAAATAATATTACGCCGACCTTTTAAATTTGTATAGAATTATAAATAACTATAAAATATCTAAAATATTTTATTATATAAAAATATTTAATTTGTATTTTTGTTTTATTTTTTAAATGTTAAATAAAGAGAAAATGTATATGAATATTTCGATGAAAAAGCATTATTGTACATTGACTGGCTAACCTTGAACATCATTGGATTTTAAACACATTTAATTTTTTTAACACTCTATGGCTAATTTCATTTAGCGTGGTGAGAGAGCGCAGATGAAAAAGAGAAATTTTCGATGAGGTATATATATATAAAAACAAACGGGTAGAGCAACGAGACATCCGGTGTTTGCAGGCATAAGGAAAAACCCGGGAGTTCTTCCATCGTGCTCGCCATCAATTTCGCTTTTCCGCTCGCGTTACGAACTTGTGTGTTTATGCACGCCGTAAGCCACAACAAGAGCAAAATCCATACGCACACCCATGGGAAAATTCTCTCGAATTTATAAATCTAGGCGCTCTTACGCCGCGTATAGACACTATGCAAAAAGTAAAAAAGATGGCTGGCGATGCCCATTCCGCGGTATGTGAATTCAGAGTTTTATTAATTATTTCGTAGCTCTCGGAACTTACGAGCCTTATCTTTCTTATATATACATATATATTTATACGAGAAACGTTGGATTGTTTTTAGCGGAGCGCCTTAATCAAACTGGCAAGACGAATTTATTCATGACATTCACCGAGCACAATTATCTCGGATGCGTATCGCGCGCAAAAAGAAAAAAAGAAAAAAAAAAAAAATTATTACGACCGGCAATCATAAGGAAGAAGAAGGAGAAGAAGAAGCAATGAGCGATGTACAGGATAAAAAGACGCGATAAGACAGTCGGCGCGGAGGAAGCGATGACCTCTAACGTTTTTTTAAATCTTAGCTAGGCAAGGGAGAAAGAGAGCTGTTATACGTAAAAGAGAAACGAAACTCTAATCCGTGCCCACGTAATAGCACCAATTTCGAGCGAATTATATATCTGACACTGTATCTTTATATTGTATGCGAATAACGCGTAGTCGTTCAATGAGTCTCGGATTTCTGTGATATTTTTTTTTAAATAATATATTTAATGGTGGAAACTTTTTTTGAACGTTTGAGAACAAAATAATTGCAGCAAGATTAATTCAGTAAAGTTGATATTCACTTAATTGATATACAATAAATTATATCATAGTAATTAGTAGTTAATAATAATGTGTCATAATAATCTTTAAGATTAACAAACGAAATAGTTATTTTTGCATTTAAATTGTGAGTCATAACAAATAGAAAATAAAATAATTAATTTAATGCTCGACGATTGAATAACTTACAGAATTATTTAACCTTGAATTTATTAGGTGCAAAAAATAAATTGAAAGAAAAAAATGTTGTTTACTTTTATTGCGGACGCTTGCGGTTATTTAAAAAAATTTATAGATATATAAAATGTATACATAAATAAAACAAACAATTTATTTTTATTTGCGTTCTTTTTCAAACACGTCCGCAATATAATGTGACATAACTAGACAATTTGCTTTTTTATCATCGATACTTATGTCATTTACGTGCCATTTAATTTGCAAAGAAGAAAAAAAAATCTTACATCAACCAACACAAGTATAAACTCGACATTTTTATTAACTTGCATCATTATAAAATAGCATTGCGTTTTGCAATTAATAACTTTAATCTTCAATGTATCAAAACGAAATCCAGAAACAATCTCAGTCCGGCAAACATTCCTCAAAACATTAAACCAAGCTTCGGTACGTAAAACGTTTGAAAAAAAAAAAAAAAAAAAGGAACAATTTCTTCAACAACGATGCATACTAATCGAAGAATTCCCTAGTATAGTAAAGAAGGCATATTCATTTGTCGCCTAAATCGAGCGACTGCGCGCGCGCGCGTACTTGCATTCAACGCAGGTCTTCTCGGACTGAACGCCGACGACTACGACGTCTAATTACGCTCTCTACTTGCGCAAAGTCGAGAGAGTCGACTCCTAATACCAAGAATTAACTAGCTCGGTCCACCGTACTGTACATCACAATAATTACACAGGCGAAAGGAGTAAGAACGCGAGTCGACCGCGCCGACATAGCGAGTCACTTTTTCCTCCCGAGTAATGACGGCGCAATTTTAACTCGATCGATAAATTATCCCCGCGCGCGAATTGGATACATTTTTCTTTTCTCTTCTTTTTCAGCTGCGATTTTACGAATTATCGACGCGACAACTCGACGCTGAAAGATTTGGTTTTCAAATTTTCACTAGCTGGTTAGATTTTTTTTTTTTTCTTATTTTTCTTTTTTTTTTAGCAATTGCGCGATTATCGTTGAATCGCTAAATCGTTATTGTCACGCGCAATTGTAAATATAAACCGTTATCGATCGTACGCGCACGAATATTTTGCGCGATTGTGAAGATAAGAATCCATTCGTTGTTTTTCAAAGATCATATGGGTATATACTTACGTTACGCCGTATTAAACGTCGATTACAATACGCATACATCGTATGATTATCGTGGCGATTTAACCATGTTATTCAAAACAATTTTATTAAAAACGAGGGTCTTTAATTAATTTTTTCATTATTAACGGTATTATTAAATGTTACTTAAATGAAGAATAAAAATAACGAAATACGCCTAATCGAAGAGATAATCGTTTGTCAAGAGTAATTTTATTATTACACAAGTGAGAGAAAAATAAAGAAAAAGAGAGAAAGAGATTTCTTAACGTCGCCAATTTTCAATGAAACGCGAATTCATCTGCCGGTATTTATCGGCAACGCAGTCAAGTGGAACAGAGACGCTCGCAACTCGCGAGAATCACAATTTCATGCCAATTTGCATAAGCAATATCTATGCGCAATCTTATAAATGGCTCATAAATCAGTTTATAATTTACGGAATCCTACTCTTGTTAAATTGGTTTATCCGATCGTGATCGATTATATTATTCCGTTGTAATGACGATTAATTCCGCAAAAATAAATTGCCGTAAACGTTCGTCATTTTCGCGGAGGAATTTCGAAACGATGAGCAATCGCCGAATTGACAAAAAATTTTTCGCGTTATATCTTTAATAAAAAAAGCAATAGTTTTGACAACATTATCGCTGCAGCATATCTTTCTTTTAAGCTACGAAAAAAATGTCTTTTTAATCTATACAGGGTTGAGAAATTTGTTTCTTTCCGCAGCGACGTATGTAAGTAAAAAAGTGAAAAAAAAAAAAAAAATCCGCGCGAGTTACAGAAAAAAAAAAAAAGACGCGCATTACACGTACGCGCACACATGATTCACTAAAAAGGAAAAGCGTCGTTGAGCAACGTTGCAGAAAAAATCAACAATAATTAGTATTTGACAATTGCGAAACGATCCGCATGCATATACACATATACATATACATATACATATCTTTCGAAGAGAAAAAAAATGACGAGAGACGCGTGCGCACATGTAAACGACTTCCATTACATCGCAAAAAATACTTAAAAGCGCGCGTAAAAGTCACAAAATTGTATAAACAGTCGCGGATATATATTACTTTTTTTTTTCGTTTTCCTTCTCGAACTTTACCCACAGATACGTGATAGAGTGAGACATTAAAACTTACGCGTATTGTGTACGTGTGTATATGCCATCCGTTGCTTTCTCTATAAGAATTCACAAGTTTACTATCGCAATAGCCAAACTATATATATATATATATATATACACGTAAACGTACAGATATCGCCCGCGCGCGCGTCGTCGTTCACACGGCTTCTACTACTCTTGCGTCGTCTTTCGCGCGCGCGCACGCGCGTGCACACACGCTTATGTATGCGCGTGCACCAATACTCTTACGTATTCTTAAACAAATCATGCGCTCTCGACTTGACTTTTGCGTAAGGATATGTTTATGTGTTTGTACGCGTTCATAGATATACATATATATTCACGCGCGTGAAAAAGTAGCTTTACACACTCCTCGACACACAATTGAATCTTGGTCACTTTGTTATAATAAAAAAAAAAAAAAAAAAAGAAACCTTTTTCCTCTTACTTCTCATTTTCATCTTGATGCTATATTATTATTATTATTTTGTTTTTTCGTTCTTTCTCACTTTTGCGAAGCAAAATAATCGGTAATAAACCAGGCGCACATCGCCTTCTGCATATGCCATTAGCCGCTTCAACTCGTGCAAAGAGAGAGAAAGAGAGAGAGAGAGAGAGGGAGAACAAAATTTCGACACACACATCGTCGTTGCTATATAGACGAGGCGAGTCGTTGTACTCTCTCGGCTTTTGCGTAAGGATTTGTTTCAACGAGCGAGAGCAGCGGTTTACAAAATTTATATATATATATATGTAAGAGATCGGCGAGCGAGCTTATCAGTAGACGACGACGATGGGAAAGGGGCCGTTTTAATATAAATTTTATAAAAAATTTCATCGTGAGTATAAAGTAATCGATAGTGAGAACGAGTGATCCTAATGTAGCGATAACTTTCTCGCAATAGATAAATTTGATGATAAACAAGTTATATCGACTTATACCTTAAACAGATATATACACAAGACAGGAAGAATAATTCAAGGGGCACGCAACGAGCGTACATTGTCAATCGGCTCGTTTCACAGCTCTCGCGCAGCGAACCGAACAACAATGCCACATTGCCGCGTATGAATACCCGCACGTGTGCCGATAACGAACATTTATATATATATATATATATATATATATATATATATATATATATATATATATATATATATGTATATGCGTACGCTTTTCGATGCTAAAGTCCGTATACGTGTATGAGGTGAACGACGAGGAGCTAAGTACGATGGAGTTACGATTGTTAAGGTGTACAGGTTAGGTCATGGTATGCATTAAATATTGCGTGTTGGATTTCTATTTTTCCATTTTATATTTTTATTTTTTTTTTTTTTTTTTTTTTTATACTTTACAGGCTTGCAGAAATTTTACCGATTATGGATAAGAAACAAATGTTTTTTAATGCCAATGATTCGAACGTTGAGTTTACACGGATAGATGGATTATAAATTTATTCATTTCGTCATATATAGAGGATTGTCTTAGACTTTTTGATTCGACTGTATCTGATACAACGGTGTGTTTTCATTGCGCAAAAATCAATGTTATTGTTCTTTGAAACTTTAATAAATATTGCGTACGTGACAAATTGTGGTATCTACACCTGAATAAATCCATGTAAGATTATGAAAAATTTATTTCGAGTAAATTAACAAACGTTTCCCCGGTGATTCGACATCCATACTACATTTTTTTTTTTTACGACAATTCGCTGTTACTCCGTTGCGCCACGATTGACTTTATTATTTATTTTACGATTTCTCAAAAGATAATTTATTGTTAAAAAAGTCCAGCTTTTCAAATCTCGATAAATTGTAAATTATTTAAAAATTTTTATCCTCCACTACTTGTATATATATATATATATAAAAGGAACTTTCATTCTACCTATTAAAAACAAAGTCTTGCGTTCGTATACACAAACACAAAGCAAAGAAAGCGCGATATAAAGAACACAACACAAGGAATGGAACCAGCCGCTTGCTTTGGTCATCCGTAGCATCGGTATCGCGGCAAAAAGATCTTTATGAACAGATTTATATCTATAAGCGAGGCCGAGAGGGCGAGTATAACCACTGCAACAAAGTTCGCGCGAGCAAGCGAGCGCATCGTTTTAAATGTCGTACAATGGTGTTGTAATCGTAATTTCAATATACATATATACACCATATCCGTGGTGTAGACACGTGCAATGCAAGAGGGGTGAAGAAAATCGTCGTCGTTGTCGTCGTAATCGGTAAATCGCGACAACTCTCTCGTTTCTTCTACGAAATGAAATAAGGGTATGTATTTACGATGAAGTTTACACGCGAGGGTGAAAGATGAATATCGTACTTTGTATCAGGTTTGCTAGTTATACGTGAAAGAAAGAAAAAAAAAAAATTGATTCGTAGCAATAAAAGTTTTCATCCAACACAAGCTTACGACCGATGACAAGTTTCGCGATTTCTCGAAGCTCAGCGCTTCTTGTGCACTCTGCGTCTGATAATCCAAACCAAGAGACATACAATACCATATGGGAGGGAGAATTTTGTCTCGTTGTTTGTTTACTCGCGTGACGGATATTCCAACTCGGAATACAGTGAAAATACTCAACTGGCTGGTGATGAAAAATAAGATTCAAGGGAAGTCTGTCCGTTGTTTACGTGATGAGAGATTCCTAGCTTATAATATATACTTCTTTGTGTTAAAATTAATAACACACCGCAACTTTAAAATTATTTATAAAGTTTGTTTATCATTCCGGCGTTGTAAGGATAAGACTTTTATTTATCTACGCAAATAAAAAAAAATTGCAATTTCAATTCGTTCACAATAACGATCGAATATTTCTCAAAGACGCAAATGTAAACGGTTAAAACGAAAAACGACACGGCTCAGCATAATAAACGGCATATTCGATATCCATATCCTTCGCCGAATTCTTATTCTCCATAGCGAGCCGTACTTACAAGACCGACCAAAACAAACGAATGTGCATATAGGTAATACGATCTCGGTACCAGCGCGGTATTTTACTTTTGTCGTGTCCGCGTATTATTCCTTTTCCTTTTTCCACCACCGACTAGAAATAAAAAAAATAAAAAATTCTCGGCAACCCTTGTCTCGTCTTTCTCTCTGTCTCTCTTTCTCTCTCGCTCTCTCTCTCTCTCTCTCTCTCTCTCTCCGTATTCTCGTAACTCTCTATTTTCCTCCCAACGGTCGTGAGACACGCCATACATAATACCACTATACCACTCCGTACACGTAAAGAAGAAGGAGAAAGGGCAAGGATAAGGGACCTCGGGGCTCATTTTACAAATCGTCCAAGGAAAAAAAGGGGGAGGAGACGCAGATAAAAAGAAAGAAGAGTAACGGCCGGTAAAGGACTCGTTCGCTCGCGCTAGTTTGCTTTCGCGTATTTACCGTCCGTAAGATACCAACGAAAGAGCCGCGCGATATCTACCGATATCGATCTTTGGGCGAATTATGAGCCCCGTGCGTTCCGATGTCACATGTATACACATAAGGGAGAAAGATGGAGATGAAAATATTTGTCCCGGCGAGAGTATATAATCGAAAATTATGTATGGCGGTCGACCGGTCGCCGGATGGCTTTTTCTTTATTTTGAATTCTCAATCGAGCTATTTGTCCGCGTTGCGGAACAAATTACTTTACATTTAACATTAACTCGAATGCGAAAGAATGTTTACATCATTAATAAATAATCGTCGCAACAGGTCTATGAATTGCAGATATTTTCTCGCGAGTGCGAAATATCAAAACTAGTGCATCGTAATCGTCTTCTCCGCGGACGCGTTGAATATGCATTCGACGCCCGCTCAACATTACAGGAGGACACATCGTATCGTACAAATCGCACGTTGCAATTGTAAATATAGACAACACAAAATGTAGAACTCAACGGACTTGATCCTAGCGAGGTTGGTTAACTAATCGTCGTAATTGCGGAATATTCCTTGCATAATAACGCTACGATTAACACATATACGCATATATGCGCAAACCTACCGAGTTTGAATAACGCGCGCGTGCAATTTTTCTAAAAAGTATCTTTTAGGCCGTAAATCAGCCTAATAACGCACTTAATCCAGCGCTCGCATGAGCGACGGTAAGTTTTTATCGGAAAAGTTTGTATAACTCAAACACTCGTGTACTTACGATCTCCTTGGATCTTGATATCTTGCGCTCGCAAAGGGTTAACACGTGTACGCACGCGCGAGGAAAATATAAACGATCGTCTTATATATATATATATATATACATAAGTGTAGAGTACGGTAGCCCTTACCGTTTAGAAAGTACTATATCTCGTGCGAGATCACCGGAAAGCTCGAAAGTATCACTCGCGCGTGCCTGTTTATTCTTTTTGTCATTTCTTCTTCTTTTTATTTTTATAATTTCTTCTATAAACAGCGCTTGCTCATCTATCATAGATAAAAGCTGCCGTTGCTGCTAGCACCGATGCCCCCAGGCGCATCGCCGTGGAATAACTCACGCGAATAAGAAGGAAGGGCTAGCTACTCTCTCGGATATAAATCTCGCCCGGTGTGTATACGCGCAAGCGATAAAGCGGAACGCGCGCGCCGAGTTTATATGTATGGATATGTGTGTATGTGTGTGTATATGCATACAACATGCGGATTCTTCGCGGTATTAGGGATAAGACGGTAAGATGGACGCTACTTGCTATGAGTATTCGTTATCCGAGCTTTCGCGATTAGCGTCGTTTTAATGGAATTGCTTTGGGGATCATTAGGTGAATCGGTGACATTTGTTTTTCTACCTTTCGCTGATGTTATTTTGCCATATTTTGCATATTTGTTTCTTCTGGAGACTATGTTTAATCGTAGATTTTCTTACTATTGGATACGTTATTTAAAATTTAAACCGATCGTGATGATTTGTTGGGATACAAGAAAAGCGTTTCTCCCTATAAATTTACAAAGTTATTGCATTGCGAGGGAAACGGCGAGACTTTACGAGACTAAGCATGTGTTCGCCTTGCGTATCTTGGACATTATCTACTTGTGGCGGATTTTTTTCTAGAGATTGAAACGTCTTGATGTTTATATTACTGTGAATTTATTAATTTTCGGATTAAAGGATGAATTCGTTTAATCCGTTAAGATTAAAAATGATATTTATATTTACTGAAACTCATTTTTTAGAACTTAATTTTTAATAGAGAATAATTAATTAAATGACAATATTCAAAACTATAAAATTTTCACGTTACAAAATTATATTCTCGTAGTTTAATGCTTAAAATATCTTATTAAATTATCCGACTATATTTTAACTAATGTTCTTATTAGTCTAACTCAACGAAACAATTTCAAAAGTATAACGAATTCACAAAAGCCAAAAGCGCATTCTCATATTTGCGACACTTTTTAAGTATATTCTTAACATTTCAAACCACACGCCGGGAACAAAAACGAAAAAAAAAAAAAAAAAAAAAAAAACGAAGCAGAAATAAATAAATACAAGAGAAAAAGAGATCTTCACACTCTCCGTTCTCAAAACAATAATCCGCCAACGAGGACGTTTCCCTCCTCTCTTTTTATTTTCCTCTACCAAGAAGTGCACACAATGTAATCGCAGTAAACGCGCGTTCGGAGTACACCTTTCTCCCTCTCTCTCTTTCTCTCTTTTACACCGCGTATTACATACCGCACGGCACACTTACGAGGCGTTGGCCTCGCTTTGCTCGGTTTTTTTTTTTTTAACTCGTCGTTACCTCGCGTATATAAACGTAGGCGGTAAGGCGAGGAGTTTCCTACTTCTCGCCGCGGCGATGGCTCGTCGCGCTCGTTCGCTTATCTTTCTCTTTCTCTTTTTAACGCCTCGAGTCCCAGTGACATCGATGCGGGAGTCAGCGTGTGGCCTCCTTTTAGACGCGCGCGAAACCCGTTTCGACTTTTCATTTCACGCTGGGATGAAATAAACTAAAAGAGACAGAGAGAGAGAGAACGAATGAGGGAGAAAGGTAAAAAAAGAAAGAGAGAAAAAGGTTTAGGTCTAAAAATGGATTTGGGAAGTTGTTAGCAAATATCTCATTAACACTTTAGTACATTCTTATGAGAATGTACTACTTTTATTTTGTTGTATTGACTTTTTGTGGCGTATAATTACATTTTATTTATACATCTTATTCGTTTCATAAAATTGTCACTTTATATTTTATTTTACTTCATTTAATTACATTTCAATTAAATGTTAATAGTTCATTTTGTTACATAGTAGCAAATAAAGTAAGTATAACATTTCTAAGAACAATTTGTCCCCTAACATTAGGATATATTGCTAATGACATTGTCAGGTTGACAATAGATTTTTCAACAGTTTAATGTAATGAAAATTTAAGGAAAAAAATGCATGAATACGAAAAATGATTTATTGATATTCAATAATTACCTGCTGCAATATAATCTATAATCATCTAATCTAATCGGAATAAATGAATAAAATTATACGTGATAATATATTAGTCAAACGTTTAAATATACAATGAAGTCTGTTGTTCATAAATGATTTATTTACAATTAGTCTCTTTTAATCTATTGTTCCAAATATGGAACGTGATATGAAATGTCAAATGCAATAGTAAAAGTTTTATATGTACTCTGTTGGAACGAATTAAAAGTTTAATTCATTTAAAGGCTTGTATTATCAATAGATTTTTATTCTGAATGTTTGAAACATTATATTGAATCCAAGTACTTTAACAAATTTTTTTTTTTTTTTTTTTTTTTTTTTTTTTTTTTAAATTAGATAAATTCTAAAAACTGCTTATAAGTATATTTATTTTAACATTAAATTATGGGTGAGGCTAAACTAAAATTTTTCTGCGTTTCACACGCTTCAATGTATAAATTAACAAAGCGTCTCCTATTCTGCATAAGGTTAAACCTTTCATACCTTAACTGTACAACCAAAAAAGTCGTCAATTTATGCCTAAGGTCAAAAATACTTGAGAAATGCAAATACAAAACGCGCGAGCGCAAATTCTTTACCAAGCGTTAATTCTCATGACAGACTACAAATAAAAAAAAAAAACTCTTATTCATTACTAAAAATCGATCAGTCATTCTCCGTAATTCAATTATTCACTCGTATATACAAATTCGCAACGAAAAAAAAAAGCATCCCGTTAATCGTATGAAAACGCCGCCCAAAACAAAAAAAAAAAAAGAAAAACAAAACGTCGAAATAAAATACCGATCTCGATAACGTTCGAGTAATTTTATAAATACCACAGTGCGGAGGAATTCGCGAATATCCCAAGCGCGCGCGCGCACGGGGACGGAAACCTCGGCAAGTGAAAGCTACTATTTACCGGTTAAACATTGCACGCACGTAGATGAGTAATTATCGGCGAGCGTACGCTTTACGAGAAGAGAGAGAGAGAGAGAGAGAGAGAGAGAGAGAGAGAGAGAGAGAGATAAAAAAAAAAGAGACCCTATGGTCGCTCGGACTTCGTTACGCAAGAGGCCATTGTCAATATTTCTCTGGAAGAAACGAGCCGCGATGAATATTTCCCTAGTATATACGTTTATATTTATACGAAGTAAGTAAAACACTCCTTAAACTTATGGCTTTGACGTTGAAATTAAGCTTGATGATTTGCGCGCAAGATAACGTAAACTTTTTTTTTTAAGCTATCGACGACTTCGTTAATTAAGCTGTCGCTCAGTTTTCGAGGAATCGCTGACTATAGCATAGCAAAAATAACGGTCGATCCTTTGTTTCCCATTTAAGGATATTAATTCAATTGTTAAGCGTTAAATTATCGAAACCGGGTATTTTTATTACTTCTTACTGTTTTGTTTTAAGTGATTACAAAATTTATATTAATGTAGATGTTTGAAACAGGATAATAAATGCATAAAATTTTTAATAATAATTTAAGTAATTATTCATTGTTCAAAATTTTATATTTTTTTTTTTACGGCATTGGTACCATATTCATGAAAAAAAAAAAATTTTTTTCGACCGGAATTTATACCCTATCAATCAAATTCTTTATTAAAATTATCGGTTTAAATTTATGGTACGCAGCGCAAACTTTTATTTACTTTGCCTTACGATTTATGACTACTTTAAAATAAAATTTATAATAAAAATATAAATTAATTTTTAAATTTATCCAAATGCTATTTAAACTTTTTTTAATATTACTGACAGAAATAAAGATTTTTATTGTTCAATACGGTTATTAAATTTTCTTTTTTGTATTTTATTTTCTAAACTTAAATTTGAAAATAATTTTTATACCTAACTTATAGTCGTAAATAATATTTATTTAACATTTGAACTTAAAACAAAACAATTTCGAACATTACACGTATACGAGTATAAATCAGTATGAATTAAACACTACACTTACATGACAAGAAAGATTTAGTAAAGCGATTATTTCTGCAACTCACCTGTAACAAACAAAGATAATAATAGTTAGAAGAGTATTTAAAAATAAATAAATAAATTTTTATTTTAATGTGAAAGTGACTTTGTTTTTGAAAGTGAATTATGTTGTTATAAATATTTAAAACATTAATAAAAATAAATAAAATTCATAAAATACTCGATAACGTTCACGATACATTAAAATCAGAATTTTAAATCGATTAAGACTAACGATGAAAAAATTTCGGTTTATTTACCTCATTTCAAAAGCGAAAAATCTCTCTCCCATACTCAGAAAGATCGTTAAACCATTATTACTCACGGAAATGGCTATTAGTCACGTAAAAATTCATCGATAACTAATCGCGCACTCTTCGATACGCAACGGAAAAATCAAAGAGGCAAGAGGCTCGTAAAATAGCGGTAGCGCTAATCCCCCTGTATAATTAAAACGCACGCATCTATATATTATAGGCGTGCATAAAGATTGCCTATGAAAGATGAGCGCACAGGTATTAAAAGAGAATTCCACCTACGCTGTTCTCCCTCTATCTCAACGTCCGTCTCTATACTAAAAACAGCAGAGGCGTTAGAAAAATAAGGCCAGCTACAGTAAGCTCGCTTTGACTCTTTCTCTCTCGCTTGCGCGTATGTAATACAAATACGCGCCGTTGTATGCATATAATCAAGCGCATAAGAGAAGAAATCGGCGCGAATCCTTGAGCGCCAATCTCGTTCATTAGACGGCTTGCGAAACTTAACCATATTTCTATACAACAGCTTGCGAACGTCTTCTCCCCTCTCTCTCTCTCTCTCTCTCTCTCCTTCTCTTCTAATATTTTCTTTTTTCTTTTAAAAACATTACATTCGCTTGCATTTTCACATACATACTAAATACTTGTATATACGCGTGCGTCCGGTGTCGTTGACCGATACACTGATGAATGGTATATCGCTCGAGGGTAGACGACGCATGTGATAATCGATGCGCGTCATCCACTTAGCCGATGCGTATAATACAAAACGCGTCGGATCACGATTGGGATCATCTCGTGTCATCGAAAGAGCCATTATCGGCGGAACATCGAAGCGATAAATATTGCCTTTTATTCATGATGTTAAAGGCTATTAAAGAATGAAGAAGAATTAAAATATAGAAGAGGAAGAAAATTGACCAAGCTACAATTCATTCATGAGTTGGAACGAGCTTTTATGCAAAATTTTGCACGTTAACGGCCCGTGTTAATTTCCCGTCGGATAAATTGATTGTTGCGCGAAACGAGCTACTTGCATATAAATATATATATATATATATATATATATATATATATATATATATATATATATATATATATATATATATATATCTGTACGTATGAATGTACAGCGAAGTAAACACAAACGGTATAGTTAGGATTAATTGAACGAGGATATTACACGAAGTTTGATTATGTTAGAATTGGATTGTGCTGATTGCGATCGCAACGAAAAATCGATCTATCCCCATGTGCGAGCGCGTGCTATTCCTTTTTCATGATTCGTAGGTATATAACAGAGTAGTTCTACACATTAAATTAGATTGCGGTCGAAATCATATAGAGATACGCGATACGTACGAGAATCGCTTGATTAATGTGTTAATTTAATCGCGCAATGTAATTCTTGCTAGATATCGATGCTGCAATTCAGAAAATAATTAAGGTCACGTACCTATATATGTATACAAAATCTCCTTCGTCGCACGTGATCTTTTCCGTTACAGAAATATATTTTTAATGGTTATATACATATAAAGACATTTATTTATGATAATCATAGACTCGCGTACCGTTAAATAATACAATTATCCCCGATTGTTATTACCCACATAGTTATCTATTAAGAAATTTCTGAACTACACCCGCTGAAATTTATATTTATAGGTAAATAATAGCGACCATCGCATTAACCCTTAGGTTATACAATATTGAAAAAAATGTATATACTTATACATACTATATGGTGTGACTAGGCAATTTGAGCATGTGATCATTTTTTTTATATTTTATTTCTTTGTTTTCTTGATAAAAGTTCTACAAAATTTTTGTAACAACAAGTCGAGTAGTGCAAAAAACTACAATGAGAAAATCGAAGATGCGTCGTTGATATCTTTCGCAAAGAGCGTTAAGTGCAGTTGCGATAGTGTGAAATTCGAAAATGGCTGATGTATAGGACAGTGTCGTAGATATAAATCATGCGTTTTATTATTGCGAGATAACTTTTCAAGACGTTATCAACACATAATTTAATACTAATATATATGTGTGTGTGTGTATGTGTGTTTTAACCGCCAAATTTATACAAAAAGCTTTAAAATTAATAATCGATTGATATTTTTTGTGTGAATTTATGTAGAAATTCCATTAAAGTTACGATTTTTAATTTTAATTTTTTTGTAATAAAACATTTTGCGAATATTGCCTTTCATTTACATTGCTATAATTATAATCAGATAATGTATCAATTGGTAATGGTGTAAAATATAATGTATTCTAAAGCAAAAAGTAGTTATCATCTTAAAGGTGTAAAATCCACTTTCAATAATAGCCACTTGACAATAAATATCGGATAAAGACCGTACGAAAATCACGAAAAACCTCTTCAAAATTTTTCCCTACCTCTCAATCACCTCCTATCGACACCAAACTATGCTCAAAAACCATTAAGTGCAATCTTCGAGCTGAAATTCCCGGTACTCTTTCTTTCTCTCTCGTCAAATGATCGATTCGATTTTTACGTCGTCCAATAGACCAAAAAAAATAAGAAAAAAAAAATAAAACATCAAGGCTCACTTCCCCGTACATGAACCAACGATCGGAGCATCGATAGGATTCTCGAGAGTAAAAGAGAGAGAGAGAGAGAGAGGAAGCTTAAGGTGCGCGCTCACGAGAAATAAAAATGATTCCGCGCGCCTTGCGAGCGAAAGTAAACTTTGCACACCTCTTGACTTTCTTCGCCGTACTTATATATATACAAGAACGTGTAATCGTGCATCCTCTCGGGGATACATATATAAACTCCGCATGACAATCGTGTGTCACGCGCCGTAGAATAAAAGAGAGAATAATCGACGAATAAAAAAGCAAAAAATCGTCCACATCGAATACATCGCGTCCGTGCATCTTCATTATTCCTCCTTAAGTCTAACCCGTGGCTTAAGAAGTAACGAAAGGATGAGGAGGAAGCCGATCAATTAGCGTACCAGGCTCGTTATGCACAAGAGAGAGAGAGAGAGAGAAAGAGAGAGGATGTGCACGCTTCTGCTCCTCGTTGTGTTCCGCGCGGAGTCGAGCTTATCGGACGTGTATATATATGTACATTAAATAGCAAAGAGAGAAAGAGAGAGAAAGAGAGAGAGAGAGAGAGAGTGAGTGAGTGAGAGAGAGAGAGAGAGAGAAAGAAAAGACGTTTGCTCGCTTTCTACTATTGCATTTCCAATGGGGTAAATCTCGGGTAATAGTTCCTATTAGCATTACGTAGATTTCTTAGCTGCACCATGGCATAGAGAGTAGAAACTGCCCTTCTTTTTCTTATTTTTTTTTATTTTCTTTATTCTTTCTTGTATTTCGAGAGGATGTACTCGTGCGGGGCTTTAATTGCGATTTATCTTCTCTGGCCTTTTTAGGCTCTAATGGTGTACTTCGTTGTTGTATGGAGAAAGAGAGAGAGAGAGAGAGAGAGAGAGAGAGAGCTTTGCATTTTTTCTAATTATCTCGCGAGTATGCTTACTCTCTTTCTCTAAAGTACTCGCGGCAATCTTTTAAATATAAAAATAACTACGATGCAATTGTAAAAAAATAAAAAGAAAATAAACCGCTAAACTGGTCAAGCTTGTAAAAGTAACATGGAAATGGAGAAATAAGCATTTGCAACATGGGCTAATATATCGTCGTTGGTTAGATTCCCCGTTAATTTAATTAGATGCTTTTGATATGCGCTCGCTTTAGCTTTGACGTTCCTTCGTTCGATAAATTTTTCTCTTTTAAACAATGCGAAACAGGCATGTACGTTAATTATATTAAAGAGCAATTTCATATTTCGTTTATTCTTTTTCTCTCTCTTTCTCTCTTTTCACGCGATAAAAAAATATTTTGAAAAATAAATTTATACTTATACAAGTGCGGTATAATTATCATTTTAAAAGATACTTAAGATAAGTATACACATTACGATCAATGCTGACCTATTTATAAATATTAACGTAATATTTCGCGTTAAATAACCAAACACATTCTGCACATGAGTTATCCGCGAGTATAAACAAAGTAACGATCAAAGCGGCTGCACTTAACTAAAAAAAAAATTTTTGTTCGTTTATTTTCACCGTGCATTTTATGAATCCTTAATTACATTTAGCTTATGGCTTTTAAAATCGCCTCGTTTTATCCTATCCGCGTAACGAGAAAGATTACCCATCAAAGTTTTACGTGCATGATCATACGGCAAGGAATTCGTCACACCGGCACGTACTCCTTCTTGCATGTGGCGATGATGGATATTTATACCGCGCGTTTCTTTCTTATTTTTTTTTTTGGAAAAAAAAAAAAAAATAGCTGACCGTCGACTCGACCTTGAACTTCTACTCGGTCATAATCGGTAACCTAAATAGACGATGAAAAATATCATACAGTCATCTGCTTTATTAGCATATACAATCCTAACATTTGTTGTGTATATAAAGAATATGTGCGACCGAGAAAGAATGACGAAAATAAAACGCTCTCGCCGACGAGAAAAAGACGCACGAGTAAGTGTACATATACACAAGTCAACCATCGCGACAACGTTACATTACGCGAAGAGAAAGAGAGCGAGAGGGAGAGAAAAAAAAAAAAAGGAAGATAAACGACGAGCTCGAGTTTTAGATCGGCGTCTACTTTGCGATAAGCGGGATGGGTATAAACGAGAACAAAAATAAAAAGTCTCGGCGTCGTGCTAAGCAAGTAAATGACCCGGTAAGAAAAAATAATAATAATAATGAGAAGGCCGCCCGCACGTGCACCGAGTGACAAAATGACGCCGCGCGCGCGCGAGCGCGAGGACGGATTTTGCGAGCTTACGTTACGTTCTTTGCATATACGTATATGCATATACCGAGTATATATGGATGTGTATGCAAGGTGAACGAATAATTTTTTTTTTTTGTATTTAACCAGGTGGCCGGATACTCGGGGACTTTGGTCGGACGTTTAATTGTTTTATTGCATAAAAGTTGAGGCGATGAGAAAATTACTTAGACCATGGGATATTTTTTGGCTTTAGAAGAAAAACAAGCGCGCGAGTGACTTTGAAGCGCAGCGCGTTGTGAATACTCAAATTTAGCGATATACTTTTTCACCTCGGCTACGTTAATCGATGATATTAATAAAGTAAAAATAAAATTAAAAGTTTTAAAAAAATAACTAAGTCGTCATTAATTAGATAACGTTAACGAATTTTTGTAATCATTGTTGGATATTACAACATTTTAACCGATAATAAAGTAAAACTATAACAATAAGCTTTTACGAACCTTGTAAACAATTCCATTTGCATGCGTAAACCTTTGGCTTTTGAAAAAAAAAAAAGTGGGAAAATCACTTAATGGAGCCAATGAATTTAATCTCGCAAGCAATACCCAGCTGTATACCCGTGACTTCTTATCGCGTAAAAGAAAAGAAAAAAAAAAAAAAAGCGTCCGTTCGCACAGAGCAAGAGAGATAACTTTGATCGGTACGTCGATGACTCACATATAGTTTAAAAACCACCGACAACCATAAGATGCTAGTCCGTATCGAATTATCTCCCGTACACATCGCGTGTCGATTCCTTATATGAATATATGTATACATACAAGCTTATACGTACGCACGACGATGTATTATGTTCGTCGCTCGCAAACGAGATCGTAAAAAGACGGCGCGCGCGTACGCCTAAGAAAAAAAAGAGGGAAAACAACACAAGGAGGAACATTTTATTACGAAGAGCAAAAGAGGAAAAGAGAAAGAGAGAGAGAGAGAGAGAAGAAACAAGCGCCTAGCAGTCTGTACGGCAAGGAAAAAACTCAAAAGAGAAAGAGAGTCGAGAAGCAAGACCTTGACTGTATAGGAAAAATCAAAGAGGCAAATAATCTTTACGGAGATGCGCACGACGTGAATTCCCCTCCGCTCGCGCTCGCGTACGCGTTAGACAAAGGCAACGAAGCGTACGCGAATTCATATACTTTCCATCCCTCTCTCTCTCTCTCTCTCTCTCTCTCTCTTTCTCTCTTTCTCTCTTTCATACGCGTACGTACGTGTGCATCTATAGCAGAGAGGAAACGCGCGCCCGCGGTAATAATTTACTTTTCCCGAAGTGTACGTCAATCCTGTAATTACAAGCCCTTTGCGTTCCGCGAGTCGTTTGCTGCGCCGTTCGAAGTATCTACGCGCCGTGTAACCGATCGTGTAAGCGATGGTTATCGCATTGCGGGAGGATCCCCTGATAATTTGGTAATTTATGAAACAGGTATGTGCAACGGCGCGTATCGGTGACTTTGCGCGCGCGAGCTAAGAGAGAAAAATAAAAGAGCGTCAAGATTTTAAATCAAAAAAGCTCGCGTGATGTGTAAATTGCAAGGCGAGAGGCTGAGTAAGGAGGTGTTCTCGATGGTTTTTTTTTTTTTTTGTTTTTGTTTTTGTTTTTGTTTTTTCTAAAGCATTTCTAAATCATCGCCGGTGACTTAGAGAAGTAATAAAATTGTCAAATCCCCGATGCAAATATAAAATTTTAAACTGTAATTTATGAATATTTTATTGCGTGTACTTATTTTATTTTTTACATTTTGATGCAGCTTACGGGTTGTAAATAATAAAACGTAATAAATGTGTTATATATAATTTTTTAACGATAAATAACTTTATAAATTATTTTTTTTTAATACACAATACGACTGAAAAAACGGAAACATAAAAATATTCAAAGAATAACTGTAAAATAACAAGAATTATCGGTATGAAGTTGTACAAACACATAATTATTGCAATTATAAACAATCTGTGTTACCGTGCCAAGAAAGAACAAAGACGTGACTAACATTAGAGATGTGGAAGAAAAACAATAACAAAGCGTTAAGCAATGCTACTCTCACATATATACTTACACTAGAAGTATGAAAATATTAAAAAGTTTTTAACGCCACACTTAATAAAACGTAAAATACGTCAATATTCATACGCGATTGACGCATGATACGCACTCGTTATTTTCGTTCATAACCGTTCGACAAACGTGTTTTCTTAATGTAATTTGCGAGTAGTGGAAGTATTTCGGTACGAATAAAACTCCTTGCACAATCTTCACCATCTCGCGCAAGAAAAACGTCCTGAAAGTTGTCTTCTACGCGCATTTTTTTTCTCTTGTTTCTTTTTTGTCTTCGGTCTATACATTTATCATCGTGCACACATACCAGTTTGTATCTACACACATCGAGTAAAATTAAAACGCGTGTAACGATGGCTCATAATCGATTCTTATTACACTTACGCTCTAATATAATCGAGAAGCCCATTAATCATTGATACGTACGAAAGATAAAATTTGAGGGACAAGAATGAATTAAAAAAAAAAAAAAAAAAAAAGAAAAAAAAACGAAAGAAAAAAGAATGTACTTGTCTATTCGTTAGCTCGCGTATCTTGTAAACGTCGAGTGATTGACGCGCCGATGAATGAGTAAATGACACATACCCGTATAAGTGTGAAGAGTTATCGAGCGATATGGAAAGTCGAATACTATTTTTTATCCTCCTTCTTATTTTCTTCGCTCGTGTGTCGATCTCAGACGTATTACAAAGAAGGATTGCACGCTGAGCCGGGATAACCGGTATGAAGGGTAATTCTGTCTAGTTTTAAAATGGCCTTAAAAAAATGTAATAATGGTTATATCTAAACGCCTCGTGCTTTGATGCAATTTTAATTTGGTTATGACAAGCTTGATCGTGTATCGTAATGAAATAAAATACTTTTGGAAAATACAACCCCTATTACGTAACTGTTATAACGATGTAAAATGAAAAAAATTAAAATTATAAAGAGCGACAATAAAGATCGTTGCTAATCCAGCTAAATTTAATTCATTAAATATTATTACTCGGGGAACCCGCAAATTGGTACAAGCCATCCTTGAAAAATAACAAGCCACGAAGACGAAATTGCTTGTATACATTAAATTTAGTCGAAAATTCACTTCGTTCTTGGCTTAATGGCATCGGACGGACGGCAACACTTAATTTCCGTTTAAAATCCATTTACGGATCGTCAAAATTTTTAAGGGAAAACTTAGCTTTTCAAAACATAAATAAAAATCACACGTTAAACTCGCCTTTAAATTATAAAAAATTTCTTCCTCCTATAATATATAAAAATCGTCCATACATACCGTCTAGAATATATGCATATATCTAAATAAGTTAAAGCGAGAAAGAGAGCGAGTTCGTTCGTTAATAATTACAAATAACACACATAGAAACACGCACACACAAGAGGCGGCCGTGAGAACGCATGCAACTTCTCTACAGCTCGCGCGAGACTTTCTCTCTTTCTCTCACCGACGTTGTTACTTTCTCTCTCTCTCTCTCTCTCTCTCTCTCTTTTCCTTCGCATTACAACTGACCGAGATCCCGCGAGTACGGTGCAAATCGTCCTGTGTATATATATATATATATGTACGTGCGCATGTCGCGCGTATACGTACGTACGTGTGCCCATCTCTTACTCGTGCGATCGCGGGATGCGATTTCTCGCGAGATGCGCGTTTTTTGAGTTTAAACGTTCGGGGTGAATGTACTTCGTGACTTTGGGATTAGCTACACTAATGGCTTCCTAACTACATGGATTCAAATTTGTCTCGATCTTGCGGTTAAACGGATAGTTGTGTCGTGAATTTTCAATGAACGTTCGGGCTTTTAGAAATACTAATGAAACGCTTATTTTAAATATTTACCTTCTCTTTCTCTTATTTAAACTTCGAGATGTAGTTAGTACTTGGAAAAGATAAATGTTTTCAATTTTAGAAATTTAACCTTAAAAAAAAGAATAATTTTACAATAATCATTCCGTGCACGTTATAATACGGATATTGCGTGAAAACATATATTTGAATTGTAATCAATTATAAAATAAACAATGAAAATCATAGTAGATAACAATTTGCAACTTGAGTAATAACAAAATGAAAAAAAAAAAAAAAAAAAATGTTTAAAAAAAAAAAACAGTACTATAATACACGCATTGCGTTAACATTTAGATTGTGCGATCTGTTTTACATTAATCAAATTACTCGTTCTCCTTTTTAATCTGGGCTAGAAAAGTGTTACGATATGTATACTTGCTTACAATAAATGAAAGTGCAGCATTATATTCATGTGAATTTGAATAAAATTGCGTTTCATTAAAATGATTAATTTATTCGTGGGCTTTTGTATGTATACAGCCGAGCACATTTTTATTTCTTCTAAGCGCAGGTACATTTTCAAATTATCTCATTACCGCATGCCATTTTTCTCGAAAATTAATTGCTCTAAGAAGAGAAAAACAAGTTTCACGTTGACCTTTTAAAGAGGTGCGAAATTTCATTGTACTGAAGTTTGTTTTACTTTAAAATAACGTACATACTTTATTTTTATTTATTTTCTTTTTTCTTTTCAACCACGCACACGCACACACGTGTGAATAATAAATTTGCTTGGAATATTTCGACTCGAGTTCCCATTTTATTAAGTAATAATTAAACATTTTTAATATACCTATTGTTTTATTCAATATATTTAAATGAAAACTTTTTTTTTATTAAATAATTAAATCTTTTTGACTAAAATTAAAAAATACTTTTTTGTACTTTTTACATCAAAGCAAAGTGTTAATACGTTTGAAAAAAAATTTTTTTTTACTATACCATAACACGTCTACCCAAGATTAAAGATAATAAATAAAAAGAAAATTTATGGCCCCAGACAAATGTTAAACGACGTTGCTCGTAATATTTTTCACCTAATAGAACAACAAATCGCATCGCGTTTGTCAGTAACTTTATATTTACACTTGCTCTTTTAAAAAATTCTACGAATTTATTGATCGTTATTTTTTAATAATAGAAAAAAAAAAAAAGATTAAATTGAAACAAATTTATTCAGCTTGATTTTACGACCATCGAAAACATTTTCCTCGTCGCAAATCATTTTTATGTATACTTATATAAATGAAAGTGATGAATTTATAGATGAAATTTTGCGAAATCCCGTCGACAATGCAAAAACCCTTCGTTTTTAAAGAACTCCAGTTTATCATCAATAACGACATTTATGGTTATTTGAATTATTTATAAGTGAATGCACATTAAGTAAAAAAAAATTACAAAAATAATTAACGTTAATCTTTATTAATAATAGATTGGGTAAATAACAAGCGATGCGTGTGTGCAATTCGTTTAATAGTAACTCTCTCACGGTACATCAAAATGATACTTTAATGCCTCATTGAGCCTTAATTTCAAAATATTTCAGCCGCAATTATCGTTATCACCGTATGCAACTTGAATTATGTACATCGGCATTATACAAAATCAGTATTGCTTTTTAACATTTTACCGAACGAAAAAAAATATGTATTTTGTCTAATGCATGATGGAGATGATGTTTTTTGTCTATTAAATCGACGAAATGTAAAATCAATGTCAACGTCTTCAGTTATTTAAAAAGTTTGAAATAAGGTCGTTAACGGATCGACAATTATTGTTTTTTTTTTTTTTTTTTTTTTTTGTATTTTTGGAACTCGAATTCTTGCGCCATTACAATAATCTTGCAATTCGCCTCGTGTCGCAATTAACACGCAGGCGCAATTACTTCGCGCACAATTTTACTCGATTCCCGTTTGCATATATCCTTACGTCACCGTGGGGATATATTATCCGCCGGCGTTTATGCTTTATTTTTATTTTTGGACGGATGGATTTAATCTAGTAGTTTATTTTTCTGCTTTTCTTGAATGGCTATAGTAAATTAAAAAATTGAAACGTTTATTTAATCTCGTAATGAGGTAACGTTCACCGAGGCTGTTAATAAAATAAAGAGCAACGTAAAACTGTGTCACTTGCAATTACTTTCACTCCGACGAGAATATAAAGTTACTTATTTGGAATAATTATTTCATTATAATTGTTGAGATTTAGATTTTTTCACCGAGAAACTTGGAAAATACGTTGTTAATTTAAGTTAAGTAAATCGTTCGATCATTTAACTTCTAAATTATAAACCGCTAAAACTGTAAACCTTTTTTCTTTTTTTGCAATTACCAACTAAAAAATATTAATCTAAACCAGCGGATTTATCTTATAAAAAACAAACCTAAGCAGTACGTACTTATGAACAATAAGTAAGATTTTTAACCGATGCTCGTTCTTTAACCGCAGAATTCTCTTAATTACGACTTCGGCGTCTTCTTTCTCACATCCCGTAAAGAATCGAGCAAGCCAAGAAGAAAGAAGTGAAGAAAAGGAAGAGAAAGCAAAAGGGCAGAAAGATAAAAGAAGAAGTACGTACTCCTTTCCTCACCGGCGGTTTTCTGCTGCCTTTCTAAAGGCCAATAAATCTGAGGAAAAGAAAGAACGAGAGAGAGAGAGAAAAAGAGATTACAATATATATATATATATATATATATATATATATATATATATATATATATATATATATATATATATATATATATATATGCACGTACACGTACTCGAAACGGACAAGCCCGCGAGCATCGGCATTCTCTCGCATTTCCTTATAATTCCCTCATGACGAGAAAAAGAGAGAAAGAGAGAGAGAGAGAAAGAGACGCTCGCAAGCCAAGATTGTCTTTCTCCGCACGGTAACGAGCTACCATGCCGTTGTATAAAACTCGCGCGCTTATTTTCCGAGTACATAAACACCAATACAGATACAAGTACCGCACGTATATATATATATATATGTATGTGGTGCACATCGGTAGAGTATCCTATTCAACGTACGCGTAATTTTTATCGTGCTCGTATTCTCTTCCTATATACACTACCACTATACGCTTTCTTTCATTTGTTTAAGTCCATTATTTAATCCCGATGACGATTGCTCCGTGTGGCTATTTTTTTATCATTCTCTATATATCGGATGGTTTGTGCGAAAGCCACGCGAGATTTTTGATTTAACGCACACACGGGAATGGGAGTGTCGGAAGACGCGTGTTCGAGAAAAGAGAAAGAGAGAGGGAGAGAGAGGGAGAGGGAAAGTTTTGTCTCAATGTTTTGCAACGCGAATCTGCATTTAAATCGCTAAAGTACACGATCAAGTGGTTGTAGAAAGGTTTCTTTTCTCTCCTTCCCAATGCGGTATAATAATTAGATTTTCTCGTTTTTTTTTTTTTTTTTTTTTTTTAACTATTGGTCGACTTGACTACGCCGTGGATTTATTTAGAAGTCACTGGGATGTTTTGATGCATTATGAAAATCATTTTTACGCATTAGGCAATGCTATCTTTGCACGGATATACTTAAGACCTCCGTTTTTTTAGTATAAAGCATAAATTCTGTATGCTAATTTTATAACTTTCATTACGAATTTAACTTTTATTGTCATTGCGTGTCACTTGATTAAATTATTACACATGTAAAATTGAACATTAATTTTTGATAAAAACAATTTTTAATTAACACGTAATTTAGTATTGTATAAAATAGTATGCAATATAGAATTGCAAATTTTAATTCAGAAAGTTCAAATACATAAGCGTTATTTTAATGAAAATGGATAACTTTCAAGTAATTAAATAGAAATTATGAAGTTAAATGAAACAAATTAAGAAGATTTCACATTTTAATGTAGATAAACTTTGGAAGTATTTTTATGTATGAAAAAAATAGAAAAAATTATATTTCTAATGGTGATTAAAAAAAAGGCACTAAATTCAATTTGCATTTAATATTATAAAAATTGAATAGTACTCTTTTTAGTTTTTCGGTTACAGCAGTTAATTTCTCAAACTATTCACTATTTCTCCGAACAATCACTTGAAATTCCTCAAAATATTAAAAAAATGAAAGTAGATATTAAAGAAGAAATAAAAATAAAAAAAAAAAACGTTTTTGGATACCATTTTAACGCGTTATGTTGACTCAATATACTTATACAGCCATTTTTGTCTTTTTCATCCCTTTACAGCAATGTACGCGTGTGTGTGCGCGCGTGTGCGTTCGTCATTTTTATCGGAAAAAAAAAAGAAAGATACCGCGATACCGTTCGGCACGATTGCTTTACCATTAAACTTAACGGTGCAAAAATTGGTCCTTTTGTGGTCGTAAGGCTCTACGTGAAGCAATGACCGGTAAAGCGCGAAAAGTTGAAGTCCTCGAGGTCCGACGGGGCGATATTCGAGACCTTGAAACGAGTCAATGTCAAGGTTCGCTTGCGGTACCTCCGCGGGCCAAGCGAAAAAACCAGTTCGACCGCCGATGTGTATTGCTTCGAGTTACACGATGTTATATACCTGTATACGTATCCATGAATATATACATACACATACATATATAAGCGAATACTTACGCGTATTGCTATGTTTCCCCTTCCAATGGTGCACCTGTTGCATCGGGGGAAAACGAGCCGACGCACGAGCGCCTTATGGGCGTATGCCGTAATTGCGCATTCCTTCCTTCATTTCGCACACGCGTCGCGCTGACAGATAGCGAATTTTTTATTCCTTTCGCGAGTTTTAATGGATTTGCGGAATATACCGTACAAAAAAATTTCATGCATAATTTTAATCGATGGATTTTTAAACGCTGTTTAGAAGACTGTTCTAATAGGCAACGAGAGTTAAAGTGCTATTGTTTTATTATTATTTTTCTTTATCTATTTTAAGTTAAATTAAAATTGAGTTTTGAATTTAATATTTAGATAGTTACTTTTTACGGTAATTGCTTTACAATAAAGAAAATTAATCAAGTATATTGTGCATTGCTTTCTATATCAATTTAAAATTGAAAGATTATTTTATTCGATACTGATCCTGAAATATGATTACAGAAAATAATTTGTGCAGAGCATATATATATATATATATATATATGTTTATTGACTTTCATGTTACGAAACATCAAAAGTCAAAATCAAAAGATATTCAACGACAGCTAGTGTCAAAAACATTTTACAATCGATCAAAATTTGAATGAACTTTTGCCACGTCAATTAATGTATAACGAAATCATTTTACATCGTTCATCGTCGATACCCCTTAACAAAAAATTACCAGCTCGTTAAAATATCCGACAACGAGCTATCTCAACGAGAATTATTACACCTGTAGTGCGGCATTGTCAAAGTAATCTTGCATAGTACGGCGATGTCAAATTAATCTTGCGGACGAGGTGCCCTTTGAATTCGATAGCCGAGTTAGCGTCTCGTCGCGAGATCGATGAAAACGGCTCGTCAAAACTGCGATGCGCGGAGGAATGAAATCAATTGTTAACGCATCAAATCGACCACGAAGCTATCGAATTTTAACTACGGTTTGTCGGGAGCTATTAGATGAAAAAAAATAAAATAATGCTTAGAATGAGGAAAATGTTATTTCTAAACCACCGTATATTTACTCATCTACGAAGTTATTTTCTATTATCTATTGTTATAACGATATTCACTTTCTTTTTCAATTATTATTGAAACCCATGAATAAAATTACGATTTTTGCTTTTTTCTTTTGTTTTACAAAATATTTTATTGCTTTTAATGTCGGAATTATGAATTGGCAATATTATAGTTTTATAAATTTTATAATAAAAGTAAAAAGAAAATAAAGTGTATTTTAATCAAAAAAAAAAAATAACGACAAGGATCCTAGATCTCGATTTCTCGCAATTTAAAAGATAAAAAAAAAAAAAAAAAAAATTAATTTCTAAGCACAAAAGGAAGTAGGTGACATTCAATTATCCGCTATTAAATAAGATAAAAAAAAAAAAAAAAAAAATTAATCATGGGACTTTTTTTGTATAATTTCTCATTTCGAAAACTCGTTTTTCTCAACACTGAGAAACACGAGAGAAGATAGATTTTTTGATTCGAGATAAACAATACCATAGCGTGACACACTGCATTCGCTTTTTTCTCCTTCGTCGACGCGTATACGGGCGCAAAAAATATATAAACGAGACACAAAAACGAATAAAAGAAAGAAAAATAAAAAGCACAAGCTCGCTGATTTTCAAGCAAAAGTAAAGCGGCAAGATTTTATTTAACTCCGTGAGTCTGCAAAGGTAAACGAGTAAGTCTTTGCCCAGTACCAACAGCGAGTCTCAATTTTATTCATTAAGGCTAGATTCCGAAGATGCGCGTGGGCACGCGCGAGCGGATTAAAACGAACGAAACGCGGTGTAAGTTAGTTAACCGTCGCTCGAAAGAGAGAGAGAGAGAGAGAGAGAGAGAGAGAGAGATCCCTCCGAGGGATAGAGAAAAGGAGAGTAATACATTGCTCCTCTTGAGTTCGTTGAGTTGAGTGCGTTTCCTGCGAACCCTTGGAAATTTAATTGTAAAATGCCGTGGAGCGATAGCAAAAGATCTGATTGCTCAACGCTAACCGGAATAGTAATCCTTTCCGAGCTCTCTTTTTCTTCTCTCGCCGTTAAAAATTATGAGAGGAGCGCTGGGTATAATGGGTTGTTCGATAAACGTGCGATCTCGCGTATACGAAAGAATGCCTCCGCGCGAATGCAATAAATTCGCTTTTTCAGACGTTGCTTTTCGTTGTGAAATATTTTTACATCGCGTCTTATCGACGCGCGCCTTGAGTATATTGATTCTTTTTTATTTTTTCTCTATTTTGAGAATGAAAAATGATGGTTACGGAGAGTAAATCGTTGTATTGCTCGTGTAATATTCAATGGACGATTAAACTTGAATTATTTTTATTATTGGAAATTAAATAAAATTACGCGGGTAATAGAATTTATAACTTATCTATGGAATCATACTAATTTTGCGAAATAGAATAATTTGAAAAATTTTTATATCTTGGAAAAAAGTATCGATAGATCTATAAAAAAGGAATGTTGCCGCGCGTATGCATTCATCTATGAATATATCACACTAAAATTCATTGTATTACTATTAAGGTTCAATGAACAATTAAAATTGTTTATCAAAGATAGGAATGATATAATCAAACAATAAGTAATATTTAATAATCCATAAATGTAGACCAAATCTAGATGTGAAAATTTCAACACAAAAATGAACTTATTTTATTAGTTCGTATTAAAACGTAAATTTAACCTTTAAAATTATTGCAAATTCTCTTCCATTGTACAAACGAAACAATAAATCCAAGCCGAAGTAAAACTCACATTCTAAGCATAATAAAGTTATACCATAAATATTAAGAATAAGGCAATTATAATCGAATAAAAAAGGAGCCATATAGCCGTATGTACATACAAAATCGAGCCTTTTTCTCAACGTTCTCTCTCTCTCTCTCTCTCTATCTCATTTTATTTCCAACGCCTTTACCCAATCCATTTCAACAGCAGCGTTGCAACTACAACAGCAGCTTCAGCAGCCGCCGAGTAATAACACTTCCACCTAATCAAATTCCATATCCTATTAATTATATCTTCGTCGATTAAATCTATACTACTCTCGACGCGATGTATAACCGCTCTCGGTTCGACCTTTCTCTCTGCGCCTTCCTTCGTTTAACACAAAACACAATGCGCGTGTTTTACTTTTTTATGCGATTTTTATTTCTTTCTCTCCTTTTTTTTTTTTCTTTTCTTTTGTACAAGTGGTTGCGCGCCAGGAAATCGGCTAAAAAGGTTATTTTCTACCTTTTACTCTCCAGGGGGATATGTTATCACGATGGGTTAGAACTGCCGAAGAAGTAGCTATAGGATAGATACGCCGGTACTACGTGACTTTTTTTGCAAGTACTCGCTGTGGGCTTCCTCTCTCTCTCTCTCTCTCTCTCTCTCTCTCTCTCTCTTTCTCTTGCTTCTTTCAGGTATAGCGATAGAATACACGCGAGAAAGAGAGAGATATAGCCAAGCGGTGAGCGCGCAAGCGAACGGACAAGATCCTCGTGAGATAGCCTATATAGTACTAGAGAGAATGCCTAGTACACTTCGTGAGAGAGAGAGAGAAAGAGAGAGAGAGAACATCGGGCAGTTGTGGCTAGTTGCTCTAAAAGAGAAGACTAGCGCGCACCTGCGCAAAAAGCGCAAGATGCCAACCTGTGCGCGTTCGCTTCTTTTACCGCGATGTTGTTGTTGCGCTTTGCTGCCGTTACTGCTGCAAGCTACTGCAACCGCTCTTGTTTTACTCAAGTGCGTATAAACGCCGATGAAATTTTCTCATGGCGAATCGCTCGGATGTTTGTTGCAAAAATTATTGTCGAGATGATGTCGACCGGGGAGGGGGAAATCGATCGTTATGAAATTTCGACAGGCTTTTTATTACGGTTAGGTATATTAAATTTTAATTCGATGTCGAGATTTTAGTTGATAAGAAAAAAACTTTTATCGATATACCTAAAAGGAAATTAAATATAATGCGCTATACATTTATAGGATTATTAAATGAATATTAAATATTTAAATGAATATAAAATATTTTAATGCGATACTATTTTTTTTTTTTTTTGTCTTCTTTAAATCGTTCTATTATTCACTACATTTATTAATGTATAATTTATTTCGAAACACAATTGATAATATTTATTGTTTACAATTCATTATCTCGAATATTAATTCAAAGACATTGCAACAATCATTTAAAATCGATTTTAAATTTAAATGTTAGAAAGTGCGAAAGTCCATCACTGGCAGACGTTTGATATCGATGCAAAGATATAAACCGATCTTTCTAAAACTATTTACATCAAAGCGGTTCACAAAAAAAAAACCTATAAAATGCACATTCCAAGGAGAAAGTTATACTGTCGGAATAGATTAAAATTGTTTTCTCAAAATTCACTATGCGAGCCTTCAATATAGTTTTGAATCGCACCGATATTGAAAGCGAACACGAGTCCGCGCACGCCTCTGGCTTTATGTCGTGAAATTCATAAAAAAAAAAGAAAAAAAAAATATATATATATATATATAAGCAGCTCGAGACAAGCGTTTCAATAGTCGAACTTTCACTCGAGATTCTACATCGAAAATAGACGGCTTCTTTTTACAAACGCGTTCTATATATGCAACGAGAAAATAGATTTTTGATCGACGTCACGATAAGAGATATATATATGTAAATATTTCGTGAATTTTGACAGTAAGGTCAGCATAACAGTTTTAATATTTTAAGCTTCGTTTTTACCGTAATTTGCGTTTTCTATTTTTCTCTCTTATGATCGTGCATACCTTTTATATGCTACATTAACTTTCGTTAATAAAACGGGCATTAATTTACAGTTGAATAACTTTACGATGTTTAAAAATAGCGCGATTTTTTTTTTTTTAGAAACAGTGCCAGATACTATTGTACTTTCGATCATTATATTACATAATTTTTTTTTTTTCTAAAGGTTTTATAAGGGTAATTTAAAATAAAAGTTTATAAAAATGTAGTTTAATTTGTCGTCGTTGATGATGATGCGAACGCGCGTGTAACACGCCGAATGTATACAGAAAAACTTTGTTTAAAATTTTGCATTGAAAACGTTAATTATTAACTTAAAAATAATTTTAATTTCGGTATTAAACATTCTAACCGGGCTAAAAATTTTACAACGAAGCTTACCAGACTGCTTTTCCCACTGACATAACTTATGTAACTTTGTAATTTTAAAACTAATTAAGTAAATTACCTTTACATAAAACATCAAAACATGTGCTCGAACGCGATGAAATTAACGCATTTTAATGCTTGCTCGATCTGCCAAAACAAAGAAGACGCGACCAAAATTCTCAGCTCGATGAATGAAAAAGCGCTCGGCGTATTACGTCTGCAGACGTCATCAACCCCTCGGTAAAAATCGTAAAGCGAATTATCCCATTCTTTGTGCATAACGACAATAGTAGACGTCAATCGCGGCGTGGACTTTTTTTTTTATGCTCAACATGTACGTGTACAGTTTTCCGTTACGTCAAAAACTCTTCGCTTTTGTATCTTCCTCGACTGCACACACCTGTAAGGTACAAACGTCTCTCGCTAATTAAATCCGTAAATTTTACAACGCGCGCGCGCACGTAATAATACCGACGTCGCGTAATCGCGAGCCGAGCAGGCGCGCGTCAAAATGTAAAAAAAAAAAATAAAAAAAAAATTAAAAGGACGAAAAAGAAACCTGCAGAGAATTTCACTCGGCCGCGAGCACACACAATGGGTTTGCGCTTCGATTTTTAAAATTTTCACTTTTACTTTCTTCCGTATAAAGGCGAACCCGCTAATTTCCCTTATTTTCCAAAAAATTACGAACGTGTGCCGGTCGTAATCTACGAGCAATAAATAATATCAGATAAGTATGATTGAAAGCCGAGCGATATATTTACAAAGTTTATAAACAATGATTACGTATATATAGGAGATGCGAAGATCGAATCTCGCGCGGGTGAGCGCACACGTAATCGCTTTCTCTGCCTGCCAAGCGCTTCAAACTTTCTTCTCTTGTGCAGCGATTCTCTCTCTCTCTCTCTCTCTCTCTCACTCACTGCACACCCACTGTGTACTCGTATACAACGATAGGTGTAGTACAAAGAGAGAGAGGGGGGTGAGGGAGAGGGAGAGGTCATCGTTGCTCATCAAGCTTCTATTTGGTTAGGCCGTCGTCGTGACTCGAGATTGGCTAGCGATGCTGTTCTAACTAACTCTCTCCTCTCTCTTTTTCTTTCTGTAAATTCAGCTCGGTTGTTCCTGTTTTAACTATTACCAGCAGGAAAGATAAAAGAAACCTCGATAGCGACGTGTAACCCATGACCTCGACTCGCGCGCACTTTAACAAGGAGCTTTTGTACACTTTCGCGCGGGCAACACCATACCATCACCTTCCGAGAGACGGACATACTACTCCCTCTCGTTCTTTCCTTCCTCTCTCTCGCCCGTGTTCCGCAGATGTAATCTGTGTTTAACTTGTCCATTTTAACCACCCCCCTCCCCCTCCCTCGAGTGTTCGGTAAATTGGAGCCTCGATAGCGCATCGATACCTCCTGTGTACGGATGTACGTACATATATATACGTGGAACTCGCGAGCGTGCTAATGACGCGTTGTACTTGCATTTCCCGAGAAATTCATCTCTCGTGCTTTGGTTGTTGAGATTTAAAAGTGCTCGAAACGATAAGGGAGGATTCGGTTGTGTGTCCGATTACTACCTTTGCGAAGAAGCTTTGCACGCGAATCAACGATTGCGTGCGAAGAAATGCAATAATTAGTTGAAATAAACCTCCGTTGATTATTTTTATTTATTTAAGAATACACGTAAAAGGTCGCTTAGAAAAATATTTCAAAATTTTCATTCGTGAGATTCTTAATATATATATATATATATATATATATATATATATATATATATATATATATATATATATATATATATTACTACGCTGAAAATATACAAAAGTAAATGGAAACTTGATTCCCAGAAATTCTCGGATAAGAAACGTTTGATTTTTATCCCATATACCTTAAATAATTACGTAAGAAAATCGCGTCTCTCATGGGATGGAATTAAGATTTTTTAAGTGATTGCTTGAGTACGAAATGCGTGAGAACTTTTCGCGACAATTTTTCATCGAGATATATAATTTGATGAAAAAAAGAATATTTACGATTCGAAAATGACAAAGTATTTTCGTGCACTATGTCATTATAATCATGAAAAACAATCGAATATTTAACACTTGAACAAACTATCCATTTCATTTATTCGTCCGAAGTAATTTTAAAACAATGATACGCGGAATTATATTCGTATATTACTTTAAGAATAATTCGTACGTGAAATTTTTATCGAAAAATTCTTCAAAACCACTCGTACGCGCTATATATAATTGAAAGGTTAATTGGTTAACACTTGCAAAACTGATAAGCCAATAATTGAACTTTCAAAAGCCGCAATATTTCATTAACCATAACTTAAATTATCACAAGAAAACGCGCCCGAGGCGTATTTCGCATTGAATATTTGACTAGAAAACGGCCACGCGCGCGCGCACAAAAAATAAAAGAGTAAAAGAGAAAAAATTTCAATACCGATCGAATAAATAAGCTCATTGTAAGTCAAAGTGCATTTCGTTTCTAACACCTGAGAGAGCCGTTTAAAATTTATACCGTAGCCGCTAGTTTAGAATTACACACGTATACGCATTAAATCGTTATTTCACTCGTTAATCTGTCTAATTTGATGTATCTCGCCGTATTAAAAGACAGAAAAAAGAAAAAGAAAAAAACCTCGAACCGTTCTCTCATTCCAAGTTCGTATGCATTGTATAACGCATCTCTTTTTCACTCATTCGTAAACCTGCGTAAGTATGCACACGTACGCGGTAACTGCAACGGTATAAAACATTCCCCGCTAGAAGCAGCCTGAGAATATTGTTCAACTCGGGCGATCGGTTGATTATCAATCGAGCAAAGTTTCATGCCCACACGTGTACGAGTATATAGAATTGAAACCTCGCGCGAGAGGCTATTATTAAAATCGAAAGCAAATAAAATCAAGATCATCGATATAACCGAGCCTCGAACCTTAACGCCCTCTTTTTACCCTCTATTGAATCCCGATCGCGATCGACTCGCGTATTAAAGGCGCGTGCGAGAGCGAAAAGAAAAAACGTCTTCGCGTGCGTCTTCGTCGACCTGTCCAACTCTTATCTTTACAGCATATAAGTAAGTATATATGTATATGTACACGTGAATGCTTGGTTTTTTCTCCTTCTCGTATGCAAATGCGAACGAGCTGAATGATAATAATTGTTTCGTCGGATTCGCGAACGAAAGAGAGAGACAGAGAGAGAGAAATCTCGCGCTCTCGTGTGTTTATTTAAATCAAAGTCGGTATGTTTATCGATAAATTACACGGGCTGTATCTTTAACATGTGTTTATGGGCTTTTTATTATTCTTCGTATAGATAGAGGGAAGATTTTAATAATCGACAATTATTTGAAAAAATAGAAAAATAAAGAAAACAATTACCGGATACGCGCGAAGTGGAATGTACGAAAACGATGATTGCAGCGCGTAATGATGCGTGCGAAAACTTTTAAAATAATTATGACTTACTTACGGGAATAAATCGAGAAGGTAGACGTACACATCTACGCGTATATGATCGTATAACGAAATTCATCGGACCTCCACAATTTCCAATTAACATTTTTATCGCGATATTGTAGTTTATTCAGCTCGACGATAATTGCACCCTCGCTATACTAGATATTATATAAAACATCGATTATAAACGCTTCGAGAAATTATTGTTATCGTTTTAACATATTACGACATTGATTCTCTTAAATGCGGATAAACGAAACGAAATCAAATTATACATTAATTTACTTGGTAAGGGTAAGGCTTAAGCTTAAGTATATTATATCCCGAATTTATTAATTTTCAAAGTTTACTTAAAGAACGTTCACACGCGTATTTTTATCACGTTTTTTTTTCCATTATTTTTTTCTTCATCCGCAATATTAAAAATTTGTTATGACTCATTTAAAAATAAGTATTACAAATTATGAAGAGATAAAGGTTCCAATGGTCGAACACGTATGAGTCATTCGCGTAAAGTTACAGTTCACGTACGGTTTTCAGAAAAATTCGTCCTACATTTTCAAACTAATTCTCTTGATATACGTAGCAGGTGTAATTTTTTTTTATTCATTCGTATTCAAAATGTTTTGCACGATGTTTAGTTTAATATTTCAATTATAAAGTAAAAGTATGCACAATTTCGTAATTATATCAAGTTTAAGAATAAAAAGTCAAAAATATTTTTTTAAATCCTTTAAACACGCAGTCTTTTACTATTTTCAAATTACGTTAAAATTATATATTTTTCTTTTAGGAATAAGTAAACGAATAAAATCAAGCAAATTATGTCAACCTTTATGCCTTTCCAATTACGTTAATTATACTTTTCAAACAACGACTTTTAACGCCTTTAAAAACGCGTGAAGGCAAACATCCTGGACTCCGATTAAGAAAGCCGACGGCATTCGTATATTCACACAAAAATACCATAGAATGACTCGTTCACGGAAATGTCTACCGACCGACACCATCGTCCGACAATGGAGAATAAACTCGCATAGCGTGCGTCCAAACGTCGAGAGTTGGAGAATCAAAGCGCGACCGAAATTGCGCATTGTTAAGTTATTTATACAATGGTGCGACTGCGAAAAAAAATAAAAAAAAAAAAAAAACACGAGGCGGTAGACGTTAAGGAAAGGAAGAAAAAAGAAGCCGCATTGAGATGAATAAAGACGGATAGAAAAAACATCGAAGAAGGCATATAAAATACAGTGCGAATTTTTAGGGAAGGGGGAAAAAACTTTCTAATTTCTGACCGCCACCTAAGTCGTCACCGGAGAAAGGAAACGTCGTTTATGCGAACATCTTCATTATGGAGTGCGATCGTTTAATGAGGTACTCGCGAGCGCGAATTAATGCCAACCGATAGACGTATATACCATACATATATAGATTGAAGGATTCGCTACGTAAGATATATGCTACTTCATTATTATATTATTCGTTGTAGGCGTAAAATTTCGGGAAGAATCGAAAAACATTGGTTAATTTTTCAAGTTAGTTGTTTTGATTTATAAGTCTATAAGAAATTTATGATCGTAGGTAGACTTATCGTGGGAAAAATATGATATAATTATGTAAGAACTCGTAAAACGAAATGGAAACATATCGGATTTTATACGTAACGCGTTTTTTTCAATTTCCGTGGATAATTTAAAGATCTCAAACATTTAAATTTTAAAGTACATATACAAATACAATAGACTAATGCATCGACATTATTCTCGAGAATTATAAACTTTTTAAAACGCCATTATGTTGCTTAATAGATCAATAAATAAAACTCACCACTTGATAAAAATAGTGACAAGATTTATCGTTAAGAAACTATAATAATAAAAAAGAAGAATATAAAAAGTTAAGCATATAAACAGGGTTGCGCGCTATATGTAACGTCAATTATAAATCAAAACCCATATTAGCCTTTGTACAACAGCTAATAAAAAATAAAAAAAATAAAAAAAAAAAAAAACACGTTCTCTCGATATAAAAATCAACGTTATAGTCATTGACTATACAATATAACCACACAACGATCTGGTCATTCAGCCGGTAAAAACGTTTTCGAGTATAATAGGAGGAGAGTATGCCGAGCTTGCGATTCAAGTAATTCAAGCAACTCTCTCAGGATGTTCTCATGGTTTTCGCTTGAGGAGAAACTCGCGCACGAAACGACATGGTCTATTATAGATACACATTGTTTGGTTATTTCGCTAACTAACCTGAAATCGGCAAAGGCTTATATATACTTATAATTATTTACGAGTTAACCCAGTAAGGCAATGTTTTTATTATATGTATATACTTTTTTTTCGGGTAGATAATGAACTAATTATATTTAATAAATAGACGAAAAATTATCATTAACGTTATTTTAAGGGAATATTTTTCGACATCAACGTTGTTTAATAATAAAACATTTGAACTAACTATCGTTGTTTACGAGCTTCAATAACAAATTACTACTTTGGAGTATAGAGTATTGAAATTTACGATTAAAAAAAATTAAAATTAATTTAAATCGCTCGTATTCAATATCTAAATTTTATCCGAAGCGAATCATTTTATTCTTCCCTACATTTTAAATGGTTATTAATACTTGTTTGCGCACAAGCAGTCCGGTGGTAAAGCAATTTACAAGAGTGTCGCTGTCTTTTGTTTTACTTTATTTTTTCTTCGCTAAATAAACGAAAACCACGTAGTAAGCGCATTCCTCTCTCCCCTAACCTCGAAACAAATTTTCATAAATATAAGATTGTTTATTTTTCGTAAATTCATACGCGCATAAGTCGCAGGCACTACTGACCGCGAGCCGAGAGCAAGCGATTTTTTCTTTTTTTTTTTTTTTTATTTTTCAAAATTTTTCTCCCTCGGTAACTCGTCCCTCTCTCGTGTTCTTTCCAAGGAAAACGTATCGGTCGTGTATAATAAAACGGAAATAAAGGCAATAAAGCGGATAAAAGCGTGGCTAGCGCTCGCGCTAGGGCATTAAGAAAAACATCGAGTAATATAAGCTTAATAGTTAAGCGCGCTGCCGGTAAATATACACCGGTTGTAAATCAGATGCGCGCGAGCGCAATTCGATCTTGAACTTGGTACGGTGTATCGGGCAACGCAGCTGTGTACGTGTGCGTGTAATAAAAATCAAAAAAGAGAGACGATCGAGACGCGATGATATTTAAAAGCCGGCTCTCGTCCGACCGATACATATATATCCTCTCCCGCGTGTGCGTATACTTATACTAATAAATACAATAATATAACGAAAAAGATGAATGTAAACGTTAAGCTTTTTGTCTTCCTCCATCGTGTACACACGCGCATGTCTGCATATATAAATAACGAGGGAGACAGGCTATCATTTGATGGATGGTATCTGTGGCTCTTCTTGAATGCACACCGGAGGCTGCTGCCGCCGTTGCACTTTCGCTTCGTCGAGACTTCCTTTTTCTTGCGCGCGCGCGCGCGCGCGGATCGAGCGAAATGAGAGTGGAAGAGAGTTTCGCTCTCTTATTACCGGCTCGGTGACCCGCTGCTCGCTGAGAAAGAAAAAGAGGATCGACTGCTTCTTTTTCTCCCATATTGAAAAGAAACACGAAGCGGAGACTTTCCAACCTCTTAGAGAGATTGCTCCCTTCGTTCTCTCTCTCTCTCTCTCTCTCTCTCTCTCACCATTTCTTTTTCTCTTCGAGAAGATGGAAAAAAGATTGGAAGAGAGGTACACGATATAAGCCTGGTAACCTTAATCGCCGCAGCCAATTAATCTCTCGCGGGCAACGTTGCTGATGCGCTGCACCGGCAGCGCACTCGTGCTTTTCACTTTTTACGTTTGGTCTTTCGATATATCGGATCCTTTAAAATTTCAACGTTCGTGTCCGAGGGATGCTTACTTATATAGTATATACCGCGTATAAAAAGAATAATTGTGCGCGGGGAAAAATGATCGATCGACAAGCTGCGTATATATACGCGTATGGGTTGTGCAATCGATTAGCGCGAGATATATTCGCGTTTAAACGCGTACACGCGGACCCTGATCTTTTCTTTTATTTTTTTCTTCATTTTTCTTTTTTCAAGCCGCGGCTTTATCGCGATTTTTGTAAGAATGCACAGAAAACCTGTAATGGCTCTCTCTCTCTCTCTCTATCTATCTATCTATCTATCTATCTCTCTCTTTCTCTCTCCTTGATCTTTGGATAGGATAACGTTCGCTTGTATGGTTTTAACGTCCGATAACGACGCGGGCTTTTCGAACTAAACGAAATTAATCTTTATCGCGATCGTCGACTCTATTTCTCACCTGTATACAAGAAATTTGCGATGATTATTTTCTATCTTTTTGCGCTCGAATATTGGTTTACGGTATATAGGCAAACAGAGAGAAATTATTATTCATTACGCAATAAGATGCATTTTTTATGTAACGCGGTAAATTTATATTTTAATACGACACAGATACGAATGTTTTCTCTTTTTAAAAATAATTGGCTACCTTCATCGTTACTCAATCTTACGATGCGGTTAAAGTGGACTAGACTTTTGACCGCATCGCTGTTTAACCCCAATCAATATTTACACATTATAGTGCTAACTTGCTGTATAAAATTTTGTTTGCTTTGTACCTCAATACTTTTATCGTACGTCTATAAGATTCTCATTTTCTTGCATCACGTCTTGAATAAAATAAATTTGAAAATTGAATTTGTACAATTAATCACATAAATCGAGTTAATAACATAATAAAACATTAAGTTTTCAATTTATTATACAGATGTAGTAATTTAATGTTTTAAGCGCAGTTATTTTTCTATTAAAAAAGCTTTAATTAACTACGACAATTAACAAATGCACGCAAAAAATTATGCATTTACATATTAATGTATAAAAATTCTTTATTAAAAAAATGGTTATTTCAAGCGTTTATTAAATCAAGGATATATATTGTCGTTGAAAAGAACATTGCGCTCAAAATGAAATCCTTGAAAATAATAATCATCGATAATTTCAATACAATATCAATGGGTTTCGATTGATATTTTTTGTTTTTTTTTTTTAAAGGCAAAGTTTACATTACGGGCATTCCGAAAGCAAATCATGGAACTTGTTTAATTTCAATTCGCGATGGATTCATAAGCGAGCCCCACCACGTGCATTGAGAATCAAATGCGCGAGACGTGCCGGTGAATTCATTAAACGAGACAATAGAGAAATTGTACATCATAATAATTTTCGTGGCTGCACTTTTAAACGTGTACGGCAACTGTGCATTGAATTGCTTGCATAACGAATGAATGGATAAAATAGGAGTAATAAAACAATATTTGCTTTTCCGCGAGAAGACAATAATTTCATTTTTTTTCTTCTTCTTCTTCTTTTTTTTTTTTTTTTCTTAAAGCGTGAGAATAATTATATACGGGAATGAAATTTTTTAATATGATCTATTGCTCGATGTACGCCATAAAAAAATAGCTTTTTAGCATTGCAAAATTGCTTTTGTTATATTCATGATTTACATGCATATAAGTAAACTTCAAATAAATATGATTTATATTTATTTACATACGCAACGGTTCAACATTTTGTAAAACCTGTTGTGTTTACATTAGAGGTTTTATGAAAGTAAAGAAGAATGTGTATTATGACACTTGATTATCGCATATATGAAAATGTCGTACTTCATTTTACCTTTGCATAGCTTTAAATTTAACTTCATATCTTTTGATAAATAATGAAAAGTTCTCGAGTAAATTTTTTGCAAGTATATACATATATAACACGGACAAATGACTGCTTAATTTATATATTATAATGTATATTCAATGTTTCAATGAATATAAATATAAAGTGAATGTCCGAAAATTTTGTAATTTTGACATATTTTTACTGGGAAAATTGTTTTTAATTACAATTTCATGGAAATATTTACTGGTAGATGAATAAATTTTTATCGAAAATTTTTAAACTTTTAATTTTGAACCAAATAAAAGTTTTTTGTTTCTAAAATTTTATAATATAATGTAAATAATAATCTAATATGAAAATTCACCACACAAAACACCAATGAATAAATATGTATCCACAGCAACAATGTATAAGTCAAAAGCACTCGGTTGATGTCAAATCCATAAACCACATAAAAAAAGTTTATGTATTTCGGACGCGATAAAAAGAAAAAAATATATAAAATAACCGAACTCGCTTGGGCGTTTAAAAAGTCTCACTCTCTTTGCTCTCCACCGCACGGATATATAAAACCTCTCGGGCACCTCAACAATCTCGCGCCGATATAATGAAACTTTGAAGGTTCGCTCATAAAACCTTAGCCGCAGCATGTGCACGCCTGTATATAGTATATATGCACTCGCGCAAAAAGAAAGACGCTATTCGGCCTCCCTTATGTTTTATAACCAAGGCGAACTCGGAAGGGCTCTTGTAAAGCCGTGCGTAATGTATCTTTAATTGCGTGCGCGAGAAAACCGTAATGAGAATTACCGTCTAGCAACGTTTTAATATACACGAATAGATGTATACGTGTGTGTGCGCGCGCGCGCGCGCGTGTGTGTGTGTGTGTGTACACCGACGACAAAGACGACGTCGACGGTGAACGAAAGTGTCTCATTAAACGCCGACGAGTTTCCGTTTTATACCGAGAAGAGGAGGAGGGTAAGAAAAGGTATATAAGGAAATAAAAATGATTTTTAATAAAGTCTCGGATAAACGCGCGGAGAATGAGACGCCTTGCGAATGAATCGAAACGAGGATGGTATACAGTTGACGTGAAATTGTTATTTGATGAATTTAAAGTTCTACAACGAGGATGGTTATTGGGTGTTTTCTACCCTTGGATGTTAATGAAGACGTGTTTTTTTTTTTTTTTTTTTTTTTTTATTCTCGCGCGGTTGTGAGTCACGCGGAGATTTGAGTTATTACTCCAGCGATATAAGGATGCTGGATTTTTAATGATAATGAAAACGAGTATACTCGCAAGGATTAAGGCTATTTTTAACGTTTATTTGTTTTACTTGGTTTAAAAGGTTAATTATAATAAACGTTCATTTTCTTTATTTACCTTACCAAAGTATAAATTTAAATATTTATTGCGAAGATAAAAAAATTGCAAATAAAGAAGCGAGAATTAACATTTTCATTAACGTTAAAAAATTACGAAGGCGCTTTTTGTTTCCTTCTCGTCATCAGGTTCTCGTTGGAGAGTATAAAAAGTTAAAATAAAGTAAAAGAAAAACAAATATCTTTGCATAAATCATATAAAATAAAAATTTTTTTTTCTGCAATTTAGAATTACCTTGTGCCATCTATAAGGATGTCTTTATTTTTCTTTTCATCATAGTCGCTGACTATCCTTAATTAAATCGAAAGAATAAAGTATATACTTAAAAAAAAAAAAAAAATTTTCTCCAAAGTAAAAGAAGCAAAACGTCACGCAAGAAAAGCTTCTCGTTCAATAAGCTGCTCCTCGTAAAAAAAAAACGACACTTTTATTTCAAGAAATAAAAAGGATATCCTCGAGGATAAAAACGCTAAACGCGCGTCGCAATCGCATAAATACACACGCGCGCCCGCTTATTTTCAATATACTATTTACTCTACGTAACACGGCTTATAGTATATACCATAACACCGAGTGTATTTATAAAGTTTAAACGCGGAGCCGAGCAAAGGAGCATACGAAACAAAAAAAGAGGTAAAGCAGAGACGCCTCCGTGCTCGAGCCTTGAAATCGCGATGCACTATGCGACCTTCTTTCTGCGTAACTCGCTATGAAGTAATACATGTATCGCCATAAAGGTGCGCGCACTCGTCGACCCTGGCGATTGTTTAAACAGATTGAAAGAGAGAGAGAGAGAGAGAGAGCTCTTCTCTCTTTCTCCGTTTGGCCATCTCTCGTTCTGTTTACTTTGTGCTATATAGCATTCATTAACGAAAATATGGTATCCGCGCTGTGTAGTAAAACCCGCGAGTTCTTTTAAAATGATTTTCTTCTATTTTGGAAAATAATCTTTCAAAAAAAAAAAAAAATTTACTTTTTTTGTTTGTTTTCAATGATGAATTTCGAGCTAGAGTTCAAAATGTGCTTTTAGTGCGTAAATATAATTTTAAACGCGAACGATAAAATGTAAATTTTGTTTTGTTTTTCGTTGGCTGCTATTTTAGATCGTTACCGTAAGGCTTTATGAAGGAAATATTAGGTAATTGGCAATCTTGTATATGTAGGTATGACTAACTCACGTGCTGCAAACGCGCACCGGGGTATGATAATAAATTTCCTTCGAATGTTTACGTAACAGTAGTAGTTTTTAATAGATATGAGTAATGTACGTATAAGATCTAATTACTCTCATGTGTGCTGGACTTTATAGATTCTTTTATAAATTTCCGTAAGAAGCTATTGGGAGTTATTTTTGTATATGAATTGTAAATTCCGTAAGTATACTCGATATGATTAATTTATACATATTTAGAAAAATACTTCTTAGGAATGCCAAGTTATTATTTTTTCCTTTGTTTAACAACAAACATTTAAACCTTGCTCTATTTTTTTAGCATAACAAGTGGAATATAATCATTCGTCGTTTATGTAATGAAATATATTTATCTCTACATAGCATCTAAGCTTAATTTTTTGTGCACGTGTTTGTGCGAACACTTTTTTGTTGTTATTTTATTTTTTTACAAAGCATCGTTAATTAAAAGAGACACAACGACACGGAAATTCCAAACATAATCAATCCGCGATATTCTTTATTCATGACACGTTGCAGCTGACGTTTATAGTTACGACAAACTGTATTTTTTTAATTCAATTAAAAATGCAGCTTAATACTAGGCGTTTGGAAGACAACGGATTGATATATTTCTTTTTCGGTAACTTTAGGTTAAAAACGCGCCGTCTTTCTCTCAAATAAAACTTTCGAAACGTCGGCGTTAAGTCATTACCGACAAATCAATGGAAAGCGCAATTGCTTGCACGCATATATATATATATATATATATATATATATATATATATATATATATCGTGCGCGTACTATACCCACGATTTACACTTTACAATCCTACTGCGAGAGCCTATTTCGTTTTATACAACTCGGTGCTTTTAACGGACGTGTGTATATATGTATAAATAGAGGATAATTTCCGGCTTTCTTTATTATACACGAAATTTCCATCCGTCCGCAATTCGTTTTATTGCGAGCTCGTTACTCTCTCTCTCTCCTCTCTCTCTCTCTCTCTCTCTCTCTCTCTCTCTCTCTCTCTCTCTCTCTCTCTCTTTTTCTCTGGACGGACATACAAACGAGAAGAGCGAATAGTCAACTGACAAAGCCTTGTGGTGTCGTCGCTCGTCAGGTGAAAGCAAAGGACGTTTGTTGGTTTTTATTTTTTTCTTACGTTACAGCTTTCTTTGTTGTACCTTGTCGTCGAAATAATGTATGAAAAGTTCTCGTGAATCTATATGACGTATTGCAGCGGCAAGATATGTACTTTACAATGTTAAACGATGAATCGCAGATTCGTCTTTTTTTTTCTACCTTTTCAAAAAAATAAAAAAAATAAAAAAAAAAACGAAGGTAATATCGTCGTACTTTTGTCAGGGTCGAGAACATTTCGCTTGTGAATACCGACTGCTGCTGCTGTTGGATGTTTTTGAAAGAAAGGACGACGATGCTCATGGCTAAAGATGCAATCATTCAACCGTGTAATTTTATATATTAACGAACTCATATAAAGATTAAAAGTAAAGGTAAACTGTAGAAACCATAAAATTTTTTTTAATGAAAGAAACCGAGAGCCCACAAATATTTAAAATGCACGAAAGCATATTATATTTATGCTTTCTTTTTTGTATGAATTTCAAAAAACTGACACGATACAAGGGATATAATTAAATTATAAACATTTATTTTCAATACCTAAAATAACCACCTTTATACGAAGAAAAAATAAACGCCCCAATAATATAGGTTTAAAGCTTCTTTTGAGCAGCAACGAAAAACTATTTATTATACTATTTGAAAGTGTATTATAAAGTATTGCTACAGCGATATAAAACAAGAGCTTAAACGTATCTAAATAAATAGACGGAAAATATATTCTACTTCGGCAATTCTAGGTTAATACATCGGTATTAACGCTCGGGGTTTTGAAAATAATGAAAAGGAAAAAGTTACCGAGTGAGATAGGTGCCCGTTCGATACCATACTCGCATTGAATAGGTGCAAATCATAGGTAAGAGTAGTTATACATACGTGCGAAGAAAATTTTAAATTAAACATTAAACCCACTGAGAAATAGCTCGAACGGCACTTTAAAATATATAGATAATTTTATAAAATACTTATGAATAACCGAATGACAACGAAATATTGATTTTAAAGATGTTGGTTACGTATAAAAGTACCTTGTGGTTTACTTTTAAATGTGTGCGATTGCGAAGGCGTTACGTTTCGTGGCAAGTGTTCGTGCACATTTGCAGTAGATAACTTACGGGCATGCTCAGACGTATATTTACACCGTGGAAGAACTGATTTGTGGTTGTAGATAAATTTCCATGCAAAGTGACTAATTTTAAAATGACTCTAATATTATGATTTGCGATGGGATTTTGTAAACGCGTTAAATTTAATGAAAATTTATCGATGTCGAGCCTTAATTTACTTCAAATTATAGAAAATAATCCATATTTTCACTATTTTTATGCATTTTAGAAGCATAAAATAACAATCATAATAAGTAACTGTATCGTGTTCAATAAAAATCTACGTTTAAAGGAGAATATCAAAGGAAAAAGCGTATATTTATAAGTACAAATTATACATATGCTGTTGTAAAATTAATACTAAATTAAAACCTTCTACAACGATTACGAAATAATAAAATAAAGGAAACGAAAATAACGAAATAATTACAGCAAGTATCTCCAAAAATAAAAATCGCCCATTAAAGAATGAGAAAAAAAGAGGGATTTATAAAAAGGAGACCTCGAGTCAATAAAACTTCGAACTGGTGACGAAGAACACACCGTAAAGCACTCATCCGCTCGTCATTGTGTCGTACATAAAACAACGAGGTACGCACACCGGAAATTCGGGTCATTGGGAATGAAAGATTGGTACCGCACGGCAGTATTTCTGTACGGATCGCGGAAGCGACGAGCGGGCTCTTTCACACACACACACACACACACACACGCGCAAACATATATACACAACGTGCTTGTAACAAATAGCTCCAGTTCGCGGTGTGAAGCATCGGAAATCCACGCGAATACAATCCATACCGGCGGAGAAAGGTAATTCTCTCTTCGGTAAAGAGAAAAAAGATGAGACTTAGGCTCGAGAGTTGTATACCCGCGAGCGAAGAAAAAAGTTGGCATTATACGTATACGACGATGCATATAGGCATACGTATAAGTAAAATGATTTTCCGCCGGGCGCATTAGGAGTACAAGCGCGCATACACACACACACACACACACGATGCAAACGCGTTATACTCTATGCACGCGATGTGCATTAGACGAAGTCCCGAGCAAAGACTTTCACGCAAAGGCCGCCGCCACCGCCGCGCTGACATACACGTACACACTTACACACCATCGCGCTAAATACAGAGGAGAGAAACGAAAGAACCGCACAACCCATAGAGTTCAGACGTTCACCGAGAGGCAAGCGCAATTTCGCGCTTCAGACTCGCCGCGCGCCCTTCTCTTTTTCGCTCCGTGTAATTCTGTGTACGTACGTATGCATGTAATATATAAGCGGTATTCTTTCTTTCGCGCAGCGCGGGCTCTTTGTGTGCCGATTTTCCTAGCGGCGATTTTTAGTCGATGGGAGGAGAATATCTCGACGCTCGTCCGCGTTCTCCCATTTTGTAAGAGAATGCGGGAAATTTTAGGTGGAATTTTCAATGGGCAATTGGATGTTATGTGCCGCCCAAAGATGATGGTCGAAACGTCAGAGGATTACGCGAAGCGCGCACGCGCTATGAGTATACGTATATATATATATATATATATGTGTGTCGCAACCGCGATTAAAAGTTTGCTCATTCTTTTCTCGGCTCTCTCTTTCTTTCTCTCTCTCTCTCTCTCGGAAGTTTACTTTGCCGAGCTACTGATTCTCGGTGTTACTTTTTACGTTTGCTTAACGTTTAAAACTTTAAAAGATTTTTTTTTACGTGTTACTCTTAAACTTTTATTTTCCTTCAAGAATTGAAAATTTTAGTTTTTGAAGATTTCATTTTTTTTTTTTTTTTTTTGTAATGGCAATATGAAAAGCGAGTTAAATTTTTTAAAATCTTTTATCAGTGAGTCAGATAGAAACTACGAATACAAATATAAATTTCAAAGTATTATTAAATTGTGTCTAAAAGTAATAGTATAATAGTTTAAAAAAAAATTTTTATACGTTTGTATCGTAATTTCTAGTTTTAAATTAGTCACACCTAAACTCGTATTCATTTTATTACTTTCAGATACAATTATAGGCTGAAAAGTTTTGATATTTAAATTAACTTCCATGTATTTTGTATTTTACATAATGCTTTTTCATAGAAGAAAAATTTTAATTCCAATAAAAATTAAAAAATATTGATTTTAATTTTTACTCATTAACATAACTATTATGCTGTTTGCTTAACAATATATATATTTTTTTTTTTCTTAAATAATTAAAACTAATTAGATATAAAATTCCCCAAATTAAAATAGAAAACCATGTGATTTGAACCTTGTTCCAAGAAAAAAATTTTAGGTAAATGATAAATATACATATAAAAATAACAATAACATATAAAATAGTTAATTTATATCAAATTTTTTATACAACTACAACTACATGTATTTCTATTTTAATTTTCATGATCCTTTAAACCTTGATGCTTTTTTTAGTATGCATCAGCTTCTCTTAATCGTCGTTTAATTTTTCACGCAAAACAAAAAGTGTACTTGAATTTATTTTATTTTTAGAAAACTAATATCATTATACTCATAATTATTTAATGAAATTCTTTAAATCATTCATTTGAAGTTTTATATCAAGGATATGCTATGTGAAGATTTAATTGTACTAATTTAAATACGGAATGAATAACAACAAGGATTCGTTTACATTCACAAGTACGTATTTTATTAAGCATTCTTTTGACGTCACTGTAATGTACGTGAAAAAACTAGACAATGTATTCTCCCCTCTTTAAAAATAACTCTTACTCTTAAAGCTATAAGGTAAAATCAAACTAATAGAAGAATAATGTGTTAGTTTAGGTAAGGAGTGGCTAAAACTCTAGAAATTTAATTTTACATACGCTTAAAAAATTTATTTTTAACCATTTGTCGCGATAAATTTGTTAAAAAATGTAGAATTTAATTTTTTTAAAAGACTTAAATTACCGTGAAATAATAAGCTTTTTTTGAACGTTAACTTTTTTCATACTTGAACTTCCGCAAATTTAAAAATGTTCCTAATCTCAACGGTTACATCAAAAAGAAAAACTTTGAGATTCAATGTCTGTATTATTAATCTGTGGGAATTTAGGCGTGACACGAATATAAAATTTGCGCAGCGGAAAGTGATTTTTGCAATCAACTCGCGCACAACCTCGTCTTTCTTATTTACTCTTCATAACCACTCCCAGAAGATAGAAAAAACTTAACAGCGCGCGAACAGTTTCACCAAGCCGCGACGCCGCAGACTTGCGAAAAAATCTTATTCATAAAAACTATTCGCAATAAAAAAGAATAACCACTAACCTGAAGTGGCGGTATCGTCGCTGTTCCTCCTTGACCCGAGCAGAATAACCGGGAAGACGTCATCGTCCGTCTTGGTCTGGATCGTTGCCGTTGCTGGTTCTTCGGCGCACACGAGAACAGCCACGGCAAGGATGAGCAGCAATCGGCTCGTCTTTAACATGTCGAACGACGGCAACGATCGGTGCTGCATCCGTTGCTGCGCCTACGTTTGTCTCTTGTTGACATTACATTGTCTTTCCGTCCTCGATAACTAACTTTTCTGTTCACCGGACTTGAAAGCCGCGAACGCGGCAAGGCGCCAAAAAGCGAAAGAAGACAACTTGAGTATTTTATTTGCACTGTACTCTCGTCATTTCCTTTGAACAAATTGAGCGAAACTACGAACGCAGAATAGAAAAAAAAAAAACGCCGCACACAATAACAAACGCGATGACGAATGTTTTTTTAACAGGAAAATGACGGTTACGAATTAAAGAAATCAAACGAACGATTTGAGTTGTTTAACGCGCCGGTAGTCATGCGTGTTTTATCGTTCTGCGTGTGCGTCTATTTACACTAAGGTGCATTTGACGTAAGTTTAAGTACCTGACTCGTCCACAAGTCCATGCCGCACTACTGTACTGGCATTGCAGTCGTCAGGTGTTTGTGTTTTAGCAGCCGGCCTACCGTGCGTACCGCGCGCGCGGGAGCAGCGTCCTCTTCAGCACCTTCGCTACACTCATTGGTATTGCGACGGTATTATGACGGTTATTCTCACATTTTCTTTCTTTTTCTTTTACTTTCGAACTTCAAGAAAATGTTGAGATGTTTCTTCGTCTTCTTCTAGAGAGTGAAATAAAAGGAGAGAGGTGAGGTTTTACTCACCAATATAATCATACTGTTGTTTGTGTATGTCTGTTGGAAAACATAACCTCTTCGCGTGCAAATGGTTTGGGGAGTTTCTAACGTTTTCTGCTACGTTTTGGCGGCAAAAGAGACATTGTGCGAGTTCATATACAAGAGTCGAAGATAGAGCCAGAAGAAAAAATTTCTAAATTCTCAATGATTGAACATCATGTTTGTGAAGGATCAACAAAATGATTTTTATAATGTAATACGCGGAAAAGTAAGTACTTTTATTGTTTAAAATTGTACAGAAATGACTAGTAATCACTAACCTGTTGCTATTAAAGTTTGTCAAATCATTTCTTATAAAATATTTTGTACAAGTTTTGATATTTATTTGTTAGAATTTTGTTTAGAAAATTAATATAAATTATTTCCATAGCAATGCCTAATACTTGTAAATTTTGATATTGATGCTATTTGTGCCTCAAAAATATTACAAGCATTGTTTAAAAATGATAATATCATATATACACTTGTTCCTATACAAGGAGTTCAAGATATGGTTCGTGCATATCAAGAAAATTCTGAAGAGGTAAATTAATTTTAATAATGAAGATAAAATATTTTATTTCCTGTCAACAATATTTGATTGTTATTTTAATAATTTAATTTATTTTTAGATAGAATATGTTATAATGATAAACTGCGGTGGCATAATAGATATTGTAGAATTACTTCAACCTCATGAAAAAGTTACTTTTTTTATTCTTGATAGTCATAGGCCATATGATTTGTGTAATGTGTATAATGAAAAACAAGTACAAATACTTGGAAGTCCAGATCCTGATGAAGAAATACCAGATTACAACGATGTCTTCAATGATGAATCTGTAAGATTTATATTTAAATTTTCAATTTGCCATCAAATTTTGTTTAATGTGTAAGTTATTTTATTTAACAGTCTGACGAAGATGAAGAAGAAATTTCAGATGAAGAAAATGAATCAAATCAAGCAAAACGAAGAAGATTAAATGAAGCTAAAATTTTAAAGAAAAGACAAATGAGAGAATGGGAAGAAAAAAGAGATAATATTATGTTTAATTATACACAGTATAGTTATTATGGAAAATCTGTAAGTGTATTTTTAAATTTTCCAAAAAGTCTATGTTTATTTTTAATTTTTATCTGAATTCTTATTTCAAGAGTGCTATAGTTGCTTATGAAATGACATGGCAAATGTCAAGAGATAATTTAGATATGGTATGGTGGGCTATTATTGGTTCTACTGAACAAGCCATATTAAGTAAAGTTGAATCCAGTACTAGTGTTTTAGAATCCGGTAATTTACAAGGTCATGTTTCAAGATTGAGTCATATTAGAGGAGGTGATACAGATGGACAACAATTAAGTGCTATAAAAGTTACATATGATAAGGAGTATCCTTTTCATAAAATAATTTATTAATTTACTAATTTTTTTTATATATTTCTTTACATCAATATTAAATAGCCTTCAATTAGTTTTATATCGTCATTGGACAGTTGAAAACAGTTTGAGACATTCAATGCCAACTGCTGTTTCTTTGCGACTTTGGTCAATTAAAGGAGAAAAAAGATTAAGAGAACTTTTAGCTGAAATGGGACTTCCTCTTGCTCAATCTAGACAACGATTTTCAGCAATGGATCTTAATCTTAGACAAGAATTTAGAGATATGGTCGAAAAATTAGCTGACAAATACAAAGTAGGTAGTATAATTAGTGCTAGTTTCACAATGCAATACGGATATCGATTCAAATATTGTGCTTCTGATATTGTTTATGCAATGTTGGCTGTATTAGAATCAACAGTAAGTATTTTAATTTTATAAATTTAAAATCTTATATTTTTCTAAAAATTTAAATTAATACAAAAAATTCTTTATTACTGACAACAAAAAAATAGAATTGAAAAAGAAAAATTTTGTAGATTTCAATAATAAAGTTATTCTTGTTATAGTCACGTGATAGACCACCACAGCTATGTTTCCTAGAAGCATCGGATTGTCTTTTGCGAACTAAAAAAGAAATACTTGAAAAAGGTATAGAACGAGCGAAAAATATGCTTGTACATATCTATAAAACTGCACAAAGTATTTTAGAAATGAAACAAGTAGTGAATGCCGGTACATTTCTGTATATCATTCTGTCAGAAGGCATTTTGAATTGCCATTTATTCTCTCATCCTCATGCACTTCTCATGTTAGCACAGTTTATCTTAAAAGCATACGTTGAGTCTTCGAGAAATAAACGAGCAGCTACTTGGCCTCTGGTTGCTTCCGCAATGTATAACGAGGAAGAAGGAACGTGCCTTATTGTAGGTATTCCACCTACGTCAGAAGAGCAACCTAAGAGGTAATGATTTATTAAATTTTATTTTAACGCATTTAAATTCATAAAATTTAATTATGCAAATATTATAATACGTTTCATAGTTTTTGAAAGTTTTTTTCAAACCCTTCAACATAGTTTCATATCTGATGTTGACATTACTAAAATTAACAAATATGAAAATTTTTTCATTGTAATTTTAAAATATTTTTTAACAAATAATTGTAAATTTTTATAAATTTTTACATATTTTTATTAAAATATTTATAATTTAAATGTATTTTAATAATTTTTAGTTTATTTGGTCGAGCTTTTGATGCAGCAGCTAAAAACACAAATTCTATTTTGGAAGCAGACTATTTTGATACTACCAGTAAGATATTTATTATTTATTATTCCAGTATTTTATATATAATAAAAAATAATTTTTGAAATACATGAAAGTAATGAAATTTAACTTTTTATTTTAGTTGCAAGACTGAAAGTTGAAGATAGACCTAAATTTTTTGATGCTTTAGCAGCATTATTAGTAGATTAAAATTTTATAAAAGTATATTGTGTAAAAGAAGATTTTAAAATTAGAACGATACCGAGTGAAAAAATTTAACACGTCGTATATTACGTTTTATAATCTTAGTGATATAATTAAAGATAAGTTTCAGTTTCATAATAATTATTGAGAAGAATAAGTTAAAAATGAATAAATCTGTTATCCGTAAAAACTATTCGCGTAAAGTGTAATTTGACTTTTATTCCGAATTGTACATTCAAGTAAATTTTAGTCGTCATTTGTGAATTTTATTAATCAAAAAATTAATTTTTATATGACAAAATGATGTAAATTTTAAATTAATAATATATCTACCGTCCCGTGATATAATCATAGTAATTAAATTATAATGGTGTAAATATTCAACTATTATTATTTAAATAAGCAAATATTACTCTTTAAAATTATTTAAATGCATCATAGGAGTTATTAAAGTACATGAAATGTATTTGCATAAATGAAATTAATTATGTAAGGTATATAAATAATTTAAGGTGAAATAAAAAGCACGTACATGATAATCGACGAATTATGCTTTTATTTTAAACTACATTATAAAAAAATCCTACATATAAAACTACTTCATAAAAATTACTTAAAATTAAAATTCAATATAAATATTATTTATTATCGTTTAAAATTGGTACTTAATGCGAACGAAAAACCTTATATCAATGCTTTGCATCGTATATCAAGAAAATTTATTTGAAATGAGTTCGGTACTTAAAAACGCGCTTTTGAATTAAATTTAAAATGCTTTATTGATAATGGAATTTTAGGATATTTGATTTAATAACCATCGAATTTATTTCAATTAAGTTTCAGAAACTTTTTTTATTCCCATAGTTTATAGACGTGTAATAAATTTATAAATACGCCTTAAATAGTTTAACTCAGCTCTATGACTAATCTTGCTATATGACTGTATTTTGTTAACAAATATATAAATTTGTTTTCATTAGTGTGAATTTTCCAAAAATAGCTAAACTTTTATTAATATCCCTTATTTTAATCTTATTTTATAAATATTATGTCAGAAAATTCAAATTTTAAAAACGTATAACAAAAACAAACATTTTTAAGGTAAAAGACAATCACATGCTGAATATAAATTAAAAGAGCTATATTTTACAATTTTTAAATAATTTCCAATACTTTCGAAATTTATCGAGATCAATTTTAAACAATCTGCAAATAAATATGTATGTGGAGCAGATAAATTATTAAAGTAAAATAAGCATCACAATAGATAATTGGGTAAGATAAAGTGAAATTGGGTTGAATAAAAAATACGTTGATCGTTATCTAAAGGCAGACTTTGTAATTATTTATAAATCTTCACAACGTAGCTTAACTTATAGGCTTATTTTGAACTCGAAGTTGCTTATTTTGTTGCTGTTATTTTTATCAGTCATTTGAAGATTATAATTATTCTATTGATACTATGAGTGTAATGTTTTATTTAAACGTGCGTCATAAACGTCCGTATTAACACTCGCCCGAATCGAATACATAAAAAAAAAAAAAAAAAAAAAAAAAAAAAAAAAAAAAAAAAAAATAAGGAATCACTACGCACAACGCTAAAGGACCTCCTGACTATATTACACACATTTTTTTGCATGAGATTATGAGGATACGAAATATCTTTGCAAGTTTTTGCTTCCATTTTGTTATCTTTTTTCTTCGAACTATTCTAAAAATTTTAAATGCCAGTGCTAAACAAGTAGCTTGATTGTTTTCGTATCGCAATTCAAACAGAATTTGTTTTCACGGTATTTTTACATAGTATCCATAATAATTTTTATTGAATTTCTCACTTACTCTATTCACTTTGTAGATTAAACTATTTATAAGTAAATTATTAGAGATCAATTGACAAATGTTCATTTTTAGAATTTAAATTGTTTTAAGTATAATGTTATTAAATTTTCAATTTTTTACTAAACATTTTTAATACTAACACGTTTTCATTACTTATAATCGTATTCACATGTAAACAAGCTTAAATTTTCACATTTTAAATACTTAATTTCAAGACAACATTAACTATTTGTAAAAAAGAAAAATTTTGAACGTTAAAAAGCAAACATAAAATATGCAGAAATTCATATATTTTATATCGATCGATTTCTCTTAAGTACAAACTTAAGTCTAAACGCATTCATGGATACGATGTAAAAAAACTGTGCGTCGCACTCGTTATTATTATTATTATTATTATTATTATTATTATTGTTTTATTATTTTTTTTTTTTTTTTTCATACGTTTTTGCGTAGAAAAAACGGTGCATTTACGAAACGCCATGAAAAAAAAAACAGTTTTTTTTTTCGAATTTAAAATACGATCAACCAGTTTGGTATATGTATATATAAATTTGTGCGACATTAACGAGGCGTTTAAATCAACGTCTATTCGGGTTTAACGGTCTTATGAACAGCGGCAATTTTGTTAGTCGGCAGCTTATCGTTCCTGTAGCCCTCGACGAATTGTTGAACCGAATCAACGGTTATCTCGGCGCCGTCTTCCATCACCGCGTAAATCCCTCGAGGTATATCGATGGCAGTTAGCAGAGGAACCGCGTCGTCCAACCCAACGAACTCGCGGAGTATGTCCGAGGTTTCGCACTGAAATTTTTAAACGAATTTTAGTTATATTTTAGTTAACAAAATTTTTTATTTATTTTATAAATTTCTAGACTAAAAACTACATATTTTCACATACATCATAATAAATATCGCAGCATAAAATATAGATGAAGATAAAAAAATTCTTTTATGAAATATAACGCAATTTATTCTATTTTATTTTTTTCCTTGAAAAAAAAAAAAAGGAAAAAATAAAAGTTTCCTTCCCTCACAAAATACAATCTATATATATATCTACTGCTACTCAAATACATTTATCCTATAACAGCTACATTTTTCTCCGAGATTTAGTTCATATATCGCTTACTCGATTATATATATATATATATATATATATTTTTTTTTCGTGCAACGTTCGCGTCTGCCTCTTTCCGCCTCAGACAGCGCGCGCGCGCGGAATATGAATTCTTCTTCGAAGAGAGCAAGAGATACTCGGGCGGAATTCAATAGAGGAAAAATGCACTTGTGCGCGAGAATTCCCGCATTTATTTTACGTCTATTTCTCGTTTGTAACGTTTTTTCTCTTCGATCCAGCGATATTTTTTCTTATGTCACTTTTTTAACAAGTCTTTTTAATCGTGAATAGTTCTCGAGTTGGAATATTCCTCTTTAAAACTGTTTGCGAAAAATTACTTCTTCGCTATTTTCAAAGATTCTTTTGTAGAGTTTAAACAAATATTAGATAATATCTTGATCATTAAAAATGTACATTACTTTGCTTTTATTTTCGTCGGTATAATCTTTTTTCTTTCGATAGGTATATAATTTAATAAATATTTATTAGACGAATAAAATTTTAAAAGAGTACAAGAAATTTTCTCGACTCGCTTTATCAATAAACTAATTTCTTTGAGCTTAATTAAAAGGGGATATAAACGTCGAAAACAAACTTCAAAGAATAAAGAGCAAACCCTTGCGTGCGCACTCGCAGAAGCAGCAGTCGGTAGCACGATCTAACAGACGATGAATAATTTTACAAACGAATAAAATAAAAACTAAACGCAACACCGGCAAACAAAAATTCCCTTTTTTTCTCTTTCTTTCCTCCCTCCCGCCCTCTTTTTCTCTCTGTTTTCTCACAAAGGAAAGAAGAATATGCAAAATCACGTGCTCAAGAGCTTGTTTCTTATTCTCATTCGCTCGCTCCTTCTTTTCCTTTCCTTTTTTTTTTTTTTTTTTTAATCCCCGTTTCAATTCAAGTTTCCTCGACGGGGTGAAAAGACAGGTGGCTTTTACGCACACACACACACACACACACACACACACAAAGATACACGGTTCACCTGCAGTTCAACGGCGCAACTTACGTCTAAGGCTATGTAAAATTGTAGCGTGTCGTCTGGATCGTCGTAGTTGGGGTCGTAGTCCGGTCGGACGTCTCTCCTGTACATCTCAGCGGCCGGTAGGAGAACGCTCTCGCCGAATTGTATCTCGCAGTCTTCACCCTCTGGGCATACACATGGAACGAGAAAAAAAAAAGATATAACTATATGTATAAAAGGTAAGTTAAAGGGTAAAAAGAGAAAGAGAGAGAGAGAGAGAGAGAGAGTAACGATAAAAGAATGCCACATCGCTTATATACGCAGTGGACTAGCTTTTTGACTTACCGACAAAGAGAATAATGGCCGGGGCGTCGTGCAAAGAAGTCGCGTATTTCTCCGTGAGGATGTTCACCAGTCGACTCGTCCATGGGAAGTTCTGTTGAGGGCACAACGTCAAAGAAATATATCATTGTGAGCCTTCCGTTGAGAGAATAGAAAGAGAGTGAGAGAGAGAGAGAGAGAGAGAAGGAAACGTTTATGAGGAAGTATGTATACATCATCGCGAGATTGTGCACTTTTGTGGCCGTGTTCTTTCTATTTTTTGTATTTTTTCTTTTCTTTAATCGCTTTGAAAGGATTATATTAATTACCATTCATGATTTTGAAAAGAGTTTGCTATTTTAATGACGACTCGTGATGAAATTATGGTTTGTACTTTTAATAAAATTTTTATCGCTCGTTATAATCGGAATTGGTCATAAAATAAGATTACTTTTTAAATTGAAATTCATTTACAAAACCGTTATAAGTAGCTTTATTTTAACGGTAATATTTTGCGATAGTAAACAATTCTTTAAATAGATACAGATATATTAAAATTAATTTTTTTTTCTTTTCAAATAAATCATAAAAATATGAGATTAATGAAATATTTTTTTTTTTTTTTTTTTTTTTTTTTTCATCAACAAAGTTTTATCAAAACATTAAGCAGAAATTCAAACAAATTTTCTAAAAAGTTTCAGTGAAAACATATGCTGAAAAAAAAAAAAAAAAAAAAAAAAATTAAAAATGTTTGTGAGTTTGCAAACAAAACATACGGAGAAAAAGAAAATCAACGACATATCGTCCAACAAAGCAAACGAAGAAATAAAAGCAAATCACGTAAAAACCGGATTACCCCAGGAGCGCGTATACATATACACGTAACATTTATATATATATACATATATATGTATATATTACTGAAATCCTTTTCCGAGCGGCTCATTGTATTCAAAACAATCCCCGCGTATACCGAATATTCCGACCTTTCTCTCCTCCTCCTCTTGCCTTCCTCCTCCCTGCCCATACTAAAGGGGATTTGAGGAAAAAGAGGGGTAAAAAAAAAGCAAGCGAAGCGGAGGGAAGGCAGGAGCACAGCGACGTTAAGAAGAAAGCGAGGGGGGGAAGGAAAAAAAAAAAAGAAGAATAAAGAGCAATTCATACTAGACCCTCTGGATCTTCGAGAACCTCGGTACGGCCCTCGAGCGTGATTATGTTGTCGCGTGGATCGAGAATGACCAGCGTCGGTATTGCCTGCACGTCGAGGGCCCTCGCCAATTTTTGCCTCCTCTCCTCCTGCGCGAACGGTATCCTCAGCCAGGGCATCGTGTCCGTGTACGTCTTGTATGATTCCTCGCTCCTGCGTTATGAAACAAGATTATTTGTGTGTGTGTGTGTGTGTATGTGTATATGTGTAGAAATATACATTACGTATCGTGCTGGAAAAATTTTATAAAAAGACAATGTTACGACACCGAGGGATGAAATTGTTTCAGATTAATTTAAGGTTAATTTAATAAAACTTTTAATTATTTTATGTTCAAAGTTTTATTTCAATTTTATCAGTTTTTTCGTTGAGTTTTTTAACTTAAAAATTGAAGAAAAAAAATTAAAACGTTTAATCTGGGACAAGTGTGCATTCTATTTACTATATATTACGCGTTTAAAAGCAGTGGGAAAAAAACAAAGCAAGTTACGACAAAGCTCGATGGAAGTTTAGAAGAAAAAAATTTATTTCAACGCTTAAACATCGCTTTTAGTCGTACTTGTTTTTTTTATTATTATTGTTATTATTATTTATTATTTTTTTTTCACAAAATGTTCCTTTATCCAGCAAACAAAACGAAAGAAACGAATTACACATCCATTCGATAAAATTACATTAAAGTTTGATCTTATAACGAAAAACATCAATTAGCATGCAGCTATAAGTTATTTCTTAATTTCTTTTTCTTTTTTTTTTTTTTTTTCTTTTCATTCCGTAACATTTCTTTACCTCCTATACTTATATACATATAGAAAGGTTTCAACGCGGCCCCGGCGACAATTTAAAAAGAAAAGCGCGGACGCTCGCGCTCTAAAACTCCCTCCGTCATTTAAATTGCGAAGGCGCTAGACTATAAGTGACCCATTTCATTTCCAGCCGGGTTATCTCAACAAAAGCCAGTTAATTAACGAATTTCCCTAAACGTATATGTATATATATAGGGGTGGATAGGTATGTATACCATATATATATATATATATATATATATATATATATTTTCGCACAGGTTTATCAAAGTAAAGCAGCAGCGGCGACAGGGACGGTAACGCATACCCGCTTACTTATTCCGCTTTAAGTGTCCCTTTTATCTCTCTTTATATGACGGTTCGACTGCACTCCTTGCAACCGGCTATCCATCCATTCGCCCTTTTTATTTATTTATTTGTTACACTTCTCTCTCTCTCTCTCTTTAACTTTGTGTTATCTATTCGAAACAAAAGCTTTTTGTTACGTGTCGTTGTCAGCCGTTTTTGCTCTTTCTCTTTCTCTCTCTCTCTCTCTCTCTCTCTGTTACTCGACATCGATCGATTTTCCATAAGTTCCGCGCGCACCTACGGTACATCGGAGCGAAAGAGAAAATTGTCGGGAATGAAAATCGAGATACGAGAGAAAAATCCATCCAACCATCAACTATTTGTCTCTTTTTTACGCGCTTTTTCTCTTCTTCTTTCCCTCGTCTTTCTACTTTTTATCATCGTTTTTTTTCCCCCGGATTTTTTCGGTGTTGCGGCCCCGTCCATGACGTAAAATGCGAAGTGAGCGATGCTCTACAGCGTGTATGTATATCTATACATATACATGTCGAAGATTACAATGGAAAAAAGAGAAAGAGAGCGAGTCGTTTCATCATCAACGTAACGCGAGGAACGCGCGAAGTCTCGATAATTCGAGTGTTTTCGCTTCCGTGTTAAAAGTATCGATCGCCTAATTATCAAAACCCTTCTTCACTTTCTAAGAACAATGGCAAAACTCTTGAATTTCTTTGTCTTCTTCCTTTTTTTATTTGTTCTTGTCGCCGCGTGTCGAACACCTTATGCACGAGCGAAGAGAGAGAAAGAGAGAGAAAGTGAGAGAAAGAAAGTGCTCTCTTCGCACTATTTGCACTTTTCACGGGAGGCTCGACACTTGCACCGATGCTTCACGCCACATCGAGGGAGATATACAGAGAGACAAAGAGAAAGAGAGAGAGAGTGAGAGAGAGAGAGACAGAGAGAAAGTGAGTCTTCGATCTTTTACCGTTTTGGCTTTTAAGGGTAAAGAGAAAAAAAGGAATATAGAAGAGGGTTCACTCTTTTTTTTCTCTCCTTGTCTCCTCTCTCTATATCGCGCGCTTTCCAGGAACAAAAGTTTCATTATCGGCAGACTATGAGCTCTTTTGGTATATATATATATATAAGCAATTTTTTTATTTTTACCGTGGATTTTTTAAAGTCTGTGAAACGATGCGCATTTTAAGCCGTTTTCTATTATGCTCGTGAAAATGTGCACGGGGTATATGTTCCTCTTTTTTTTTTTTTGGCTTTTTACTTTTTGCATTCATTACGCTAGACTTTAATATAAAATGCTTTCCATTGTTATGCGGTTGCATGATGTTTTGAATATTCTAAAGAAGTTCGATGCTCGGACACAATAGAAATACAACATATTCGTTATCGGAATTCGTAGAGAAAAATTTTCCTTTTATTCCATACCTTTTAAAATGACGGTGCAACAATACTTTCTCATAAATTTCAGATTATTATAATTTATTTTTCAATTCAAATTTAACCAATTCCAATCAATCTATAATTTATTTTAATTGAAAATATTTTACTTAAACATATTAATATAAAAATATAAAATAGTAAACGAACGATTGTAAAAAGATAATATGTGTTAAAAACCTTCGAACGACTTCCATTCTATTACAGCATTCATCCGAAAACTATAAAAACACAAAAAAGTCAAAAACTTCGCAACAAAATAAAAAAAAAAAAAAAAAAAAAAAAAAAAAAAAACAAAGAAATCTAATCGTACTTCAATTTCATTTTATTACACTTTCGATAACGTCGCTGTCTTATCTAACCCCCGACTTTCTTTTATACGAGCGCGCGGACTTTCGACAATATATATATATACGACTTTGTAAGTAAACACATAAAAGCGAATAGCTCGGTATAACGTATCCGGAAGTGCGTGATCCTCCGTGATATATATATATATATATATATATATAGATACGAAATTGTCAACGGGAGAGGGAATCAAACGTAGGTAAGTCTTTTTGTAAGCTTCCTCTGAGCTAATATAGTGCGTACCGATATATATATATATATATACACTCTTCGGCAATTTTACTGTATTAAGGGATAGCGTATACTGTAGGAATTAGGGTATATTTCTTTTCTCCGGCGCGTGGAAATTTAGCGACGTCTTTAGTATTAGCCCTTGCCTATTATTTCTCTTCTCGAGGAAGAGAAACCGAGTTGGCTATTATACTTGTGCTCGTTACTTGAGTGCTTCCGACTTCGTGTATACTCTAATGTATATATATATATATGTATTTACATTCCTTATTCGTCATCTCCATCTTCTCGATTCGTGAACGCAAAGTAATTCGACAATTTCTAGATGAGATACTTTTTCACTCGAATGCCCATCTTAATTTTACGAAAAGCTAGTATGAGTGCATACGAGTAAATTGGTATATCTGTATATGAGCTTAGGCCAAATCGAAATACGCGTTTACTGTTCTGTACGATATATAGGATGATATACGAGCGAGACAATAAATCACTATTCATTTCATTCGCCATCGAGAAATAATCAATGAAGCGAAAGCATTTTAGTGATTTAACGTGCGTGTATTCACGAGATAAAATTATAACGTTCTGCGTTTGACGATAATTTATATTACTTTTTCATTTATTTTTTCCGCAACGTTAGATTTATCTCAATGGTTTATTTTTCATTTTTATATTCCTTTTTGTTGCTTACCTATCAGAACTGACGAATATTACTTCGAAATCGTGGCCTCTTTCGCGGATCCTTTGATACGTTTCTATCAGTTGTGGTGTGAATGCTTTGCACGGTGGACACTGTAAAATCGAATTCTTCGAGTGAGTGAAAATTGCATTTTATCAAAGTGAAACATGCGAAGTAAATTATGTAAATATTTGTAAAATAAAACGCTTTTAAACAAACTTTTAATAAACGATTAAACGATACCGATTTTTAAAAAAATTTTTAATCAAATACGAGTACACAGACGGTTATTTATAACAAGAAAAAAAAAAAAAAAAAAAAAAAAGAAAAAAAAACGTGTTAAAAGCTACGCGTGAGAAATTAAATGTAACGTATGTAATCTGAACGGGTTTCTCCCCACACAATCTTCAATCATTGAATCATGTTTGTGCATGTTTGCTCTGTAACCAAACACACTTCAATTTAGCTGTTCACGTGAAGGATATATATACAGTACGTTCCGGCTGAAAATACCACGCATACCGCGTATGAAAAAAGGGTACGTTGCACCCTTTTTTGCCTCGTCCGATACAATTTTTTCTTTTTTATTTATTTTTTATTTTTTATTTTTTATTTTTTATTTTTTAATTTCTCCTCTTTATTTTTGTAACCGATGCTTTTAATTCAAATAAATACAATCTTTATTTGATGGTGATTAATTACAAAAATTATTTTGCTGTTTGGGTGGAAAATGAATCGTAAATTTAAACAAGTATTGTATAATATTTTAAAAGTAATCATAAATTTTAATGTATCGAAATTTATTGCAATTATGAGTGAAAAATTAAAAAAAAAAAAACTGTAGCCATTGTAGTCACGTGAAATAAAACACACGGGAATAAAAAATAAATCACCCCAATTTCGTTATTTCTAAACTATAACGTTAATCCAGTCATTAAGAAAGCAAATTCCCCAAAGTATCTAATCAGCATATTTCTCCCATAAAAACAAAATCCACTTATTCATCTCGTTGGTTATAAATTACCATTACTACCTTTCGCTTAATCTATCCCCAGAGACCGACGCGAAAACTTACAGGAAAGCTAAGAAATAAACGCTGAAAAAATAAGTAGGGTAAAAGGGAAGTAAAGAAAAAAAATAAAAAAAAGAAAAAAAAGAAAAAAAGAATAAAAACCAAGCCGTACTCACCCAATGCGCGCTGAAGTAAACTCCCTTGAAGCAATGTCTTAGCTCCTCGTGCAGCATCGGCTCGTTGCTGTCGCGACCGCCGCACGACAAGAGCGGCCCATCCTCGAGGGTCGATTTCGGATGCGGCGGTTTCCAAGGGAAGCTCGTGCCCGTCGGATCGGCTAGCGCGCGCTCGACGCCGCCGCGCGTCAACACCGTCCCGGAGTTACCCTCGAGGAGGATTAACGTCGGGACTCCGGCCTTTATCCGATACCTTCGCGTTAGACGCGTCTGTGGAAGAGATACGACGTGATACGGTTTTGGTTAAGAAAACAAAGAGGTATTATTAGTGTGTGCATATATATATGGGTAGGTTACAATATGGGAAGTTTATAGAGTGGAAGCGATTTAAATTATATGGCGAATGAGCTATACGTTCGTGAGAAATATGTTCCTCGTCGAGGTGTATATGTATGTATATAAACTGTCTCTGATGTTTGGAGGGACAGCTGGGGAGAATGTTTGTTACTCGGGAGGAGCTCGGTGTTGAGTTTCAATGGCGTACATGTGCGAATACGTGAGTCATGGGAGTTTGTCGCGCGATTATTTCGTTGGAGAGAAAACGTGCACTTCGTTTTATGTGGTATCGAAAAACTTATCGTTGTGTATATCTTATGTTTTATTCTATAACTATAAATTTTTATAATAGAACGACGTACATTGGGGCTCGTAAAAATTGGGAACGATATTAACGGTCATGGAAAGAGGCAAAATTTAAATCACGACAGGGTAAAATTCATGAAATCGGTATGAAGTCCAAAACTCATTAAGATCCGACACTCTTGGACAAAGTAATACTCGTTGCCGCGCGATATTTAGATAATCTCGGTTCGGTAGCTTTACTACGGCTTTGTCTTTATCCGTTAAGCGCGAGAGACATCCTTGCACACAATCTCTTTCTCTCGATCTCGGACTTTCTGCTTTTCCATCGCTCTCGAAAGAAGAACAAATTATTGTACAAGAGGGACCAGACGTCGCTGGTTTCAATCTCCTCATCCTCGACTCGTCTTCTCTCTTTCTCGTCTGTAGCTCACTCAAAGCACGACAACGAACGGTGCATTGCCCGTAATCGTTTGTCGGAAGACAGGTAGTTGTAAATTTTCTTTCTTTTTCTTTTCCTTTTTTTTTTTTTTTTTTTTTCTTTATTAACAAACTTATGTATTTACGTCGGTGTCGTTATTGCTTTGAATATGTATACGTTGCACACGACGAGTACCACGACAAAGCATTTTTTACCTCTTCAGACTGTAGCAAAAGAAAAAAAAAAATCACAAGAAGTAATTTTTTATCACAAAGTTGGTTTATTCGTTGATCGATATCTTTTTTTTTTTTTTATTATTTCATGTAAAATACAAAGATTTTTCAACTAAGAATTCATCGAAACGTAAAAAAAGGGTATATCATTTTTATTTCAATCTTGAATATAGTCATAATAAAGCTAGCGAGTAAAAGAAAGTAATTTAAATGATGTACTTTTAAGCTTATCTCGTGCATTATACATCTCCGAGTGAGAGAGAGAGAGAGAGAGAGAGAGACAGCAGGAAAAGAAGAGATTTTCTGTAAATTATTTTTCGGATAATACAGAAACTGACGGGGAGATTTTTTCACGATTCAGCAACTTGGCTGCTATTCAATATCGCACGAGAATCTACGCGAGAGGATTGACATGTTTTTATTTCGATGAAAATTTCTGTAGCAAAATCTTTTATATGGAAAAATTTTAAAGCGTTTCGTAACACTAAAAATTTTACAGCTTTTACTTAAAACTTTTTCGTTTTAAATGAAACCCTAACGTATCAATTTTAAATTTTATATATTAAATGCTAAATTTTTTTAATTACCATCTGACTATTTTTCTTTAATTTACTAGATTTTAAAATAAATATTGATAATTCATAAAAATTTAATATTTAAATATAAATAACTGTATCTTATTACACGTTTTTCTTTGTTAATAAAGATAAAGTTAAATTTTTTATTCAACAAAGCTATCGTTACATTAATTTAATCGAGCAACAAATCTACCGTCCAAAATTTTCTTAAATGACCGAGTTTCATTATATAAAGCATGAAACTTTACCTCTAGATAAGTTGCTTCTCCTCTTAATTAAGAAATTCCATCCCTTAAATACACATATACATATATACGCTTATACATACAAATCAGTGACACTATCTTTTCTCAGTTGAGATAAAAGGTTGCTTTTAAGAAACGAACTTAGAAGTCAATTCTTCTCGTTTCACTATTCATTCACGATCGTTTTATATACGTATGCACACATTCACGTGCACGTCAAAATGCTCTCATTGTGTACATATTGAAGACGTCGTATCAGCTCTTCTTAACTTCGAGCGGCTATCGTTTCTCTCTTCCTTTTTTTTTTCTTCCTCGCTCTCGATGTCGTCGTTGCCGACGCGAGCAATTCCTCACAGTCGTCGTTGCTGTGACAGCGGCGTCGTGCCCTCTTTATACCATAGACGAACGTTATCGAGAAAGAAAGAGAGAGAGAGAGAGAGAGAGAGAGACAAGACGTGTCTTTTAGCAAATCGATCGATCTTCTCTTTTTCGCTTCAACGTCGATCCTTCTCGCTATCTCTCTCCGTTCCATTATACGCGTCGGCGAACTCAACTCACCGAGCTCGACCGAAATTATGATTCTCGGTGGGTAGATCGGATCAGTGTCACAGCTGCCATCCCGAGTAATTTATGTAAAATCCGAGTGGGCGCCAAGGGGGGACTACCTCTTCCGCTAAAAGGTGAGATATAGGTGTCTGTGTGTATACATATACATATGTGTGTATGTGTATGTGTGTGCATAAACGTTGAGAGTATGCGGGAGTAACTATAGGTAGAGAGAATAAGAGCGATCTTTGGACAGACGATCGCCGTTAATGATTCAACGGGCAGAGCTCGCGACGCTCCTCCTCCCCGTGTCCTTTTACTCCCTTCGTTTATGTATGCTCGCGCGCGTGTATGTGTATATGCATACATATAATGAGCGGGGAATTCGGAGTGGGATGTACTTTCTCCGCTCTTCGTCAAATTTGTCGAATCATTCGGTAAATTATTTTGGCTTAACGTTTTCCGAGCTTTATCTTTCCCATCGATGGCTTTATGTATTTAACTGTATTAAAGGTTGGGGTATCAAAGTATTTTGATTTATTGACTTCGAGTGTTTATTTTTCTTTCTTTTTTTAAGTATAAATAAATTTTAATAGGCGTTAAGAAGATCATAAATATTTTCACACTTTGCGCGAGGGGATGGCTCTTTTTTTTTTTATTGGGAAGAGAAATTATACGCGTATGATTTATCGAATCGCTTAATAAATAGACTCGAGAGCTTGTATTTATCGATAATTTATATTCTACCGAGTTATAAAATTTATTAAATGTGTATCGAATATTTTACGACGATGAAAAATAGCCAATACCTGTCATTAATATAAGTTTATCAAATGACAAGTTGTACAAGATTTTAATATATGTATGTCTTTAAGTACAATAAATATTCAATCGACACACGTTGAATAAATAAAGATTTTTAAACAACGTATAAAATAACTAATAATTGTTCGACCAAAAAATGATTTAATTCGAGCATTCATAATTCAATGTTAACCGATAAAATATAACGCGATGCGGTGAAAAATGTTTAAAAAATAATCCGCAATTATCAATCCCCTAAATTAAACACATTCAAACAAGCCATTCGTACAAAGTACACGAAGGCGGCGACAAAAAAAAAAAAAAAAAAAAGTAGTAGAAAGGAAAAACAAGCCAGGAGAATCCCATGTAATCATCGCGCAACATTACACCCTCGTATACATACCGCGCCATACATATCCGTACAAACTTCTCGGAGCACGTCTATCATCCGTTCTCTTCGTGCCGCGACGAGGGAAACAAGCCACCGGGGCTAATTATTAAAAGAAGAGAGAAAAAAAAAAAAAAAAAGGAAAAACGCTTGATAGCGAGCTGCTTATCGTCTCTCTTTCTCCTATAAAACGAGCCTCGAAACGCCGAGGGGCTCGCTTGTAACTTCGCGCTTATTTACGCATATATACACAGTCGGACACGCGACGGGTGTCTCTCTCTCTCTCTCTCTCTCTCTTTTTTAGTCCCTTCTTGACTATTTTTCCCTCCCTTGTCCTTCGCTCGACGAGTCGCTCCGCGACCTTCCCGAGGCATATTCACACTCGTCGTCGCGTGCGCTACACCGACGCCGTCGTTTTCGAGAGAGAAAGAGAGAGAAAGAGGGAAGGTGAATAAGGCTCGACAATTTTTCCTTTCTTTCTCTTTCCCTTTCTCTCTCTCTCTCTCTCTCTCTCTCTCTCTCTTCTCTCCTTTATTTTTTTCTTTTTTTTTTCTTTTTTTTTTTTTTTTTTTTTTGTTAAAAGTGTTATTCAGCATCGTCGACGCAGGCGACGGACCAGACTCTTATACGCACACAGACGCGCGAATGCGCTTATGTATGCGCACGCGTACATTGGTAAAAAAGGCGCGTCAAAAGAACAGAAGGAGTAGGAGCATAAGAGAGTAAGCGCCGAGGAGAAAGTACACAGCCCGAGAGGTGCAAAAGAGGAAAAGCCAGATAACAGTGGTGGTTCGAGATGTTACGGACGCGCGGGAGTACTGCGACATCGCCGCGTTTTTTTTTTTTTTTTTTCCTTCTTCTTTCCTTTTTTTTCATTTTTCTTTCTCTTTTTCTTTTTCTTTTTTTTTTTTTTTTACTTTTTCGACAAAGGGGAGCGAAAGATAGAGAACGAGAGGGTAAAACGAGAGCGCGAAGAATCGCGCGACAGGAGGTACAAGAGCGCCGTGCGCGCTAAGGTGATACGCCACGGTGTGTGGACGGGCTCGTAAAAAAATGAAAAAAAAAAAAAAGAAAATAAAAGAAAGAAATAAAGAAACGAAGACATGAAAGAAGCGTGAAAAAGATTTCTGACTCGGATAAGTGTGTCGTTTGTTTTTAATGTACGGAAGGAGTTGCGGGCGAACTGGACGAAACGCGCGCGCCGCGAGGCGACGAAGAAAACTTATATACCAATTCATCTTACTCCGGAGTCTCGAAGTGCGTCATTCGAAGGCTTCGTTACTTATCTTCGTGACGGTATGCTCAGCTTACATACGAGTAAATGTGCATGCGAGGTGTATATTTTGAAGCACCTTCTTCCTTAGCTTCTTTCTTTTTGCAGTCGGGGTATTTTATCTCTTTGTAGAATAAGACACGAATAGCATCTAAACATCGAACGAATTTTACGATCACATTTTAATTTTAATAATCAACTTTGCATTTTAAACTTAGAGATTTTAAAGTATTTCTAAATATTTAAATCAACATTTTTTCTTAGTTACAATGTTCTTCTGTAGATAAATTACAATTTTTCTATTTTAAATTACTGTTTACAAATGTTTAATTAAGATTTTTTTTTTTTTTTCAACTATACAACGATAAAATAAAGAATTTTTTTGAAAACCCAACGAGCGTAAACGATCGATTGTATTCCGTTAAAACAATGTAATTATAAACGATGAAATAATAACGGCAATAGTACGGAAATAAGCCGGCGCTGGCGCAGCAAATTAACGAGAAGAGCAGCCAAGTGGACCGTCTGGGACGAATTCCCTTTTTCCCGATTATATATTCGACGTCCCTACACAACCTGTCGGCCTATACGTAATAGCCATTCCGAATTGACTGAGCGCCGGGTTACACTGATTGTGTGCATAGAGGAGAAACTCCACCGGGCGTCGTGTAACAGCGGTCCTCGTCGTCGAGGGTGCGAAAAGGCAAATTTGCCGATATAGAAAGAGTAGGAGAGAGAGAGAGAGAGAGAGAGAGAGAAAGAGAGAAAGAAAGAGAAAGAGTATAAGCCTCGAGGGCACGAAACGAAATTGCCACTGGGCGTATCTCGCTACTTTGAGAGAAGAGAAAGATTCGATTTCCGAGCGATTTCATCTTCCATCTCGCTCTCTTTCTCTCTCTTTTTTCCCTCCCTTCCTCTCTCTCTCTCTCACTCTCTCTCTATCTTCCTCTTTTTCTCCTCTCTTTTGCATTCTTTTCGTCGTTCCGCGACGGTAGCATTTCCCTGCGGCAAAAAAACGCGCGTAAAAGAGAAAGAACTCGATTCACCTGTTTGCGTCTTTTTTTTTCTTTCCTTCTATTCGTGCGCCAACGACAATTCAGTCAATTAGGGGCCTTTTTTAAAAGGGAAACGTTGACGGAATTTCTCGAGGTTTTTCGTTCAAAAGAAACCAATGCGACGCAGTAGTGATAGAATGTTTCGCTTGAGAGAATTTGTTCGTCTCCGAAGGAAAGATGTTTCTTTTCGTAAAGGTAATACAAACAAGATGTTTGATATTTTTATTCAATTTTTTAGAAAACATTATAAATATTCTATAAGGTAGTGAAATTTAATATTTGAATGTTGATTTTCAGAAATTAACTTGACAGTATGTATGCGCATGATGTACTTTTTGTAAGCTTAACAAAATATTTTTATTCTAAAAACCACGGGAATTATGTTTATTGAAGAAATATTCGAGTTTCATATACGTATTGCATACTTTAATAAAAATACATACAAGAACGAATTTTTTCGACTTCTGAAAACAAAATTTATTATTTAATCGAATAGTATTAAAAATCATTATCTTGACAATAAAAAAAAAGATAATTCATCGACCCGTAATAATGTTAATGAAAATATTAATGGTTCGCCGACAATTTACGGTATCGTGAGCATGATAATTGGAACCAATTGTTTGTGTGCTCGTTTTAATTGGATTTCATTGAAAATTAAAAGTACCAACGATCATTCGATCTCATTAAGCTCGCATTGCATTTTTTAACATTTGCTAACGAATCATGCACGTTTAATACGCGCGTAATATATATACATATATATACATACATATATACCATTGTTTATGATTTTTCACCCGCAGAGACGGATATTTTAATCTATTATTAATGACGACTATCATGATTATTTTTTTATATCATAAAGGCAAAAGCTGACGTGTCGAGATTTATCTTTAAAAAAGAAATTTTGTTCGAAGATAAAATAATGCTCGTAAAATACAAAACGATAATGGTATAATGTCATTATAAATGATCTCGTCAATATTAAACCGAGAAAATTCATTAACAATCGAAACTTAAAAAATCTTTCAAACTATATATATATATACGTACACCATCGTCTGTCACCACGGTGTCTCTTACAACGTTTACAGTCTTCAAAAGCAGCCCTTCAAGTAAGCAAGTTCGAGTACCTCTCGAGGACTTAAAATTATCCAAACTTAACCCTTTCCAATTCCAGCGAGCGAACCACCGAAAATTAATTAAAAAAGATGGTCTCGTCCCGTGCCAGTTTTATCGGGCGACATACCGCTAAATATCGTTGAAAAACCGGCGAATTTTCGCCAAGAGAGAAGAGGAAAGGAGATTCACGGTGTACGTCGCGTGTATATGTACATCCGACCGGTAACCGAGCGTTTCCTACCTTTCAATTTTTTTATTTTTTATTTTTCCCTTCTTTTTTTAACCTTTTTCTCTTTTGTTTTTACGCCCGTCACGTACATGTACATGTATGTGTGTATATATATATATATATATATGTATACCGATAACCGCAAAGTTTCGTATAAACGAAAGCTTTTCCTCTTTCTCTCTTCGTCTATCATCGGGAGCGCTGAAAAAAGAGCGAGAGAAGGTTAAAAAAGGAAAGCTGCCGTTATATGCACACGGATATATACATACTCACACATGTATAAACGCGCGTTCGCATTGAAATTAATCCGAAAAAAGCGAGAGACTGCAAGAAAAACGCCTGATATACATTATATATACACACGTATACAAAACGCGCGTAAAAGAGAGAGAGAGAGAGAGAGAGAGAGAGAGAGAGTGAGACTTACACGCGCGCGTTTGCATCGTGGAAAAAAATAGCTAGTCTCACTCGCGGGGCAAAAAAATATTGATAAAATGAGCCGTATATATTCGTCTCTCCCTCTTTTTGCAGAGAGTGAGAGAGGAGGAGAGAGAAGGAACGCACATCGCGCGCGCGCACCCGTGATGCCAGATATTTACAGCTTTAGCAATGCAATCGGACCGCCGGCGTTCTCCCGCAACTCTCTTTACCCTCGCTCGCTCGCTCGCGTCTGGATGTTTCTCTCGCGGGCTTATGTACGTATGTGTGTGTCTGTGCGTTGCGTGTACGTGCATATATATATACACGCCACAAGTTTTCCCTCCTTCGCACGACTCACTCTCTCTCGCTCTCTCTCTCTCTCTCTCTCTATGTTGGGGTTCGTCGCTCGTACATGTAAGCGAGTATATGTGCCAGTGTGTGTGCGCGGCAACACCCCGTAGCTATGCACTAGACTCTCTGAAGGACCTGTGCATATATGTGTACGGAGAGAAAGGGGAGAAAGGGCGCGAGGAGACGCAAACGCTCGACTTCTCTATACTTGCGCGATGTACATTCGCGTACACACGCTATGTACATAAGGATCTTTCCATGTTTCGTGTATACACTTTTGTATATATACGCGTACGTGGACCGGTTGCGGATTCTTTTTTTTTTTTCTTTTCTTTATTTTTTTGCCTTTTTTTTTTTTTTTTATATGTTGTTGTTGTGGTTTCATTTTGAAAGTTATGGCGCTCGCGAGATGAGTTGACTTTACGGAGGCATATATAACTTTTTGTTATAGCATTCGTCGTGTGCTTTGGTTAAAAATTAAATTAGCGTTAATTTAAATTCCTTTTCTTTCGTGAAACTCCCTTTTTTCTTGAAAGTTTAGCGGTAATGTAGATTGTTAATAACTGTTATATTTTCGGTATTCTTAACGAAACACTAGAGAATAATTAAATATAAAGTATATTGGATGGAAAGATTTGTACACAGGGTATAAATTAATCCATCAAATTAAATACGTCAAAATACGCAGCTCCGAAACTGCGGAGTTAAATAACGAAACGTAACATCCGTCATCCGTAACGAGCTTTCAAAACTAACAAAAAAACAACGGGTCTTAGAAATCGCTAACTACCAACAACGTCCGCGTAATCAAACTCCGGGGAAACTTCGCGTATCCCTTAAGCTCGAAGAAATTAGCCAAGTCTGACGACCTTACTTAGAGCCGCGCCGACATGATACTCCTCTCTTTCTCTCTGCGGCTTGTGAATGCCACCCGTGATGATGAAATATCGAACCAAACCTGTCTGTACGCGTATACAGTTATAGACACGCAGCTGAATACGCATGGAATCCCGTGTACATCTATATACACACATATGTATATCCACGTACACGAATGCATTAACAGCCATCGGGATGCTTCGAATGTATATTACCAATTCGTGTATGCGTGTGTGTATACACGTATCCGACTCGGATACTACCAATTCCAGTAGCAGTGATCTCGCTCTCCAGTTCAACCCCTTTCTCCCTCTCTTCCTCTCTTTTTCACCCGCTTTCTCTTTCATTTCCTTTATTTTTCCGTTCGTACGTTTTATTTTTTATTTTTATTATTTTTTTTCGTCTTTCTCTTTTTATCCATCGCGTTTTAATCGAGACACGTCGTTGGCGCGCGATTAATGAAAAGCTGCGCGTTCCGTGCTTACGGTATACGAATTGCCCTCCCCCCCCCCCTCTTTGGTCTTCCTGATTTTTACGATCGAGAAAGGGATTCTACTCGCGACGGTGACAAGCTTCCGTTACTGCTACTGATGATAATTTGCCCGAAGCGATATTTTGTTTTAATTCCTTTTTTTCGCACATTGTAACGATAACGCATTGTAACGATTTGCTTGGTTATTTTTCCGTTTGTTTCGGTGTAAAATTTTTCACGAGCTTTTTACATATTTATTTTTCCAAGCATTATATATATATATATATATATATATATATATTTTTTTTTTCAATAATTCGTTAATTGAGCTCAAAAAAGACGCGAGTTTATTTTTTATGACGCGACTCAATGTAAAATAACGCGACAATTTCTAAAGACGATTAAAATTAAGTGTACTTTTAATGGATTCGAATTGAGTTGTATACACGTCGCAATTTGCATATATGCTTGCATTAAAAAAGCTTATTTAAATATGAGTGAAAAAAGTTTGACCCAATTTCCACTAAATTACGTATCTTTAATTTATGATGAGACTAATTAAAAACGTCGGGTATTTGATACTTTTTATTCGCGTGAAAAATATAGTCGACGCAATTAGAACGTTATTTTTATAAATCGAATAAAAAATATAATTGAAAAAAAAATGTGTCATAAAATTTTATAATTAATTTGGAGGTAAAAATAAAAATTTCTCGTATTTTAAAAAGCATAGCATGAAATTTATTAAACAATAGACTATACGTATATTATTATTTTCAATTTTAAAATAATCAGCTCGAAAATTATTAATTTTGTAATTAAATCTTAAACCAAGACCAATAAAATCCAGCTTTACAAAGTACAAAGCATAAAGATAATCTCATACCGTACCGACTAATTATGCAGACAAACGACGATTCATTCACCGAGGGAATTTTCCATTTCTATCTCATTTTCGTTTCTCTTTTTTTTTATTTTTCATCCGTCACGTTTCGCAACGACGAAGAAAGAAATAAAGGGTATACGCGACAAAACACCAACGAGATCGTGCCTTCGATACTTCAGTCATATTCAACTCGATAAAATCTCGCGTAAAACTTTACTCGATAACGGAATTCCAGTATACCGATGCAATATATACGTCACTTATTCGATTGGCTGCTCGTTCAATAAAAAGAAGGAAAAAAAAAAAAAAAAAAAAAAAAAAAAAAAAAAAAAAAAAAAAAAAAAAAAGAAAGAGCGCACTGATTATTCGCATACCGCTCGAGAAGAGCCGATGAAAATGAAAACGGAAAAGAAAGAAAAAAGGGAGAGGAGAAAAAATAAAAGAAGAAGCGCAATGACGCGAACTTAAGCTGCACGTACACACGCGTGCACAGCTATATATCTATCCATGGAAGCTAAGTACATAGCGTGCGGTGGTGAGTATTGTCACTTTTTATCATTCATATACATATACACGCGTATACACACACACACACACACACACACACACACACACACATATATCTACATAACTTTGCTCTCGCTGTGATGCCAGCGCTCGCTTTTAACGCGCGCTCCTTAGCAACTGCGACGCCGTTACGTATGTGTATATATATATATATATATATGTAATATACAACGAGAGTGCAGCAACAACCAGCTGTTCGCCTCGCGTGAGTACGTCGAGTGAATCGTTGGAATGCTCGCGGATTCGTAATTGAAATGTTAATGTCTTGTGGATTCTTTTATTTTTCTTCTTTTTTTTTTATTTGTTTCATACTTCTCTTTTTTGAATTTTTTTTTTTTTTTTTTTTTTTTTAACATAAATAGTGACGCAGCCATTCATGGAATTCGTGATGCGGTATTTTTTATTTTTGAAAAATTTATAAAATTTGTTCGAGTTTCATGAATTTAAAAAAAAAATTTTTTTTTTTTCTTTTTTTGAGTTTTGTGAATTTAAAACATTGAGACGATGATCAAGTGGAAAAATGTTCTACGTTTGAGCAATTTTTTTTTAAACGATTTTAATTAAAGCAAATTAATTTTTTATTTTCTAACATTAAATTTATTTAAATTAAAATTATATTACTTTGTTAGTATATCGTTCGATTATATTATTAACAAGTCAATATGGACAATTATAAAACGCTGGTTGAATCTGAAAATTTTCAAAGTAAACGTAACGTGTTTTCAAAGTATTTTTTTCTCGCGTACTAACGTTTTTTCTTTGCGCTACGGATATACGCGCAACGGCCGAATAAATCTTAGTAGCTCAAGATTTATGTTGTAGCTGAGCGTATAAAGAACAGCTGGTAAAATTGTAGGGCTTTCAAATAAGGCTTCCTAAAATATTGCTTCAAATTTTCAAAGTTTATTTTAACAACAAATGTATCGATCCTGTCTTAAATATCGTCGTAACGTTAGAACCTACTAATTTATAAAAAGTTAATCAATAATTTCTGTATATTTAGAAAAAAAAAAAAAAAAAAGAAGATTAGTAGAAAATCGTCAATTAATAATTTTTAATTATTGTCATTATCGTACAAACATTACCGCTCTTATTCGTAAATTAATGAAAGTGGATTCTCGAGTCTCTTTTGTAAAAAGCCGACCATTCGAGAATATCAAAAAAAAAAAAAAAAACAGAGAAAGGCCGAAAACACGAAACGAAGAAGTACCATTTACCTTATCTCATTTAATTAAGAGAGCGTCGAGCATCTCTACGCTGGGAGCGTAATAATTTTCAATAAGAAACATTTATTTTCCTATTTATTGTAATGTCTTTTTTGCGTTACAAGAAGATGGAGGGATAACCTTTTCGTAAAAAGAAATAGTAAAAAAAACACATAAATGAGAAATAAAAAGAAAAAAAAAAAAAAAAAGAGAAAGAAGAGAGATAGAGAGCCTGAAGCGGTACATTAAAAGAAGGACCCTCGATGGAAAGCGAAGAAAAGAAGAAAATTCGCCGGTTAAACATTCAAAGCCGGATAAACGAGCACACTTGAAATGTCAAAAACCGGCGTTTCTACGTTTGATTTTCTATAGAAACTCTTTCTCCATTCCTCTCTCGTTTCTGCTTCTCTCTCTATTTCTCAATCTCATACGCGCGCGATACGAAAGCTCGGGAAAAGAAACTTTTCCGTGGCGGGCGCGGTTAACGGTGTGCAGCCTAAGGAAAAAGCCGACGCTATACTCGCTTACTTGCTCTTTTCGAAGCTCCATAACTCATATGTGTGTATGTGTGTGTATTAAGCTTGCGCCTGTGAAAGAAAGAGAGAGGATTGAAAAAAAAAAAAAAAAAGTGACAAAAGAAGAAGAATAAAAAAAAAAGGCACGCAACCGCGGAAGATGTAGGTCGCCTGCGTCATCGTAATTTCGCCTCGTTTCTGGTTCTCTTATGCGCGCGATATTTGCCCCCTGGGCATCGCTCAGTTTTTCTTTTTTTCTTTTTTTCTTTTTCTTCTTTCTTTCTTTATTTTTTTTTTTTTTTTTTTTTTTTTTTTTTTTATACATACACCCGCGCTTACGACGACTCGTTGAATGGTCGAGGATTTACGAAATGAAGCCGTTTTCTTTGCAAGTATATATAGATATATGCATACATCTAGCTCTCTTTCTGTGCCTTTACTTCGGTCATCAACTTTTTGAGATGGAAAAGCTGAGCTATACACCTAATCCAAACGCGCGGAATGGAGATGAAAATAGAGAGAGAGAGAGAGAGAGGGAGAGACAAAGATAGCTAAAGGGTGAAAGCAGCCGGGTGTAAATATTGAACGGGATTTAACAATGTGCATGGAATGTTAAGAGACGCTTTTCTTATACATACATAGCAGTTTTTTTTTTTTTTTTTTTTTATTTGCGTTATTGAACAACTTTCCGTGAATACACCGTGTTGTTTTCCTCTTTAGCGCGCGATGATTTTGTTTTTATGGCTCGGTTTTTATTTTCACGCTCGAAAGAATTTGTCTATTGAAAACGATTGTTCGATTTATTTGAAGAATTTACGATTGATATTTATCGATATGAAAATGTAAAATATAAGGTAGCTAAAATATTTGTTTGTATTAAATTTTATACGGAATAATATTTATTAAATAAAATTCGGTACGATATTCAATTGTAAAATTTATTATCGTTTAATAAAAATTTAATAACAAAAACATTTTTTACCATTAAAATTTAACGATAAGCCGAGTGAGAGAGTCGCGAATCCTAATTACACAAGTTTAACGTCTAATCATCCGTTTACGAACCCCTTCGGCCGATTAAAACGCGTTATCTCTAATCTCGCAATCTCCTCTCGCGCACCCGCGCAAGTTTACAAGTAAAACAATTCCGCAAACTCCTTGAGCCTCGAATCCTCGAAATAATATTTACATTCTTATCGCTCAAAGACAGACTCGCTTCATCCGACCAATAAGCCCTTGCAGACTCGCGTATTCTCTCCTCTCTCCCGAATTTTTCCTACCGTCTGCTTCTTCTTATACAATTTTTTTTTTTTTTCTATTTTATTTTATTTTATTTTATTTTATTTTATTTTATTTTATTTTATTTCATCCCGCTGTACATCAGCGACAGCCAATCGAATCGTGGAAACAAAAATTATGCAAACTCGCTCGACGAGAGCACCTCTGCTCTCTGTCTCTTTCATCCTGGCTATCTTCCTTCCTTTTCCTTCTTTTTGAATAAATCTCTCTTTCTTTCTTCTTCATTGTCGAGGCACGTGACTCTTCGCGCTCAACTCAGTTCCTCCTATTTTTTTCCCCCGTTTTTATCATGTAAATTCGCTTGCTTCTCTCGCTCTCTTCCTCTTTCTCTCTCTTTCAACTCCAACGTCGAATCGAATTTCCTCTTTTCTTTACCGGAGTTCCTCCTCGAAATCCTTGTAAACTTCGACTTTTGCACGTATATATATTTATAAAGGTATACAAATATATATACACATGCAATATAAATATATATATATATATATATATATATATATATATATATATATATATATATACGTGGACCAAAACGCCAACGAAGCGCAAGACTCCCGGTGTTATAGTAGCGTAACCTTCCGTTCCCTTAATTTTCTTCTTATCTAACTTGACGCTATAAGGGTCGGCCGACGAACGAGCAAGCAAGAGAAGTAAGAGAGAGAGAGAGACAGAGAGAGAGAGAGAGAGAGAGAGAGCAAGCGAGAGGAAAGAAGAGAAAGCCAAGAAACCCTCGGCCGTTATACCCGTAGTCATAAATTCGATGGAGGGCGTTTGCGCGAGGGCAGAAATTATATGGAGCACGTGGCGCAAGCACTAACCCATACGTACTACTCGATTCGTGTACATATGTAGATGCGCGTGCGTATGTGTGTGTGTGTGTGTGTGTGTGTGTGTGTGTGTGTGTGCTCGTGCGTGCGTGCGTGTAAACTTAAGCCCGCACACGCACGCGGACACGTACGCGCACAGGAGCGCGCTCGCGCGCGTCAAACGCGAATAACGCGAGGGGAGTGCTTTTATTGTCCCTGCGTGCTCTTTCTCTCTCTGTCTCTCTCGGCGTGTCGTGTTCGCGTCGATGTGTCTGGGCCTGCCGCTGTTACACCGTTGTGCTGCTGCTATATATTTCGCCAGCGCGTTATATTCCGCCGTTAGGGGAAAAACACTGAAAAGACGCGCGCGCGCGCGCACTCTGAAGGTTTTTTCTTTTTATCTTGTTCTTCTTCTTTTTCTTCTTCTTCTTCTTCTCTCTATCTCTTTCTTTTTCTTTCTATGTTTTTGCGTAGCCGCTACTTCCTTCTTTCTGGTGGCTTTTCTCCCGATTCTTTTCTTTTTTTTTCGTTCTCCCTCTCTCCAAAAGCGTTTTCCTTCTTCATTTGGAGAAATCCAAGAATCGCACGCATCTGCCCAACCGAACGTAAGTTTACGCGCGTATAAATCGTCTGCGTATCGGCGATGGTAGAAAACGAAGTCTTGTCGAGTTTTCCTTCACACAGACACGGGCGCGTGCGCTTGGAAAAATCGAGGGGTCGTGAAAATGGGAATAATTCAAGATTTCTTTCCTCTCCCTTTTCTTTTTCTTTTTCAGCTCTCCAGTGGCAAAGGGGAAAATTCTGCGCTCGATTAGTCCCCCGGCAACAAGGAACCCCCGTAATGTGATAAGCTTTCGCGCGTATACACACACACACACATACGCGCGCGCGCGCGCGCGTATACGCGGTGCGCAAAAATCGCTCGCGAGGGAGACGAAAGTTTTGCAAAAATGTGAAAGAGGATAAAAGAAAAAAAAAAGAAAAAAAAAAAATAGCTACCCCTTGTTATAAAAAAAAAGAAACGTCGTTTCTACTCGTCGTAAGTTTCTTCTTCCTTTTTCTTTTCTTTCGCGCGCTTGCGACAGCCGCGTGACTGAGTTTGCAAACTTCTTAATGAGGATTTATTGCACGAGGTTGCTTGTCGTCGCCGCTGTAGATTTTGCGTGAGTTACGGAAGATTATGAGGATGGCGCGTACTGTTTGTAAGTCGTAATCAATGGCTTATAGTCGCATAAGAGAGATAGAGAGAAAAAAAAAAAAAAACGAGAAAGAGAGAAGTGTCCGTTAATTTAGCGGACGTTGTTGGCTCGATGTCGAGGAGAACAAAGAACTTAAGGGATGCGTGTCTGCTGCGTTTCGCGTGCATATGTACACATGTACGTATGTGGACACACATTGAGTCTTGATAAACCCATTGTACTTGATGTACTATAAGAACATGGTGTCTGCATTTATTAATGATAAATAATGAACCATTTATATTGTAATGATTAATTGTAATCAATTTATACAATTGTGCTTAATAAATGCCGCGATTCGATTGTTTTTGTCGTTCTATCAAATCACTTAAAATGTCGTTGCTCATTAAAATTAATACTAGTCAATCAAAATAATTACAATTACCTTTTGAAATGAATTATTCAATAATCATTTCAGGCCATGAGTTTTGAATCAATGAGTATTTAATTGTACGTCGATGAATGTGTCTCCGACGATATTGTTTGCATGTACACGTACATCAATTGTAATCGTTGAAATAATTTCAAAACAATAAATGGAAATATCCAAAATAATGTCGAAATTTCTTTATAACGATCGAAATTCTGTAACGTTTATGAAACGTTTTTTAATCGCCTACTGCACAATAGGTAACCGAATACTTTTGTTATAAATGACGTATAATGGGATAGCAGTATTATTACATTTTAAATGAAAAATTAGCTCGTTTTATATTTGGTTTAAAAAGAATTTCAAATCAGTTTTTTTATTTCCTTTAAAATTGCAAAAATATTGCTTTTACGTTTTCATATATAAGCTTTTGCTTTGATTACAATATTGACTGTGCACACAGCAAAATGTCAATTTTAAAATCCTAACGAAAAAATAAAAAAAAAAATTAAATTTTAAATAACAATATATATTGTTTTTAAAATTATTTTTAAAGATTAATATTAAATACACATCAAATCAAGTATTTTAATATTTATTCAACTTATTATAATTAAATAATACTCATATTCATTGTTTTCAAATAATCTAAAATAAGAATCGAGTTAGTCATTCTAAAAGAATTTTGATGAATCGTGATGGATCCTAAAAGAGTTCGTCAGGCACAAAAAAGATTAAACAAAAGCGAGCCTCATTACTTTCTCCGTGCGAAATCAACATCTCCTTAGCGACGTCTTCTCGCCCGATAATCATCCAAATAAGATTAAAATATCCTTCCCGCAAGTTGAGAAGAACAAACCGAGGGCTATATTTCCGAGGCAAAAACTACTCTCGCGCAAATCTCCCGAAAATAACGTAAGAAGAAGATGGAGAAAAAAAGAGCGCGGTACGAGAAGAAAAAAGAAAAAGAAGACGCATATTACACACTTTCTCTCTCCGCTAAAAGAAAGCGAAAGCGCGCGAGTCCACCCACGCGTCTCTTTCTATCTCTCTCTCTCTCTCTCTCTCTTTCTCTCCCCTCCCTCTCTCTCTCTCTCTCTCTTTCTTTTTTCGCGTTGCAATATACGCAGAGCGGAGAAAATGAAAGAACAAGAAAGTGCCGGCTCATCTCCGAAATTGCGAGAAAGAGAGAGAGAGAGAGAGAGAGAGAGAGAGAGAGAGAAAGCGCGTCCCGAGTGTGCCGCATACAAACACTCGCACGCGTATACATACACACACGTACATTAATCCTGGAACCTTCTAACCAGATTCATCGCCGAGAAGCGAGGAGCAAAGAAGCGGCGCGGCGGCAACCTCTTACGCGTGTATAATACACATATACATCTACAAAGCGCACAAAGCAACGCGCTCACACGTACGTACATATACCGCACAGGGTAGTAAAAAAACAACGTTCGGTCATTCTCACCTTTCTCTCGTAGTCGTCGCTCGGAACCGCCAACCAGGGCAACTCGGCCACGTGGCTACGGAAGCTCCCGTCGAGGTCTAGGACGTCCTGGACGTTGCTCCATAACAGCACGTGCACGACCTCGAATCGTTTCTTCGCGGTCCCGTCGCTCGCCGCGTTCTCCTTGAGCTGCTGTTGCTGCTGCTGCTGCTGGCCGTCGTTAACGCTCGAGTAGAGCTCTAGCAGGTGCCTGGTGAAGTCGTCGCAGCTCGCACCCGGGTCAACGAAGCTGAAGTAAAGCCCAAGTACCTCGCAGGCTTGGGTCGCCTCGGTCGTTGACAATTTCGTCTGATCCTGCTGGCCGCATCTTACGAGATGCTTACCGAGCAATCGCTGCTGCCAGGGCTTCTGCTCGGCCATTGCCGGTTTGCCGCTCGCCGGTTTACTCTCGCTGCACTGTGGACCGGCCGAGCAGGCGGCCATGACGACGCTCCGCGCGCGACTGACGCTCCGTGCCGCCGTCGCCGCCGCCGCCGTCGCGGAGGGATCACGGACGTGCTGTAGCCGAGTTGTCGAAGGGCTACGAACGGCGGCGCCCCTGTCTCTCTTTCCGTCTCTGTGTGTCGAATATATATATATATATATATATATATATATATACGTATATGTATGTGTACGAGTATATATATATATAATCACGCGGTCGAGTCTGTCGAGGTGTACTGCGAGAAGTTTTACTCTGCATCGAAAGCGGTGCGACTATGTTTGCGGGTGAATGTGTGTGTATATGTATGTATGATACGCGAACGAGAGATGAGAGGGAAACGAGTGGAAGAGAGAAAGAGAGAGAGAGAGAGAGAGAGAGAACGATGGAAAGAGGAGAGTTTCTTGGGTTCTCTTCTTGCTGTCTGGCGGTGGAGCGGCCCTTTCAATTGCTTTTGCCTACGCGGCTGGAATATTCTATTTGAAATAGCGAGCTAATAAATATTGTATTAGCATGGTAATGGAGGAAGAGCAACTAACAGAGAGATGAGGGAAACCGAGAAGAAAAATACCTGCCGGCTAAACAACCGCGAATGTATTTAGTCGAAAAATGTTGTTATACGGGTATGCTTGTCGGTGGCTTTTCCTTTCTATTTTTTTCATCGCTCAAACGTGTGAAGATTTTCGGATCGGGTGAAACATTTTTGCACCATCGAAGGGAGATGAGAGACGTGTGATTAGTAGCGGATGGTGAAGTCGACGTCTGCTACTGGAACTGTATCGCGATACGTGACTCACTTTATTGAAAATTCATTTAGGAGAAAAGTTTTGCTCCGATACATGAATACAAAAGAGTGTAATAAATCTTGTTGATTGGCGTTGACATTTTATGTTTTAATTGTATAGCGATAACGAATTATATTTTTTGTCACTTGTTTATTTATATATAAATATATTTTGTCAGACATAAAAATGCTGTAAATTACATTTTTAACAATATTTATACTAATAACGTAAAAAAAAACACATATCGCAGAAATTTACTTTGATAATATAAGAGATAATAATTTTGCATTTTTGCATAAAAATTAAACATATTTTTCAACATCTAAAGTAATTTTCAACCAATACAGCTATCCAGAAAATTACATCTTCATCCATTAAACAATATCGTTCTTATACATTTTATATTTTAATTTGTAGAGATGACTTTTTTCCTCTCAAAAAGATAAAGTGTCTGACGATCATCTATACTTGAGACTTACTGATGTTATCTCACATTACTTGTGAAGCGTATGCACTTTTTTAGTTTAATATATTAATTGTTTTCAATGTTCACAATTTAATAGTATAGTAATAATTTAATAGCGCTAAAAAGTTTAAATTTTGAAAACATAAAGTTTGTTTGTAGATGTATATATATATATATATATACTATAGTATATATTTCGTAATAAATATAACAAAGCAAAAATTCAAGCAAAATAGAAGATTAAAGTGCTCTAGATTTAATTGCGTGAAAAATAATCGTAATTAAATCCATAATATAAAAACAAAATAATCATTGAGTAACAAAGTTAAATGATTTTTAAACTTTAGCTATAATTCGTTATTATTTAGTTACTATATATATATATATATATATATATATATATATATATATATATATATATATATATAAACCATCGTAATTTTTAATGAATATCTTCTTTTAGAATTTTTAAAACGCTACGCTCTCGCGAACAAAGGAAAGAGCTATTAGCGCGTCTTTCGAAACAAAGAGGCACTCCTTCTTATGCACTTCAAAAGTTTTTGCCGAACTGGACTCGTAAGTTAACGGAGAAGACGAAAATTGTTTTTAATTTAAATGCGTTTTAATGGCATAAAGTTAAGAAATTTTCTCGTCGAAAAACGAGTTGTGAAAATAAAAAGAAATAAATTTTTAGAGAATAATTGTCGTTTACTATATCTATACATTATACAATAGAAGTTATTTCGTTAAAAATTTATAAATAATCTTTTGTGAAAACTTTGTAAATAAAACTTTTTAAGAGTTTAAAAATGACCGTGATTTTAAAATACATTTTGTATTCATTTCATTTTAAATTATTCCAGGAGATCTTAGATTTCATTAAAAATATATGAAAACTTTAAAAAATTTGCATATAAATGTTTAATATTTTCAAGTCCAAATAATGTCTTTTGTAAAAAAGGTATTCCTTCACTTTGTATCATTTATTAACTTCTACCCAGGAAAGCATCAATTTTTAGTTTAAACTATATTATTAATTATTATTAATAAAGTGAACCATATTATCTATATATGATGCATAATCGTTTATCAAGGTAGTAATGGTTACCAGCTGATGGTTAAAAAGAATGAATTAAATATCGACAAATAATAAGTGACCATCAGTTGGTATCTTAGAAATCATCGAACCTATTTACCATTGATGATTAAATAATTTAATTTTCACTATTTTTATTATCTATGCATGTTTAACATAACTACTTTACATGAACATAACTACCTGCTATTTACTAAAAAAAATACACAAATTTTATTATTATACGTGGTTATCAGCTACAATTTATTTTGTAACAATAAGATTTACATTATTGTACAGTGATATAAAGTTATCACATATCCGACCGTGTGGCCTAATGGATAAGGCGTCGGACTTCGGATCCGAAGATTGCAGGTTCGAGTCCTGTCACGGTCGACCAATTTTTTTTTTAACTCTCTCCGTAAGTCAACAGCTGCTTCGCACAACATGTGCATGATTCTTAATCTTTTAATGCAATAAGCCTTGGCTATATGACAGTTTTAACTTCATACAATGAATCAAAGTCGTCCAACTATTCGGAGCAGAGCTTAATGAGCTTTCGTAAATTTACTTTTAATTCCAATGCTGTTACTACAAAATTATTATATTGTTAATAATTTTATGATTAGTTAATAAACCATATGGATTTAATAAAAGTATCGTTTAAAATAGTTTTATACTCAAACCATGCTAGTAGTTTCACAAAAATACATCTGGTAGCATTTCCCCAAACACTTTATTTAAAATACTATAATTATAATATGTATGCGTAAGACTAGATGAAAGAAGAATTATTATCAGATGGCAGGCAGCCTAAGTTAGTTGGGATGTGAGTCATGCCAAAGTTATATATATATATATATATATATATTTCGCGAATTAACTGTTGTTAATCAAAGTCAGTACCTAACGTATGTTTACGCTTTCACGCTAATTAATTTACGAGCCGAATAGGCAATAAAACTGTAAACCTTTACAAATATCGACAAATTACCTCGCGCTTATGCAGTGATAAAAATTAAAATAAAAAAAAAAAAAAAAAAAAAAAAAGAAGAAACAATTAACGCTGCTTAATATTCATAAATAAATTTAAAACATAAGACAATTCGTCGTCCACTTACTGGTACACACTGACCGACGATTCGATGGAAAGGCAGATACGTTACGTAGTAAACGCATATGTACACGACATAAGAGAAATGAAATTTTACGCTATGTTGACGCGCGCTCCCTGGTGTTTGTACACTTTCCAACCCAATATACCGAATGCCTCTCTATATAAAGAATATTACCGATACACTTGCCTGTATTACTTCTTAAATCTACCTGACACGTCACGCTACATCGATTCTTCATCAAAGCTTCGGACAATAATGACGCACGCCTGTAAACTCTCGACTGACTTGAAAAAAAAAAAAAAAAAAAAAAAAAGAAGAAACAATAGCGTCATTCGTTTATTAAAAATGAATAAATATGCGATAAACTAATTCTTTATTCTTATCAATTAATTATTTCACGTATATTAAAAGTAAGATTTAAATTGATGATGTTAAAAAAAAAAATTGTTGGAAAAATTGTTTTTTTTTTTTTTTTTTTGTTTAGATAAATTAAATATATATTAAATTTAATATATATTGTTATATATTGTTAATATTATTTATTTATGATACAAATTATTTTATTTATAAATAATAATAAATCTAATGTCTATTTGTTCAAAATTTAAGTATTAAAATAATATTATTAACACTTTACATGTAATTATTTTCACTCAAATCATTAATTAATAATTCGTAAGCGCATATATTAAATTATAAATACAACATTCGAGTATTATAAATTAACAACAAACATCAATTACTTAAATATTATGTGATAAATGGTTAATCAAAAGAAGTTTTAAAAAAAGCAAGAAAACGAAAAAAAAAAAATAAATAAATAATTCCTTCGAGCCGGATTTGAACCAGCGACCTATGGATTTCTATATCGTATAAACCAACTACAGTCCACCGCTCTACCAACTGAGCTATCGAAGGCGATGCGTTATTGGAAAAATTGATCATACTTACGGAGAGATAACGAGATTCCTCACTTTCCGTCTATCCGCTTATGTAAAAATGATAAAACCTTACATAAGATAAGATAAAGTGTATGTTATTTTTTTTTTTTTTTTTATTAAAATTTTATGCTGCAAAAAAAAAAAAACGTGATACTAAGGTACACCTAAATCATTAAAAACGTTCCGAACATTAGTTATTTACAATTGCAAATTGTTGGTCATATAAAATGCGAATATAAAATTTTTTAATTACATTATGATCATTTCCATAATATAATATTTCTAAATGTGTAATGTAATTACACAGACGTGATTTAAAAACTTTATTAGATTCCGGTGTTGGCACACGAGACGCTGGCCGAAACGTCAGTTTCTTGTCTAGTTTCACATAAAATAAGTCATAAATAATTTGAAAATTTTGTCACACACATAAAGTTTAACAATAATAATTATTAAAACAATTATTTTTATATAAACTAAATCTCTTCTTTTTATAATATAATAATTACTTTCCATCAACTATATTAATTTTTATATTGTATTAATTCAATTTCAAATAATGAAATAATTCAAAATGAATGAAAAATAATGTCAAATTATTTTAATTATCCATTGTGATATCAAAGCATTAAATATCAATAAATGTAATTCATTTCGATAATAAAATAAATAATAGAATAGAATACAATATTTTAACTCCTTATTATTTCATATATTCAATAGATTAGATAATGAATCCTATAGAATAATACGTCACAACTTTATGTATGCACTCTAAATAATCATACAGACTGGCACATAGATGGTATAAAAAATTGAAAAATATATTAAACCTATTGTTGTAAAAAATGTTGTAAAAATAATAAACAAATAAGTAATTCAAAGAGTAAATTATCGTTTATTGTTGGTCAAACTCAACATTATTAAATATTTATAATCAATACACGTAATTAAAAGATTAAATCTTTTTATATCCAAGTTTCAATTTAATAATCGATAGCTTACAATTTTGCTTAGTCTGTCGATAAAATTTTTCTTAAATTTACCTCTTTAAATTACTCCTCGGCCGTTCATTTATTTCCATTTATTTTTATTTTATATACATATATATATATAATGTTTTTTTTTATTTATTTTTTTTTTTACCCGCCGTCATAGCCTCGCCGATAAGTTACAAGCGCGTTGCGCGCGATTTCATCCCTCTGTACATTTGGTAAAATAAATGAGAAAGCGTATGTAAGGGGAGGTATAAGCGAAAGGATTGGCTATACTTTAATATCATCAGGAGAGTTTGTGGAAAGGCGCTGGCAAAAGGGCTTGGCGCGTTTGATAAATCGTCGGGACTCACGACTCGACATTATCGGCTCGGTCGAAGGTCGCGTCGGCTAGTGTGGCGTTGATGTGCCTCTGGAAAATATAACGATGGTTAATTTTTTTTCCCCACCCCCTTTCTCTCACTTTCTCTCTTTCTCTCTCTCTCTCTCTCTCTCTCTCTCTCTCTCTCTCTCTCTCTATCTTTCCCTATATTTCTCTCTCGCCTTTTACTAATTGAAATCACATCTGGTGTAGATGTAGACACGTTTCTCTGTTTTCGCAAGTATGGCTTACCGAGTTGCCGGTAATATTTTTAGAATTTTTCTTTTCGCTTTACGAGGGAAAAAAAAGGGAAAGTAAAAAATTATCGTTAGACAAATCGAGGCGATAAAGTGCATTTGTTACGTAAGAATGGATGAAACAAACATTTTTTTAAAATGTCGATATTTGTTATTTCATGTCACAACGTTAAACAAGATTAAAGAAAAAATAAATAAATAAATAAATAAACATGATAAAAAATAAACAAGCCATAGTTCGCAATACAATGAGCATAAATTTAACGGCATTAACTTTCAGCGCTTAACGACATTTGCGCGAAAGTATTTTTTGCGGCCGAACGCGTTGTGAAGAGCAACTGAAAGGGATTCGGATAAAGCCGTTTCTATGTTGTACGACACAAGTGGAGCAAGAAAGAGTCAATTGAATAACGTATAATTAAATTAATGTCAGCTTACTAATAAATTTTATTATGTACTGGGGCAACGAACGGATTACGGACACTGGTCAGCGTCGTGCAAATTATTTCTCGACTTTAACCCACGTTACTTTGTTGTTAACTTTAAACTAAATTATTTAATCATCTTAAGTGGATGAGAAAAAAATGAATTCGATCTATTATTATGTTGACTTTATTTTTTCATTTTACATTTTTTGCTCGAATGAGAATCTCGTTTAAATAAATTCGAATAAAATAATTTTACATAATAAAATAAAATTAAATAAAATAAAAAAAAAAAAATAAAAAAAAAAATAATGACCTACGACTTAGTTTTTTAAATAAAAATGTAACATATTGCAATAATGTTGAAATTCAAACAAAATATTCAATAATATCGTTTCATCGAATAAGAATGTAAGTTTTAAAGGCATAAATTAAAAGTAAATTTTTTGATTCAATAATTTTATCGATTTTGGATTAAAAATAAATAAAACTCGTGGAGGATTGAATTAAATTGGAATTTTCTTAACCCCTCTATTTCACGCATCGACTATTTTACTCACACGCATACACATATTCATATGCACATACGAACGCGCGCTTATAATTATGAAAATAACAAAAGCAGGAACGAACGATTGATCCAGAAACGTCCGCGAATATGTATGAAAATATTTACACGCCGCTTCTCTCTCTCTCTCTCTATTTTTTACTATCGTCTTCTAAACAATATGTTGATGTTGTTTTTTTTTTTTTTTTTTTTTTTGCATTACGAGTCGCATATGCGAATTTCATTTTTAGCTCGATTGTTAAATTCCCGAGATACTCGCTTCGTTCTTTGCGCAAAAGTTAAGTCAACGGAGGTAAGGTCAAGTGTAGACGAGAAAATACAAAAAAAGAAAGAGGAGAAAACAAGGCACATGACAGATGAAAATATACATACACACAGAAGCGGCACGCGCAATTTTCACGACGCGCAAAATATATTTATACATAGAGCGAAAAGATGATATTTTAAGAATTACGCGCTTTCACACCGCGTCGCGACGGATTGCTTCGAACGCGCGGCAGAGCTGGCAATTTCTCGAGTCGGCGCCGGTGCTCCTGCTTTATTGTTCGCTTATGTTCGTACTAGTTCGTACAAGTAATAAGTATTCGTATAATCTACGCTTCGTCGAATAAATTTGACGAGACGAATCGTACCGCGTATGCGCAAAGCTTGAATTTTATGATCGACGCGAGATTCGATACATGGATCGTACATTTCTTGCCTATGCGTGTGTTAACTGCTTGATTAATTTTTTATATCATTTGCTTAATATTAGACAAGGTTAAATTTTCTTCGTAAAACATAGGCGCATTCAATGGAATTAAGTGGTTAATTAATTTTAATAACATTAACGTTATTACCATTAATTTAAAACTAGATTCTTATTCAAATAATCAATTAACATTTATTCGAGTTTCGAATAACGGATGAGACTTTTGTTGGAAGAGTGCCAACAAAATATTTGTCAGCTCCGATATTATTTTTTTACATCATAGGCTTACACTCTAATCGTTAATCTCTATTCAAGTACAAAGACATTCGCGTTTTAGCGTACTATATATTTTATGCGCGATAAATAAATAAACCGATATATTAAAAATTTTAAATCAACATCGTATCCCACAGCGCAAATTAAATTCAACAATGGTTGCGTACAAAACATTTTTTTTTTTTTTTTTTTTTTTTTTTTTTTTTTTTTTTTACCCGTTCAAGTACAAATTTACACATATAAATAATCGAAGATAAGGAAATCGATACACACACAGTCGGAGTAAATTTCCTTGAGGAAAAGGATGTAGAAGACAACGTATAGAAGAAGAAGAGAAAAAGAGTGTATTCAGAGCACAGGAGAGCTATGATGCAAGAAAATCACGTCGTGCGACATTATGCAAATGAACTACGCGGGACAATGTACACATATGTGCGTAACTATGCATGCGTTATATATATATATATATATATATATGTATGTGTGTGTATGTATGTGTGAGTATATATACACACGAGCGAGCGAGAGACCGCGTAGACGGTATTATTATACGACGCACGGAGTGTGCACGCGGAAGGTCTACATGGCGCGCAAGCGCGTCCTGAGTTTTAGATGGAATGGAATCTACATATATTCTCTCTATCTCTCTCTCTCTCTCTCTCTCTCCAACTCTCTCGTGTACAATATTCGCGAGGAGCCGCATACCGAATGCCCGCGGTGAATTTTTGATTAAAACGTGACGTAGAGCCGCAAATTTTACGGAAATAAGAGCGCGTTTCCTTCTCTCTCTCTCTCTCTCTCTCTCTCTCTCTTCGCGCACGGGCTCTCTTAATGTATTAGCTGCGACGTGCAGGCGATACCGGCAATGTACTCGTATGTTTTATTTAACGAAAGAAGAGCACTCGTAAGCCGAGTCTTGTGTATTGTTTTCCTTTATTTTCTGAAATAAAGTCGTTGTCGCGTTCGATGGATCGAGTACGAGCCTTTTTTTTTTTTTTTTTCTTTTTGTTTTCTTGAATTGACGATACTCGATATCTTTGTTGGGCAAATGCTTTAACGCTGATGTATTGCATTGCCGTACGGCGAAAAAGAAGATTTAAATATTGAAAAATATCGAGGAACCTGCATAATATCAACTCTGATCATCGATAAAATTTTAATTCGTCACGGGAAAAATTTATCGAAATTTAATTGTGAAAGCGCGAACGCGAAACAATAATAATATGATAATATTGTGTGAAAATATATTTTATATTTTATAATAAACAATTTAATAATCTGTAATAAATTTGAACTATTTAGAAACCTTTCAAAAGATAACTAAACTTATTACGAGTATATTGGCGAAGTTTGAAAATAACTTATTATTAGACAATCTACTTTACAGCGGTAATTAAAATCGTTGGACAATTAAAAGCTCCGTTGTAACTGAAATTACGTCTAAATTTGTATAGCTTGGCTTACGTTTATTATTGAACTATGAGTACAGATTGGCATCTGCTTTTATGCCATGGCTTCGCGATGATTCATCAAAGAATTAGCAGCTACGAAAACGAAGACGAAACGGTTTTAACGAGCTTTTAATGAAAGAAAGAAATCGCATGCGCTTCCACGCTATTGACCGTAATCATCTTTGGTATTATGCGAAATGTTATCGATTACCGATGAAGAGAGCTAGTTTTATCTTTGGGATTTTCAATTTCGGTTGAATGCAAGGAAATGAAGCGTAAATAAATATACGACGCATAAAGCGTTAATTGAAGTAAAGGTAAATATTAGGTTCATATGTATACGTACATACATATATAAAATCTTTTAAACGAAGCAGTTTTTAATATTTCAAATTTATTGATATATTTAAGTATTAAAATGCTAAAAATACGCGAAGAAAATTAATATTCGTCAGTTTGTGAAAGATAATAAGAGATAACAAGAATAAATATAAAAGTTTTATAACTTTTTTATCGATAGACTCTTGAACTATAATATACAGTCACAACTGTATACAGTATATATACTGTACACAGATAATAATTAACATACAAATTTTGTTTAAAAGTTTTATAAACTAAATAAGCTAAACTTAGCAAATTAAAAAAAAAGAAAAAAAAAAAAAAAATAGTGCACTTTAAAATATTCAACATTAGTCCTTAATGCGAATTCACGAAATTCGATTCGATATCCTGCGTAGAGGTGAAATATCGTTTTCACCCCACTTTTTGAAAAGTGATTTCACCCTCTTAATGCGTTACGCTGCACTTAAAAATGATTGCTTGCGCCACGCTTTCATACAGTCTCTTTTCAACGGACGAGGCTTAACCAACGTACAGACGTCACGACGCGGAGTTTTTATCTTCACTTTGTAAGTACACAATAGTATTAATTGATAGACGCGTTTAATTTGTTAAAGACGTTGTAGATGTAATTTTAACCGTAATTGTCGATGATTATTTTATATTTAAGATTCTTTATAATTTTCATATAATATTTTTCTCATTCACACAATATAGTAACGTTTAAAGTCTTTACGCTTACGTGAAGATGCTTTAAAAACTTCACGTTCAAATTTATAATTGTTGCAACAATTTTCAATAATTTCGCAACATCCAAAAATAGATAAAAAACAAAAAAAAAATTTTTTTTCAAGATCCTTTCTAATTTAAAATAAGAGCATAGATAACGATTGCCGCATAATGATAAATTATAATTACGATTCTTAAAACTGCGTTATTTTGAAAACTATTCGTTAAAGAAGAGAACAAAAGTTTAACGCGAAATTACGCGCGTATATTTTAATTACACGTTGAAAACTTTCAATGCTTGTCACGTGTACACATGACGAAAGAGTCTTCGAATCGATTCGAGCGTTTTTTTTTTTTTTAATTGCCGCGAGATTTGAAGGGTTCTCGATTCTTTTTTTTTTTCATTCGTAAAAAAAAAAAAAAAAAAAGAAAAAAGAAAATGTATCGCATGAAAATTTGGAGTTCGGTCAAAAAGTTTCGAAAGTCGTTCGAAACAATCGTCGGCAAAGATCAGGTCCCTCGAGTAAATTTCCTAAACGGGTACGTATATCGTCGTTCTCGCCAATCATCCAATTCACCTTTAGCAATACCGCTTCCTAAAACGCATATTCGCCACGAGGGCGGCATCCTCGCTTATAGAATTCATCGGCGGGCATACGTACGTAGACGAGCGTACGCTCGCACGTTCGCGGAAGATAGCGAGTGGTTCACGCGCGAGATTTTACGTTTATGATATCTATGTATATGGATGAATACGAGTGTAGAGTTTGGTCATGTGCGCGCGTTCGGTTATTATATATAAGTTCGTCGTTGGCGTCGTCGTCGGAGTGTGTTTTCTCGGGGCGCCTTATGTACACGTCGACTACGTCACGACGGGCGCTCGACGCAGTCGCAGATCCGACGCCGTCTAGTCGTCGGAGCGCGAGGAAGAGAGAGAGAGAGAGAGAGAGAATATAACTCGGCGCGCGTCGACGGCCCTTGCGTTCGTTCGCTCTTTACTCGACTGTTCGTGCATATATATGCGTGTGTGTATGTGTGTGCACACAGTTATCGAGCATTTCCTATCTCTCTCCTTGCTTTTGCTTTGATGATCTGATTCGTTCTATCTATCTTTCTCTCTCTCTCTCTCTCTCTCGTCGTACACGGTCGAAGAAGAGAGCGATCGGTGCGCGGTGCCGCTATACTTTAGGAGCAGCAGCAGCAGCAGCAGCGGGAGCAAGCCCCCGCAGTCTGGCGTCGCTGGTCGACGTATGCGGAACTCGTGGTCGCGCGCGAGCGATCCAGCTCCCCGGAGTCTCTCTTCTCTCTCTTTCTCTCTTCACCCTCCTCGCCGCCTTTTCGCGTATTCGTGTAGAATTTCTCTCTCTTTCTTTTTCTCTCCCTTTCATGCTCCCAACTTAAACTCATACACACACCGCCGTCTATATTCGTTCCTTTAGTTCCGTCCCCTTCTCCGCCTCTACCTTCACGCGGCTCTCTCTTACGCGCGTCGCCGTCGTCCCTCTTCGGCGCGTTACTTATATTACGCTATCGCCGTCCCCGTCGCTGTGCTATTGCTGCCACACGGCTATCGCTTACCGTTGCTACCGCTGCGCAAGAAGAGAAAGAGAGAGAGAGAGAAGGAAAGAAAGGTGCGAGACAGTGCGTGTGACACTCGGTCAGTGGCGAGAAGAATAGCGAACCGAGCGGTGCTGCTGCTGCTACTGCCGTTGCTGCTGCTGGTACACTCGACGTCGTCGTCGTCGTCGTCGTCGTCGACGTCGTCGTAGCTGACGAGATGACAACGATTGAGCTCGCCGACTTTGTTCGGTAAAAGAGACTCGCGCCAAACTGTGTTTTGTATTTATATACATATATATGAAATTATATATATATACATATATATATGTATATTTACATAACGAACGCGCTTATTTGTGTATGTGTGTGTAGCAAAGAGGAAGAAGGAAAGGGCACGAGATAAAAGGAAACGGACAAACGAGAGGGATCGCGCGCTCGCGAGAGTTAAAGAGTGCAGTTGACATAATGAGGAGGGAACGGGACAGGTGAACTGTGGTGCCCACGGAATTTTTGTAAAATATTTTCTCGGAATCTATATATATATATATACATATCGAAAAAAGAGAAAGAGAAAGATATATATATATACATATATATATATATATAGAAAGGCAAGGGGAAAAAAGAGAGAGACATGAGCGAGGTGTCGTCGTCGTTGTCGTCGTCGTATCCGTCGGTGACGGAAGCAGCAGCACCGGCCAGGCGGCCATCCTCGTCTTATCCGTCGGTGACGAAAGCAGCAGCACCGGCCAGGCGGCCATCCTCGTCGTCGTGCGAGTCGCTGCCTCCGTCGTCTTCGTCGTCGCTGACGTTAAATCGTCGCTCATGAGGCCAGCCAGCTGATGGATATCTTCTCGGAGAGGCCAAGTGCCGAGGGCGAGACTAAGGTAATTATCATTTAGTTCGGGTATCTATCGAGCGAATAAAGACACAAAAACTACGTGAAACATTTTCAATGGCCACAACGATCGCACGATGCTAGGTTGCGTTAACATCGTACGGCTAATTTAAAAATCGTCAGAAGAAGGGGAAGAGGAGCGAGGGGAGGGGAGGGGGGAGGGTAGGAGGGTTAACGCTGCCGCTGCCGCGGGTAGAGCGCTGCCGGCCGCTCATCGATTTTGCACGCCGTTATACGTACGTGTACACACGTATACGTGCATACGCACACGCGTACGCGCGACGAGAGTCGAGGCTACCCTTGGAAAGCGCGAAAAAGAAAAGGAAAACAAAAAGAAGAAAAAAAATTACGGTTAATGGGGTTAAGTCGTTTCTTTTCGTGAGAGGAGAGAAAGAGAGAGAAAAGGTGGCTTTGAACTTTCGAAAATTCGCACAACTCGATTGCTCGGTTGCTCGGGGCGCGAAATCGCTCGACGGCGAATGGACGATCGATGGCGTCCTTCGAGGTTCGCGCGCGCCGGAATCGATCGCTTAGGAGAAATACACACACACACACTCACACACGTACAAACTAAGACAAATACGTACTACGACGTGCACCTCCTTGCGAGTTTAGCTATTGTCTCATCGCTCTCTCTCTCTCTCTCTCACTCTCTTTTGTCCTTCGGTTTCCTTCCTTATCCCTTTACCGTCTAATCTCCATCTTCTTTATTTTGCGACGTACTGAAATTTTAATTTTTCGCGTTTTGCTACGGTAACGATGATCGATGCGCCCCGAATGCGCTGCGAAAACTTGCGCAAGGATTCGAGAGCCGAGGAGGAATGCTGGCAGGGAGACGAAACGTCGACGGAAAAGTAGGAGTAGGTGGAGGACGTTTTTGTTGTGGTAGCGTACCCGCGCTCGTGAATGGCGCTTCTAATGGAACCTATTTCAAGGGTTGGAGAATATTTTTTTTTTTATTCTCTCTCTTTTTTTGACTGCAATGAAATTAAAATTCTTTCCATTTCCTTTTAAATTATGCTCGTTTTCTTTTATAATTTATTATACGGCTTTTTCATTTGTCCGACGTGGATTAAATATATCGCTTAATAATTCAAATTATTCTGTGCTGCTTTAAAAATTAAATTTTTCATTTTAATTTAAATTGAATTACTTCTATTTTTATACGGCAAACTTTTGGTTTGAACAAATTCGACCAATGGTTTGTTTTATTAATGCAATAATAAATTTTTATCAAACTTTTTTATTCGTCCATTTATAGATTGAAAATTTAATAACTTGAAAATAAGTTCGAAAAGTGATCGAAAGTTGGTAATTCCAGTTGAAGAATTTTTCAAAAATTAAAAAAAAAAAAAAATTCCTTAAACAAGTTTATTCATCAACTCAACTATTCTCAGGTATAGATAAAAGTAACGTAAAATCTCCCGAGAGTGAAACAAATAGGGGAAAAAATCAGCAATCAAAGGAAAGAATTCAAACCAATAATCGCAAAAGTAACAAAGCCAGAAATGGCCAGTCACCGCGGAAAAGCGGAATTCAACGTATTGTGTATACATATACGACTGGCGGACGTAACCTGACAGACCGGAGAGTTCCCTTTCTCTCTCTCTCTCTCTCTCTCTCTCTCTCTCTCTCTCTCTTTCTCCCTTCTAGTAGTGCAAGTCCGATTCCGGCAGACCGCCGCGGCAAACGTCGAGTCACGTGAAAGCGACAACCCTCGCTTTGCATCTGTCTCTCTTTCTCTCTGTCCGTGCGCCTTTCATCGAACACCCTCCACAATGTCCTTCTCTTTTGTATGGAAAATTTACGTCGGCAGGTTTACCGGTGTTGCTGAAGAAAAACAAAAAGGGACGAAAACAGGTGTAAAAAAACAAAAAAGGTAGAAAAAACGATTTAAACTCGGTTGAGAGAAAAAGAGAAAGAGAGAAAGAGAGAGAAGGGAAAAGAGAGTATTACGCAGGAAGACAATGCACGCGTACACACATAGACGCACAGGGGCTGTCAAATGTAGCGCAAGGAACGACGAGGAAAGAAGGAGGAAGTGCAACGAGGAACGTGCGTCGCGTCTCTTTTTCCCGTCTCTCACGTGGCCTGTATACGCGGGCGCGCGCAACCGAGCGACTCTTCCCTCCTTTCTTCATGCCGATTCTCTTCTTTATTTTCCCTCTCGCTCATTGAAATCGCGTGACGCGCTCGTTTTCCCCGTCCCTTGTATTTGTACGTTATACGTACGTAAAAATGTGTGCACACGTACGAGAAAGAGAGTGGAAAAGAGAGAGAGAGAGAGAGAGAGAGACGAGAGGCGAAAGACCAGGGCGTAAGAGGAGAAAATACTCTCTTTCTCTCTCACTTTCGCGTATCAAACACACAGCGGCCGGCGGACGCGAACATAGCGAAAATGTACGTATGTATATGTGTGAGTGCGCGCGCGTGAGCGATGTAGCCCCTTCCCTCCCTTCCTTCCTCCGCACCTCCCTCTCGTGTGTGTTAGCCGGTCGATACTCGAGCAGCTCGGCAGCGGCTCAACATGGCTCGCTCTCTCCCTCGTGCCACCTGCACCTCTTGCTATCCTTCTCTCTCTCTCTCACTTTTCGTCTTCTTCCATCCTTATAAAGAAGGGGGTAGCTTGCGCGCACGCGTAGGATAGTTTGGCTTACCCGGTTTTCTCTCTTTCCTCTTCTCTCTCTCTCTCTCTCTCTCTATCTCCCTGTTATACTCTGTTTCCTTTCTCTTACACTTACCGGAGGAGTGAGAGAGAATGAGTAGAATAGAGAGAGGGAGAGAAAAAACTAACTCGCTATACGAGAACTCGAGTCACCACCGGCGTTCGTTCGTTCGCTCGTGTGCACTGACCGGACTAGTATATCTGGTCCGTTAGGGGATTATTCGCTGTCGGGATTCTCTTATTCTCTCACGATGAGAAAATATCGAGGCCTCGTGAATTTGATGCCATATATGTGTGCGAGTGTATACACATATAAACACGCACACACACGCACACACACACACCTTTTGCGCTCTCACCTAGACTTTTTCGTTTTCTCTTTTATTTCATCACGAGTTGGTTGCACGACTGGAATCGCTTTCTTTCTTCTATTTTCGTTTGTTTCGTTGAGTTTGTTCGAGGCTATGTAGAACAATGGTAAAGCTAATGCATTGCCCTTGCAAAGTGATTTTTCTTATTCCTTAACAAGAAATTTGATTGTCGCTAAGCTTGGCCTTATTTGGAAAAGTGTAGATGGAACGAAGGGTGGAACCTAACTAACCTGTATTTTTGCTATTTGCGGTTGATATGACATGTATTCACAGGTGTATTTTTAGATATTTCAGTAAGCTACGACGATGAATTTTAGGAACGAAAAATCGAGCTGAATTTATGAGAGTTAGATCATGAAGTTGCTGGAGGGATTGACAAATTAAAACAAGCGTGTCAATCTTTATTTACAAGAACGGTTTTAAGATTACTTGAAAATCAAAACGAGAGCAGCACTTTGTTGAATTATTGTTTATTTTTCGAATATTTACCGTTTCTTATAACAATAGAACATTTAATTATGTAAATGTTTTTTTTTTTTAATTAAGAAATGAATATTTTAATTGCACTGATTTACGAAAATTTCCGTGCAAAAAATATTAAATAATTTTACCAAGAAAAAAAAGTTAAAATTTCAAAAATAATATAAAAAAACTTTGACATTGAGTAAATAATTAATAATTTGAATTAAAGCTGTTTTTCATTTAAAAAAGCGTTGCCGTGACTCATTCGTATAAATTATGAACAGACGTCTAAGATTTCTTTTTAAAGCATACATCAACATCTTATTTAATATTCTTTTATTTGTTTAAATGTACTTTGAAATTTCTATTTTAGGAATTATATCTGTTTAAATGTTGAATCTTAAGATAAGAATTTTTTCGTCGATTAAAACAAATATTAAGTACACTGTTAGAAAGTAAGCGAAGTTACTGCAGCATTTTTTTTTGTTTTAAATTTTCCAAGAGTATTTTAAAAGCGATAAAGTAGCATCTCTTAAAGCGATATCCATAATCTATAGCTATATGGATAGTATATATTCAACAGTAGACTTTTATCACTGATAAACTCTTCATAATCCATATTTGTTTTCAATCAAGCACACTTCTACTTTATTTTAAAAATAACCTACATTGTAAATTTGTAAATTTAGGTTTTTTTAAACTTCTCTTAAATATCATTTTCGATAAAAATTGAAACATTTTTTTTTTTTTAATTTAATCATGCACAATTTTCTGGTTATAAAAGCAAACACAAAAATATATTTTTAAGCAATTCAATTTCTGTTGATGTTTTTTGAAAAATCAATAAAATTAAACATTAAATTAAACTTGACTTTGTAATAAATAAAAAGAAAAAATTAATCATTGAAAAATTTAATAAATAGTAATAATAATAATAATAATAATAATAATAAAACACCATCAATCGTAACCGATACCGCAAAACTATTAAATTATCGTTAAATAAAATAAAGATAGAGAGAGAGAGAGAGAGAGAGAGCGTCACGCACGCCAACCGATGGTAATAAAACCTATCATTATCTTTACCGCACGCGTACGTAAAAGTATATACGTACAAAACGAGTGCGTGTACACGCAAAATTTTCCCCTCATTATATTCCGTCGCGCGTATATATATATATATAAACACACACACACATATATATATATATATATACACAACGCAGAAGTGAGAAAGAATAAAGAAAAAAGAAAAAGAACATTTACTCTCGCGTATGCACACAGGCATACGGGTATACAAAGCGTCACGCTCACTCCCACCGTGGGACACGCCTCGCACGCGTCAATTACCGCTATCGCGCAAATGAAAAACTTGCCCTTGGCTGGGCGGCCCTTATTTCCAAGAATTTCGTCGTTGTCCTCGATCGAAGCTATGGAAAAGATATATATATATATATATAATTTTGCTCGCGTATGCGTAAGAGATGGAAGAAAAAAAAAAAAAAAAGAAGGCAGCGAAATCGTTGAGTTATACCTCTATACCTTACAGCGATTGAAGCGAGACTTGTCCTTTATTGCGTACACGTGGTATGTCGCAGCAGGTTCACTTTGCGTTCATAATTAATCCAACGAACGGTCACGTACCGGGAAAATATGATTCAGATGGATGTCGACGTACGATGACGATATCGAATCGGAAGTTTTTTTTTTTTTTTTTTTTTTTTTTTTTTTGTTTTTAACAAATGCATACAAATTTAAAGAGAAAATTTAAATTATTTATGAGAATGAAAATTAATTCTAAATAATTAAAGAAAATTTATTATTTAATAGAAAACTAAATTTATTATTTAACGAATTTACTATAAATACAGTAAACCTAGTTGTTATATATTAATATGCTCAATAAGCAATTTACGTTTCGAACTTTGTTGTAATGTAATTATGCATTGATAACTATTATCTAATTGAACTAAATTCGTGATTATTGATCTCAATACAATAATTTGATAATAATAACGCGCTTAGACCAATATCTAGTTAAACCTACAATCTCATTTCTTGAAAACTCTAAATGCTGAAACACAGATTCGACAAACGAAAAAATTGAAAAATTTTGTAAATTTTTGTTTTGTAAACTCGTGGAAAATAGCGCCCTCGTACTTTTTTTTCCGCACTTAACTTTATTTATTTTTCACGCGCGCCTACGAATTGACCAAAGGGTGTGCTATCGATTGTCGCATGCTCGTTACGTTCCAAGACTTTAATGTCGTCAAAACCAAGTTCAAACTAACCGACGACGTAAGCTAAACTGAGCGGAACCTCAAAAAAAGGGAGCAAAAAAAAAAAAACAAAAAAAAAATAAATAAATAAATAAAAAAAAATTGGTAGGAAAATAAAAAAAAATTTCTTATGAAATTCTACACCACACGTAAATAAATTATCAATACACTATTTATGGTATGCGGATTACGTTATAAATAAAAGCATTGTAAATAAAATGAAAAAAAAAGGTTAAAATAACACTTGAGAAAACTTTGTGTATTTTTATAATCATTTTCTTATTGTATGTAACGAAAATAATCTTGCAAGAAAAGTATTTGCGCAAAATGATTTACTTCGATTGTTTTAATATACACCGTAATTGAGACTAGTTATTAATAGTTTATATCGATAATTATTATTTGTCGCCATATTAAATATATTGAGAATCCGTTCAAAATATAAACTATAAGTTATTACATTTGTTTTTAGAAAACTCTCGCTAAATATTTCATCGTCAAATCCGATATAACTCGACTCTGATCTTTATCCAATCTCTCGATGGTTAACATTTTGAACATCAAGCATTTTAATTATATTTTAATAAAGTTCCGAAGGCGTTTCCTCGCTTCTATAGAACGTTTCATTACAGAAACGAGTATACGAGTATATGTATACGAGTGCTAAAAGTATTACATTAAGAAGATGTGCATCTGCTGGGAGCTCGTGTAGGGGTCACAATACAATTTTACCCCCCTGTTTCTTTCTACTTTCTCTCCCGCTCTTGAATTAAACACAATTTCAACTAAACTTAGTTTCCAATTGTACCTAGAAATTTTACTATTTTAAATGAAAATTGAATTTTTTCAAATTAACATATATTTCTATTCTTTAAACTGATGTTTGTCTTTGCTTACTTAACGTTTTTTTCTATTTTCTTAAAGGCTTTCTAACGAAAAAATAAAAAGGAAAAAAACAAAAAAAAACGAATTTACTTCAAAATTTGATTGTTTCAAGGCGATGAAAATTAAATTTTTTAACGACTGCGTTCGATGAATTTTTCTTCAAATTTATGAACCATTAAATATTACAAGAAGAATAATTGATTGAAACAATACTTCAATAAAAATTATCCGCTTGCGTGGATGCCTATGACCGTTAAGAGGGTTGACATTTTTACGACTCTTAAAAGAAAGGACGTATTTCAGGCGTGACGATTAGAGACATATACCTACAAATATATATATATATATATATATATATATATATATATATATATATATACACACACACCTCAAAGGAATGTTCGAAGAGTCTACTCAACTGCTCGACTTTTATTTTTATTTCCTTTTCAATTTTCTACGTGCACTTTGCGCTTACAAAATATACCATCGACTGGATCATATTTTTTGCATTTATTTACGGTTAATGAGTCTTGTTATAAGCCTAGATAATATTTACCATTGCAAAATTTATGGCTTTATTCGTTGCGAAGAAATAAATTGCTCTTAAAGAAAAATCTTTGTAAAATCCAATGATTAGATTATTGATATCAAGATCGCATGAAATAACTCGTGAATGATACTTCTTTATTTATCAAAGCTCAACTTAAAAAGAAAAAAAAAAAAAAAAAAAAAAAAATAAGATCCCGATTTATCTATTAATTTACGATGAATGCTCAAACGAAGACCCAATCAATGCTATACGCAGTATTCCAGCAAATATACATCCTTTAGATTTCACTTGTGCCCTAGAAAACTAGAAAAAATTCTCGGAATACCTATGAGTGTGAAAATATTCGGATAAAAATGTGAAATTGCTACGAATTCGACGTTTAGGATAAAATGTGATATTAAATACTATGTTTTAAAGTAACTTCTCCTTCTTTTTTTTTTTTTTTTTTTTGAATTTATTTCGTAAATTGCTTTATAATATAAAATTGCCGGTCGATACAAATTTTTGTTTTTAATAAAGTTAATAATTTGGTATCGGTTTTTGCACTATAAATTTATTACTTTGAGATGCTATATGGATCGAAATTTTTATTGAATAAAATATTCTTTATGTGAATAAATTTTTATATTTTACTCTATTTTTTCACGAGGTATACAATTTGATAGTTTTCATATCACATATAAGTTTCTTTTTGAAATTGAAAAAAAAAAGAAACTGTCAATTTTTATGATGAAAATAAAAAATTGAAAATATTTATTTCACCGTTAAAATCTAAATTTTATTAGTAACTTTTCATTTTTTTTTTTTTTTTTTTTTATTTTTGAACATTTAATTTCAAATTTCAGTTGACAATATTTTTTCCCACTAAAAAAAGAAATTAAACGCCTAATTGGTAAAAAATATAAAGTTTATTTTATTTTTAGATTTATTTTATTTAATATTTCATTAACTGAAATATAGTATGTGCTTTTATTATTTATTTTTAGTTGAATATAACTTGAATAAATAGCAAGTGATTATATATATATATAAAAGTTAATTAAGAAAATAACAAAACATTAAACTTGAAATAATAACTTAGATACTTTAATTAAAAAATACTAAATTGTTTAATTACCGTAAAGTAGTTATCTGGTTATTATAAGCATAATACTGTTGAAGAAAAAAATATGATTCAAAATATGTTATCAAAGTTTACTGCGATTTTTTTTAATTGTAATATTAATATCGTTTGTCTTGAAATCACTAATAGTAATAATAATTATTTTTAACAAAATTTTTATTTACGATAATTAGTCAAAAAATCACTCATTGTGTATACTTGAAAAAAGCGTTTATATTTGTTTCCAATGAAATTAAAATTTTACAAGGAAAATACAAAAAAAAAAAAAAAAAATCTGACAACTCATTTAACTTTTAAATATCATCTCATCGAAATTTCAAATCCTCTCCTTTCCTTTTAAATTTAACATTTAAAAAAAGGAAACGAATAAAGAAAGAAAAAAAAAACTGAAGAGAGCATTTACCGTCGCGTCCTTGTCATTTCAGCTAAGTC